>JH431850.1:769178-1122304 GCA_000239455.1 Strigamia maritima | reverse complement strand
ATTTTTATTATTTTAAAAAAATTGGACGTTGGTTCTGGGACATACTCAGGAATTTATTCTTGTGTTGTTTTGTTGGTATTACACTTTATATTTAGAAAAATATGGATATTTTATTACGAAATAAAATAAATGTAGACAATTAATGAAACATAATATAGCGAGTAAGCAATTGTAAAGTATGATTCATAGATATATGTGGGTTTGAAAATAAAATTATAAAGTGTTGCATCGGTTGAAATTGTAGATTATATTTCTAGCATTACATTGTGCACATTGATCTAACCATGAAAACAGCGAGAAATCCAATTTGCCTTGGGCGATAGAAATCTGGGATGTGTTCACTTAATGGGAGCATGTTAGCTTGCATGTGTTAGTAATGAATATTTGAAAAGTATTGAAAATATGAATCGGATTGTTTGATGCAAATCTTCCAATTGGATAGGACAGCCTCTCGCAATTCAGGCATATTGCTTAATTGATGGAAAGAGTATAGGGTCGGATTAAGTAATATTTTACGTGGAGTGACGTCGAGGCTCGAAGGAGACGTGCAAGAACTTTAATGTGGATGGTGTACACCTGCCTCATCACAACACAAAGAAAAAGTTGCACCTTTGCCTTAATTTATGGGACACTGCAGTAATGAAGCAATTAAGACGATATAAACAACGGTCATGATCACCAGCTTCATGTGAAGTCGTGAGGATAAAAAGAGGGTTTTATTTTTGATGTGGTCTTCGTAAGGATATTGTAATAATCGTATAAAGTTTCATTATTATCAAGTTAAATTGGGTTCGGATAATAAGCAAGACGAAGAGAAATAAATATTACGCATTGAATTTCCTTTTAAGTTGCTGCTCGGAAAATTGCTAGGATAAGTTTGATTTATTGACGTCAGAAACGATTATATTTGAATACAAATTTTTTAATCCTTTAATATTTCCGCAGTAAAAATGAAATAAAAATACTTGTCCATTTTTTTCGAATTATTTTGGGCGTGGTTTGCTGTTTGGAAATGTAACGTGAATCATAAAATTGTTACGATTAAATTAATAGTCCGCAATTTAAGAATATTAAATTATTTCTTAAATGGAATTAAAAGACATAAAAATAATGTATGATTCAAATAAATAAGAAAAATTATTTCCATTAATGTCTTTGCATGTTTTTATTTCGTTTTGTTTGTATATGCAGAGAAGTTTAATTAAATACAAGTATAAATTTCAAATAAGCTTTTTGATCCATGGGTCATCTCGCAAATGGAGTGACGAAAACTAGTTAATACTCTGTTTATTTCTTTGAGTAGGTTTTTGAGAAACATTTTGAGTCGACATAAAACTAAGCCACGAAACAATCAGAGCCGTCTAGTTAACGCAGGCCACGGTATAGGTCATGTGACGTCCCATGATGCTTCAACAAAACGTATCATGTATCAAAAAACAAAATTGTCGACCTTTTTTGTGTTGCAAATGTTTATTTGTCTACAGAAATAGTTCAATTAATACATTTCAGAAATACGTTTCAATTGTTATGTTAATTAAAAGGTAAGTTTATATCCGAGATAGTTTTAACTTTTTTAATGATCCAATTTAAGCATAAAAATTGTATCGTTAAACAAAGAGATTTTAATACTTCATTATTTTTATCTTCAAAACAGAACACACAAGTATAAATAGAACACGTCCGTGGAAAAATACGCAGATGGTCCGAAACAGTTGTATAACAAATTTAATTATTCAGCAGTTAGAAGTGAGAATATATTCCTGGTTTCCGTCAACGACAAAAACGTCACAGAAGTAAATAAACATCCATTAAGAATTTAGAAAACTAAATCCCTCATCTAATAAGAGACATTGCTTTGCTTTATATTTTAGCCATGAAATGAGCGAGAGAGAGAGAGTAATTTTTTTTTCTTTTTGCCGTATGTATGAAATGGAAAGTAATGTAGGCAGAGGTAAAATGGGGATTGGCACTTCGATTTAGAATCCAAAGCCCGGAACAGAATATAAGCTCGGGGATCATAAGATGATATTAAATTTTTTTAATCAGTTTTCCCCCCCTCAACTTAACTCAACTATACAAGTTGCATCAGTCTCGCATCGTTTGCTATACATCGTGTTCTCATCACAGTTTTAATCTCGAAACTAAAGCATAAGACGGCAGTATGAGGAGAGGAAGGTGATGAATGCATGCGGGGAGGAGTGAGTGAGAGAGAGAAAGAGAGGATTCCTGGCGGCGAGTGTAAGAAGTATGCAAGAATATAAAATAGAGAAGAGGGCAGTGAGAGTACAGAGGGTGGGCTATCATCCAAATTTAATTAAAATACGAACAGTTTTCACTCTTTAATCAAATTCAACTCCTGGTTCCGTATTCAATTATAACTTAATGGTTGGACTATCAGCCGCCGCCTTCTCCGTAGACGTGATAAGCCTAATATTATTGTGTCGAGTCATTTTTTGTTGGAATAAGATAATTGGGCGCGGCCACATGAAAAAAAGTGCGTAATATCTATGGAAACCAGGTTGCTAAAAGATTTTTTTTTGCTTTTTTTTAGATACATACATTAACGGGTAATTCTAAGGTCTTTTTCGTGACGTTAATTATACATTATCTGCACCGTTAAGAAGGCAAAGATGTGATTGTGTAGGTTGAACCAGCTTGGATGAAGAATGTCCTCCATACGAGACACGTATTATTATCGGCACGCAATGGTGGATGAGGGTGGCATGGCAAGGCATATGCTGAAAATATTATGAGTCTTATTAGGACGGCACTGAATTTGACGTAATTGAATTAAAGTTCCTTTACCACTTCGATTAGTCGACTAAACAGCGGAAGAGGGGAGGTCTACCAATTAGTGACCCTCTTTCTCTTAATGCATCAGACTACAATTGTCTGAGTGCTATGCCAAGAGAGCACAGTTTGATGTTGCCAAGCTGAAGAAATGCTGCAGTCATCGATTGAAATGATTTCAATTTTGAAAAAAAAAAGAACGAAAGAAATATCAAGGTAAATTGCTTGAATCGCTAATTTATATTATTAATTAACATAGAATTTACATAAATTAAGGTATTGATTTTTTAATGCGTGTTTTTTTGCGAGGCTTTGACTGACACCGATATGCAAAAGTTTTATTACATTTTGTATTTTGTTGGTATCAGTCAAACCCAAGTTAACTTAATTTTTTAATTCGTATGCAACCTAATGCAAATAAATTGTTGAAAATTTTTATATCAAAACAATATACTTTCCTGTCTGTTTACAAACACATATATGCTATGCAGAAATTTAATTACGATTAATTAATATTAATTTCTAATATCTTAGAAAAGCGTAATATAAAATTCCAGCTTAAAATATATTTGATTTTTCGTTTTTCCTTTGTAGTCTTTTATTTGCACATAGGTGCACACACCCACACACAGTGACCTATATTCTTTCCCTTTTTTATGTGTATGTATTTTGTCTGTGTTTCTATACCCACCTCACCCAGAAGTTACCCTCTTCGCTAACCTCCCCCTCAGAAGACAAACGCACTGTCATTCATCCCCCACATTGGCACATAGCAGCGAGTACATTGGCCTACTTCTTCTCGGGGCGGAAGATATTGAATCTAACCCCACCATCATCCATCAAGCAAATTTCAATTGTGAATGGCTCGGTTTTAAAACAGTCAACAAGTCGATGACGTCAAAGATGAAGAGCCATTTCTTTTCTCTCTTGACAAGTTGCAACAGCAGGCAAATGCTCAGCCAAGACTTTTCCTGACTCACCTGTGTGTGAAACCAATCGTAATAATGCGATATCTCCCCCAAACTACCACCTCGAAGCACTCTTATAATGCATGGTCCCCGACTTAGAAAGGGGTGAACGTCCTTAGAGATGGTCCCCTAGCGTCTAGAGAACTACGGAGCGGGGCAGCAACTCAGACAAGCAACTTGAAGAGGGGTATTATTTAGCTAAGGTGCCTTTTGGTGAGGGTAAGAAGTGGTGGTAAAGGAGTCACATTGTTAAAAAGGGGTCAGCAGTCACTGTAGCGGGGGAGGGATAAGAAATGCGGATGGCGAAGGGAAGAAGGGAAGTAGAAGAAAAGGAAGAAAAAATTCCTGTCAAGGAAATATAAACGGTCTAATTGTTCATTAAGCATGGCTCGCCTTTCCTGCACTCACAAGTCAGTGCTAAACTTCTTTGCAGATAGCAAAACTAGGCCAAATGAACAATTTTACTCCCTCCCTCTTGCTTGAGGTTGGGGGTCTTTGGCCGAGAGTCTTTTGGCGCCCTTCTTGGAGTCGGAAAAGTCGTAATTTTTTTAGTTTCTTTGTTTATGCCGTTGGCTCATCGATTATATATTTTGTTCAGTGGAGTTGTTTATTTTGGTTTGGTTGGTTTTTGCTCTGGTTTCTGGTGCAGTATTGATGGATTTTTTTTATTTGTTTGTCTTTTTTGTACCTGGAAAAATAAATACGGTATAAATGTTGGTGTCGAAATTTTGCTTCAACGACTAGCAGATTTATATAAGACCCTTTGAAAATAACCGTCTGGTTTCAACCCTTTCATTTTCCTGTTTTAATTGATGGTTCCCTAATGCTAATGAAAGGTCATTGTGTGAAAGGCTCAACCCTTTCATTTCTCCATTGATGTTTTTTTTTTTTACTTCTTTTTAATTGGTAATTTTTAATATTGATTATTATTATATAATTGATATAATTTGTTACTAATATTTTTCTTATTTATATCTTCGTTTCCACTTAAAAGTTGTTCCCAAACGGTTTTGCTCTACACACAATAACAACCCCATCTTTTTAATGACAACAACAAAAAAATTACACAACACACAACCCTTTGCTCTCTCGTTCATCCGGTCTTGATCTTCCCCTTTCTCGTCAGGTACCCGCGGGGATACAAAACGTCGCTCGTCCTCAACCCTTCCAGCCCTGGCGTGGGGTTTACTAGGTGGGGTAGAAGACTTCGCAGATGGGCCCAAGAGCTCTTTGTTTGTCGTGCTGGAAGGGTTGAAACGAAGAGAAAGGGTTACGTTGCCAGCGCCTGGATGCTTTTGTTGAGCAACAGCAGAGGGGTTCCGATCTCGAACCGGATCCCGAGATGCTGTAGGGGCACCCACAGAAAGTTTGCATCCCCTCCATCTTCCAGTCTGTCAGTGGGCACAACAACTGGTGCCGAGAAAGGAAAGGGTTAAGGGAAAAGGTTGAAGCATAGTCATGTGAAAGAAGGGTGTGGTAGGGTAGAGGATGGAAAAAAATGAGAAAAAACAAAAGGTGTATGTGCCGTTTTTTTTCTTCTTCTTTTTTTTTTGCATTTTTGCATTTTTTTCTTCTTCTGTTTTGTCTGTGAATAGGAGGATGGAGAACGGTTTTTTTGAAAGAGGTTTGAGGATCGGGTTGTGTTGGTTCTTACTAATTAATGACTTTGAACAAATAGTGAGCAAAGAAGGAAGTGGAATGATCAAAGCTACGAAATAGAGTGTACAATGTTGGGAGATGAAATATTAACTTGGATAAGCTTATTATTTAAGCTGCATTTTTTCCCCTCGCTTTTTTGCTTGTTTATCTTTCCCTTCTACATGCTGAGAAGAGTTTAAATTGAGAATTTATTATATGCCCGCTAAAGTTATATATTTTTTATTAGACGAAATTTTGTGTCTCAGAATGGAGATTGACTAATTATAAAAACATATGCACCTAATCAGTTAATTAATTTTGCAATTTAAGTAGAAAATGTACTTGCATTTACCCTCCCTTCTTCCCCAATCTCTTTGCTCCTTTTAAAAGATGCTTCCTCTCCCAGGGCCTTGGGCTCACTTTGAAGTTGGACACCCCTCCCTTCTTTTTCTAATTTCTTTATTTTTTATTTTTTTTTTAATTCAACCCCGCTCTTACTCCATTCACACTCATTGCACCGCGGAGAGCACTCTACATTTTTTTTTGGATGAGTCGGTCGGGAAAGGCTTAATAAGTTTACAGATACTTGCCCACACACGAATCGCAATTTCTGACCTTAATTGGTTGGTGAGAAGAATGCTTTAATTGTTCCTTAATTTAGTCATGCTCGTGCAAACCCAATTTTTAAATGTAACCACCAGAAAAGAAATTACCGGTTCTATCATTTCCAGGAAATGAATGTTACATAGGTTAATTTTATTTTATGCATTTATAAGTACATGTTTGGCGTGGCAGCTTATATTAATGTTTCGTCATTAAATTCTTAACTACGGTTTTAATGGATTGATTAATGAGCGTGTCGTGCATTTGTTCATGTGAATAATTACTCTTTTTTTAATCGTCTCAGAATTTGTCGAAATTTTTTTTTAAATTGCGCTAATAAGATGATGTCAAATTTGGGGAAATGGGGATTTAATTTTTTTTTGGTTTAATTTTCGATAAATAAACAACAACAACAACGGTGTGCATCCGTGTAATTTAGCTCGAAGAAAATCAAAGAGTTTAATATTTTTATATATAAACATTTTGATGCACGAAGCCATCGTTTCTATCACAACATAGTCCATTTATAACTGGAAAAATTTATGAAAAATAGATACGCTGTCAAAAGTATTTCTGAAAATGTCTATAAACTGGAGTGCGTGCTTTCAATGACTAAAACGAAATAATAGAAAAAGGGGTAGGAACGAGAAAGATTGTTAGCGATAATTTAGAAATGAGTTGTAAATAAATAAAAAAGCGGGGTTTTAAGAGTGGATTTTTGAGAAAAGTACAATAAAAAGTGATGAGTTGGTGGTAATTGAGGGAATATAAATAGAAAGTGATGTAAAAAAGTATGTGCGTGACTTAAGCAAAGCAATTGGTTTACAATCCAATATCGTAGAGTGAAATCTTCAAATGACGCTGTGTTTGTTAGATTTGTAGTTGCAAAAGGCATGCATTGTAAACGGAGCCAAGTGCTTCGAGAGGTATATATGGGCAATAACACGTGATAAATGTCCAACAACATGAGATGTTTATAGGATTTGCCTTGACAGCAATGTGTATGGATCAATGAACATTATTAGCACTGGTGCACGACATTTTCCTTTAATATCAAAACCAACGAATTAAGTGATAAGAACAAATAACTTTCGTTCGTTTTTATTATTATTAGTATTTTTTTAGGGTAGAACTGTTTATTTAGTTATGCAGGTGGTAATTTTACACTTTCATGTTTCACTTGTTTCATATCAGTTTTCTCCTCTGCCTCTTGCTGCTAATCATCGAGTGAGATGATTTGCGATAAAACGAAAATGAAATTGTGGATATTAATTTTTGATGGTTTGCTGGAAAAATTAAATTTATCCTTATATGGAAATAATTTTTACATCTCATTTTGTGCAGGTATCTTTAAAGAACTCAATGGGGGAATGTAAAGGGTCTTACACCCTCACACTTGAGCATCAAGGCCCTGAAAGAGTTAAAATGGCTCTCATGAATTGCACACTTGGTTTAGGCTTAACTGCAGTGCACATATACGTTGCACTGTACTATAGTGAGCAGTTGCTCACCGTGAAATCTTTATTTCTCTTCATACTTAAAAAAAAAAAGTTTTTTTATATTTCGTTTTGGACAATGGATATTTTAATTTCAAAGAAGCGGAAACTTGGGAAATTTATGACAAATATAACTTACCCCATGGAATTTTTTTTTTACAGTGCATAAACTTTCTTTTTCCTTATTTTCTTTCACTCTACAATTTTTTTTATTACAAAATTTTTTATAAATTTTTGTTTTTCAACTTTAAAAAATTTATTGAAAAACTATTAAAAATTATAAATGTGAAAAATTAATTACGAGTGAAAGAGAAAATTGGAAAGAGAATTTAAAGAGTCTAATAAAATGCAAAAGATTTTTCATCTGTCAGAGACTTGGGTATTTATTAGATGGGCGCCAGACAATTTTTCCCTATATTAACTGGTTATTAAACAATTTGCTTGCCGACTTAATTCAATTGCTCGGTTAATGGTCCATATTCTGCTGGCGAGACTGCTGCAAAGGGTTTCCCGTTTCTAGAGTGAGAGAAGACACCAAAGAGAAAGTGCATCTAACTATTTAACAGGTTGGAATTAGAATTTTTAAAAAAAACCTTTGCGGAACGAACATACCAAAGCTTTTCAGATTAGGTCTGTTCAGGATGGGGTGGTAGACTTTGTTTTTTCTTCTTTTTTTCCCCTTTTTTCTTTTTCTTTTTGTCTTCGATTTCGGCTCTTAATGAAACAAATTAGGCCTTGGTGTATGCAGGCCTTTTGAGAGAGAAACAGAGAGACAGAGAAAAAAAACTCAGTGTACCAAACAAGATTTAAGTAGAAGGTCTTAAGCTACATGACGGTATTCTAAGGTAATACCTCTGAGGAATTGAAGGACGGAAATGTGGTTTTGTTGTAGAAAAATAATTATTTTTCTTTTTTTTCTTTTTAGCTTTGCTCAGCTCTATCCAATTGGCGCCATTCTTCTTTTGTATAATTCCCTTCTGTTCTTGATTGCCTTTCGCGTTTTTATTTCCTTTTTCTTCGTTTGCATAAGGGGGTAAGGCGTATTGGAAGTTGAAATGTAGGAAATTGAAGTAAATATAGGCAGCGAGCGAGGGATAATAATTGGAATGTCATTTGCAATTGGAAAATAGGCAAGCAGATATGGGAGAAAAAAAAATTAATTTTTTATAAAAAAAATTGGGTTTGATAGCGGGGATCTGCATTGCAGAGGTTAAATTTATTGACTGTATGGTTTTATTTTCTAAAGTTAGAAAAAAAAAAACATATATAGGAATTATTTATGGCAAAATGTATTGTGTATAATTATTTCATTTCATTTGAATTTTGTATAAAACGAGGGGTCTCGTGACAAGCTCGAAATGGAATCCCAAATGTACTGAATTGCAATTTGAGAAATTGATCAATTTTATTGGAGAAATGCAAATGTAGACAGTTGATGAAAACGGTTCCTTTTTATTTTCTTTTGAAATTTTAGAATTAGATTTGAAAGGAAAAAAAAATTCTATAAATATCGAAATCAAAGTTTGTTATTAAATTGCAAAAGGCTAAATGAGACGAAATTGTAAATTCTGTCATTTCTCAGTGATTGAAAAGATTTTTTTCATTAGGAGTATGTTACTTGCTGCAATTAGTGATAATGGGCTGAAAGAAGGCGAAAGTGCAATACCACATGTGAGAATTAATTGAAGACTCTACTCCCTTTCCATTTTTACCTCTTCCTTAATATCGCTGTCTTATTCTTTTTCTTTCTTTTCTTTTTTTTAATTCTTTTCTTTTTCTTGTTCTTTATGGACTTACAAGAAAAAAATATTTTACTTGTCTTTGCTCTTCATAAATCAGCTGCCTACAGTTTTTTTTAATTCCCTCACCGCTATTTCTTTCCCAGCTCATACAAAATTCTGACGTTGCACATGCGCAAATGATTTTTTTTCACCCACCAATAGCAACTCCAATTTTCTCTAAGCTAGGGCAAGTGTAAACACGAGTCTATACTAATCACAAAGTGAAAATGGATAATTTTAATTTTTTTTAAAAAAAAAAAAATATAAACAGAGAAAGAAAACCATCATTCAATTTACTTTTTCAGTTTCAGATGAAAAATCCAGAAAGGAAAAAAAAAAAAGTTAAGAGCAAAAAAATTAAAAGATGTTCCCAGATCCACTGGGTTATTTCACGGAGTGAGAGAGAGAGAAGGACAAAAAAAAATTACATTTTTTTCCTATTATTTTTTTGGTCATGCATGCACAGCTGCAGGGCCGATTGCTGTATTCCTCAGTCAAGTAACAAAACTCATTAATCATTTGCTCTCTCGCCTCAGCTGCTTATTTTCTAACTCTTTGAAGCCCGGTAGAGAGCGTGTAGAGTAGGACACAACAACCTGAAGACTTGTTTGAATAGACGAGCACAGTAACTTTTGTACAGGGACTCCCATGCTCTACTTCTTCCAATTTAGAAAAGAGAGACACAGGGATGTGTGTATGTAGTTTGTGGGGGGTGATGACGGAGGGAAAAGACGATGGAGGAGGAGCCAGTCTTATGATGATGCTGCTTGCGGCTGGGTGGTGGATGAATGAGAGAAGTTAAAGGAGTTTGCATCATAACTCGAAACCGTGCACTTAAAACTCACTTGGATTTGTTGCTTGCCTCCTGGAAGCCCATAACTTGATTCCTACAAAGTGTCGGAATGCAGCTAACAGGTGAGAGCAGGTGCAAGCGCCTTGATATCAAAATCTGAAATACAGTCCACACACAGTTGCTTGCAAATCCCACCATTCCTTTCAATTAATTGCAAATAATGTTTTTATCAAATGAAATGTCGTCCAAGTTTACACTCCTGGGAATGGCGGTTGTGTGTATGTGCGTAGCTTTTGTTTTGCAACACAACATGGCCTCTCCCCTCTTTACCCCTACCTATCCCTCTTGTGTTCAACCCTTTTCCTCCGCGACAAAAAAAAGGAATATTAATGGCTTGAACTAATCTCATCTACATACAGGTAGCCACTCGGCGTATTCCTCGTCTTGGCAGACGTAAATGAAGAAAATCTCTTGCTGACTGAGCGTCTTGATGGCATTCCGCACTTGAAGGGAAAAGGAGACGAAGATATGGCCTCGACTTTCTCTGGATATGGATATGAGGTATGCAAAAAGAGTACTCTTCACCTTTCTCCCCCTCTTTGCACCAATTGCTTCCTACCCTAAACTCGTAAATTCACTGCTAACCTAAATATGATAGATGTTTGTTGTGAATATATTTTGGTGTTTTGGTATTTTACGACTTTATAGATTTGTAAGATAAGATGTAATTATTATAATTAATTGTGAAAATAAGTAGCTTTATAAAAAAAAAATAAGAGTTTAGAAAATTAAGTAATTAAAAATAATGACTTTTATATTGGGGAGCATTAGAAAATGTAAATATATTTTTTTTTGGATTTATTACCGCGATTTTTCTGAAGATTCTAATCGTAAAAATAAACTCTTTAAAAATTTAGTTGATCCACACCTGACGTTTCAATCTAGAAAAAAAAATGAATCACGAAACGTGGATTGAACGTGTTTCTACTTTAAAATGCAGATATTTTATAATATTTAGACATATAGATATATAGATAAAGCATGGGTTTTATATTAATAGATGAATTTTTTTTTATTTTAAAATTTAAATTAGAAAAAAAATTATAATTGGGAAAAGTGTTAGAAAAAAAAATCGAGGAAGATTTTTCGAGACTATGTTTGGAGGAAATGGAAAATGGTTGAGGAAAAAAAGGAGAAAGAAGGTTTTAGAACGATAGTGGTTGGTGCTTCGGATGGCTAATGAAGCCTGCACAGTAGGATGCCATCCATCAAAATGCCCAATTTCACTCAGCTAACGACAGATTGCAATCAGCAGTCGAATTTTTATTTCGACTGTGAATTGCTTAGGTGAGTGTGCACGAGACAATATGAGGCAGAACTCACTCGCATGATGCAAAACGAACCCCCGCCCCATTCTTTTCTCTATTCAAAATGGACATGAGACAGAAACATAAAAAGCTGAGAAAATGGCTTTGTGAAAGAGAAAAGGAAGCAAGCCAAGAAGAAACCTATTAAACTGACGATGCATAAACAACTGGATAATGAGACAAGCTAATGAATAGTGAAGATACTTTTCCTTTTCTCTGCACTTTTCTCTTGACTTAAAAACCTAAAGATGAGTACACAACACATGCCACGAATAATGAGGACGAGTGGAAACTTGAAGTGTGATTCAATTTAAAATGTTTTTCTTTTCGCGTTGGCAGCCATCGTTTGCTGTGTTTACAATTTAATTGTCATATAAAATAAGCATTTGGATATCGTTCCGCTGCAATGGGGTTATCAGATCAATTTTATATTGCGATTATGCTGATATTGAGATATAGTAAAACTCTAAAGGGTGAATTCGCATAGATAACATAAAAAGGGAGTAAAGCTCAAATTGAATTTAGATAAATATAAAACGTTAAACCTAACAGATTGAAAAAAACAAAAAAAACATTTTAGCTAAATTTAAGGCATAAGCGACTTAAAATAAGTTGCAATGTAGAGCGTAATTCATTATTAGACTGGAATATTTTAACCTTATACTCTAAGGATTTTTATCCCCATTGGTTTAACATTGAGCCGGCATAGGATGCTTAAGCTGGTCCAACAGTTAAAATTTTCTAATTCACCAAATTGATTAAGGAAAGAGACTAAGTTATTTGCTGCAAGTTAAAATTGTAATATATTTTATTTTATGCTGGCGAGTAAGTGATCTTTTGCAGCATCAAACCCTCTAGACATTTACAAATCCGTTGTTTTTTGTTTTCAAAATTCTGATTTGCAGCTCGTTTTACTGCTTTCAGTTTTTCATTAAAACAATTCACTACAGTCTTCGCTCCGGACAAGTAATTACACAGTAATTTAAATTTGTGATTAATGAAGCACAGGCAGTGATAAATAATGACTTTATTGCTGACCGTTCGCAAATTGAGATTTGAATTCTATTAATTTACTCATTTTATTCGTTACTATTTGGGAAATTTGATTATCAATGATTTTTATGCTTTTATTTCATTTTAAAACATTACATAACGATTTAACTTAGCTAAATACGTGGTTATTAAAGAGAATTTCAACATGCTCGAATTCATATTAATAGTATTTGCGCGTATTATTAAGCGTTCTATTTTGCCTTTGAATTAGGAAAAGATATTAAACTAAAGTTACTTGAAATTAAACTCGGGTTGAAAATATTTCAGAGAGAATGTGTTAGAGAAAAAAAGGTGATTGGTAAAAGTGTGGTAATAAAAACGAAGGGTTTTATGAAAATCATTGGCAATTGAGTGTGTTAAAGAAAAAGGTTTGGCGTTTGATAAGTCTTCGCGAAATGCTTTCTCAAATAGATAGCGTCTTGAATTGCTTATACGCATCACCCTTCAGACACCCGAGTCCAAAGTGATCACGTTATCTTGGTCGTTGGCTGGCAGAATGAGTTCCCGTCTCCTGATTCTGATAGGTTTGCGAGAGACGGAAGAGAATAGAAGCGATGGAGAAGAGAAAGTGGAAAGCGGTTTGCGCGTGCGTACGCTCAGGGTTAAGCTCAAACAGACAAATCAATTGGAGTGGTGCATCAAGAGAGGAAACACCATCAACCTTTGCTGGAATTGGTTGACGTGACAGAAAGGGAAAAAAAACATGTAGAATTGATGGAAATGTGCAGGCTGCGTTTAGAATTTTTAAGTTTAAATTAGTTTCATCTAGAAAGTAGTCGATTCTGACCCGTTTTCTAGCTGAGAAATTTTGTTAATAAAAATTATAAAAATAAAAATAAAAATAAAAATAACTACAACTAAAACGATTTTATTTTTGTTGAAATTCAATTAGAGGAAACGTTAATGTTTCGAGCTTGGATTATTGTAATCGTCTTTGGTTAGCGTTGCAGTTATGGTTAGTCAGCTTGAATCGGAGTAACTTGAGCATTGCGAGGAAAGATTAATTTATAAAAACTTCAGAAATGTAGATTTAAAGGTTATAATCTCATAAATAATTGTTATTTGTTAGTGCTTTTATTACCAAGTTAAGATTAACCGTGAGTCCCATAACTTAGAATATAGTGATGAAACTGACACATGTTTTAAGTAATTTAGTAGAAGCCATATTTTAGGAGTGAAATTTAGTTACAGTCATTTTGATATCAAAATTTGGGTTAATAAATTGTGTGTTAATAGCCATGCTTCTCTAAAATATGAAAAACAACTATTTTAAAAAGAATTTGAGTGTTATTTCTAAATTTTTCAGTATATGTTTTCAGTAAAATGCAATTTTGTCAATTTAAAAATGTAAAAATATAAAATGTGCTAAGCATTGCCAACCGAATTCAAATTTTCGGCTTAAGTCAATGAGATTTGGTTAGAACTGTATTTTTTATTTGGATATGGATTTTTTGGAAAGCTGTTATTTGAAAAAAGGGTCATTGAAATTTGAATAATTCGATGATTTTCGCCCGTGTGCACACGGCACCCTTTTTTTCTTATATCCCTATAATTTATGTAAAAAGAAGGCAAAAGCGAACAGACAGAGAAAGTTAAAATGTTTGTTCACCTTAGCATGGAAACGACTCCATTTCCCCTCAGTTCACAAATACGTTACTTTCTAATGCAAGATGTCAGCAAAAAAAGTAAAAAAGAAACCTTTTTCTCTCTCTATTGAATGATGTTAGCATTTCAAACAGCACTATCTTATACATAGTAACTAAGAGAAGAAAGTCAATTCTTCAGCTTCGAGGTTAGCAACCCTAAGGCCGTATATGCAGATGGCAACACACGTGCGAAGAATTTGATTGCAGTTGAGGACACAACAAGGGAGTGGCGTGGGATTAGTGACCTTTTGCATGTTGATCTAACCATCGGGACAAATAGCAATAACCGAGTACCCAACAAGGGCAAACATAGGTTCAACTTTTTTAAGAGACCTATATAGACTTGATGAGACTTATAAAATAAACAAGGCTGTGTTGTGTGTGTGTGGGAGGAAGAAAAAGTCATAATCTTATTATCAACCATTGTTATCTGATGCTGCTATGTGGATTTACGGTTGATCACAACGACAGGTGAGTGAGTGGATTATCGACCCATTGTAGCAGCTCGCTCTCTTTTTTTAAATTATCTATGATTTTTATATATAATAAATATGCAGACAAAGACAAATATGAAATTTAATTCTACTCAAAAAAGTGATATCAGGAAAATTGTACCCAAAAAATATTTTTGGAAATGTTGGTTTGTGGTTGGTTGTGAATGAAATTCGAAAGGGCGGAAGTTGGCAGAGAATGAGAAGCGAGTGACTGATTTACGCTTCTCGACGAAAGAGACCTAATTAATAAACGAACGTTCCTCAGGCTAAACGATTTTGCTGCCATTGCCATTTACCTCGTGGCCAAATGGGTGGAGGGAATGCATTTGCACATACCCGAACGAATTTGAAGCTGTCTGATGATTTGGATATTTTTTTTGGGGGTGTGTTGGGAAAAGCGATACAGCTCTAACCCTTCGGGTACCAGGTAACTTAGAATGTGGGGAAAAGATGGGGATGTAGGTGTTAAAAGCTGGCGTTGATGGGCTCGCAAAAGGGGGTTGTTGAAAGAGGACAGGTGGCAGTAGAGGTGTTACTCGTTTTTTGGTGTGTTGTTTGGTGCTGTAGACAGAAGGGCGAGGTAGGGAGTGAAAGTCTTAAAATAATAATAAACCAGGTTACCTATATACATACATGTTCCAGGATGCAATTGGGCCCAACACAACAAACATGTGATCTGGGAGAAAGGGACCTAAAGGGGAGAGAAAGACGCGCCCCGCGACAAGGGGTTGATGCGATTCCCTGCCCGTCGCCTGGAGGATGGATGCTAACGGGATCTTAGAAGCTCCAAACCCTTTAGAGACGGGACAAGAAAGCGAAGACGAAGAAAAAAAGGCTTGTTGACAAGTGGCCCTGACTTCAATGAGAGAAAGGGACGGAGGAGAGGGAGAACAATTTTCATTTCATTAGCATAGGGAGGAGGCATTTTCTCCCACAAATTACCTCAAGGAGCATGGGAGGGGTGAAGGAAAAGGTGGAGTAAGATTATAATTTTATTGACGTATATTTTAGAAAAGTTTTTTCTTATGTGAAGGTTTTCTCTAGTTTCAATTGACTCAAGATTCAGTTTTTAATTAAATCAGTAAATGAGAGGCGCTGTTGAAAGTGGATTTTTTTTGGCATCTTCTTTCTCTCACCTTTTAAAGTGTATTATTATTATATTGGATTGTATTCCTGAAAGGTGGGATGGTAATATAGGAATCCTCTTATGTGGATAATGTACGAAGCTGTTTGAGTTAATGGAGTTTGATATCAAAAATATATGTGCGGTATATAAAGAATGTAGTGTTATTGTGCTTTACGTATAATTCCAAATATATTATAGTGTTGATCCGTTATAGGGAAGAATTCGCGAACATTTCGATTCCTAATTACAGTTTAAGCCTAACCGACAAGAAGAGATAAGTGCAGCTCATTCATTTTGCAATGCAAATTCCAGTCTATATTTCACCACTCTGGTGTAAAGGATTACGGTCCAACTTGGAAATGACTGAAATTAACCGAAAACGCGTTTAAACATTTATTTTAGTGGTTTTTTTCTTAATTTAATTCCTCTAGTACATTAATGGAACTAGGAAAGGGCAATTGCGTATAAATTGTAAAGAAAAAAATATTTTAAACTAAAAAAATATCAACCTCTCTCTTGCAGTGAAGCCATTTTGAAACAAAAATGGCGGCACGCGCGCTGACCTCGTTACAAACACAACAACGTTGTTGAATTATAATGAAAGATTAAAAGAATTTGAATAAATTTTTTTTAAAAGTGACAATTATTCAAAGTACAAAGTAAAACAAAGGGAGGAAATTTAGGTCTTCATTGAATTGCCTGCGAGAAGAGAAACGCAGATGATCAATGAAAAAAGGGGAGGCGACATTATGCAGATGCATGCCTGAGTATTTGAGCTGCAGATTGGCTTGTTTTTAAATATATATAGAAATCTAAACTAAATATATTGGTGGGCAATATATAAACAGTTTTATAAATATTTACCTGTGAATCAATCGGTTTTTAGGAATGAGGTCATTTCTGTGTGGGTCTCTTCTGTAGTTCGTCAAAACGTGCTATGGCTGCTCCTACTGCATTATCGAAAATTCATCATAATGAGGAGCGCATGTATTAAGCAACAATTTTCATAATGAGATTGCAGGATTTCTGTTTTGAATGTTTTTTTAAGACTTGAAAAAGTGTGAATTGGATTAGTGTACGAATTGACCACAAATAAATAACCTTATATAGATATTTTTCTAAATTTTATAATGTTGAAATTGAATTTGTAATGCGATAATCGATTGAACAAGAAGAGATTTTAAATGTAAGATTTTCTTATTAGTGCGAGTTGAATGTAAAAATTGTAAACAAAAAAAAAAAAAAAAAAAAAAAAAAAACAAAAAAAAAATAACAGAAATTTAAAAAAAGAAGATTAGACATTAATTGTAGAATTATAAATATTTATAAAAATTTGGATTAAAAAAATGTAAAGTTAAATTAGTAATTACACAAGTTTTAAAATTTGAAAAGCAAGAAAAACACAAAATTAATGGAATAGAAAAGAAAAGAAAAAACAGCTTTAACTTGTCTAAATAGTCTTTTGTTGAAAGTTCAACTTTCTTTCTGAACCAATGTTTGTAGTTCCTGTAATGCTATTCTTACGCACAAAGTTTTTTTCTTCAAAATTTCGACACCTGAATCATGACATTGTGTAAACCCGCTTTTTCATTCGCAGTACTGCTGCAAAGCCAGATAATCCTTTACATCAAAGTCAGGTGTCATCCAAAGGTAAGAGCATCGAGTTGGGGCCATTGTATGAGTGATTGGGGGAAGAGCGAGCTTTTTTTCCCCCCTCCGTCTTCACGCCGCCCCCGAAAGCCAGGAGGGGTCATGAGGAGGAGGAGGAGGGATCGGGTACGGTTGGTTTTCTTGTCATTTGCAACCGCAGGCCACCCGCCAAGTTTACATTTGATTTAATATATTTGATTTGGGGAGAAATTTCGGATAAGTTGCTTCGATGTCGAAAATTGGTCGTAAAGCTACATTCGGCTTGGAGGATTTATGATATTTTGTATGAATAAAATATCAGTAGTCGATTAGTGGAAATTTATATTTTCATTAATTATAGTAAAAAAATTATGAGGTTTGATAACGTTATTTAAATTATGGTTTTTTTTTGGGGGGGGGGGGTATTGCGTGCGTTCTGTATATGAATTTTTACTGGGTTTTAGTTTTTATATAGGACTACAGGTGAATATCTAAATAATTTATTTCTGCGTGATTAAAAACTAAAAACATGTGCAAATTTATAATTACCGCTATTGAAATATTTGAATAAAATTTTTATATTTTAAAAAGTATATAATACGTGTCTGTTTAATGTGTAAATGCACACGTAATTTCGTATTAATTGGAATTTAAAATTTAAATTTTGAAGGAGGACGAATGATAACGGATTAAAAACAATCTGTTTATATAGAAAAGTGAGCCTGACTTGAAAATTTGCAATTTTATGTCATTGCCGATTCGTTTCTTATATGGTGCTTATGCAAATGACGGGCATTAATTTTAACTAACACGGCAGATTATAGCTTAAGAAAAATGACAAGTACTGTTGTTGAATATCTTTAATAGATAAGATGACTCGAATATTTGCATACAAAACATATTCTTAATTTAAATTTTTTTTATATATTTTATCTTAAGCGAATTTTTGAATAGGTATTTTTTTTTGCTTTATTACTATTTTAAAAAAAATATTAAAATTTAATAAAAGGTTTTAAATTTTTTTTTTTTACTTTACAACTCGAGAACTTAAAACACGAAGAAACTCATAATTATATTCTTGAAGAAATGAATTATTTTGAGAACTTAAAAATCCATTTACGGTTTAAGTAGACCTATAAATTATTAGACTTTACGCATAACGTGGTGGATAGTGCTTTGTTTATTTCTCTTTAAGTGGTATAAAACCCTCAAAAATGCATTTTTTTATATATTAAAAAAATGAAGGAAAAAAATTATTAATTTTGAAAGAAACTTGTTGACAAAATATGATTAGCTATAATGATTTGAATCACTTTTTTTTATCTCTAAATGACTTAATCACTAAACATTACACACGTTTCACTCTAAAAGATGTTTTTTTTTCCTCGCATGGTCACAAGCTTTAATTTAAAAGGCGTAATTTGGCAAAAAGAGACACATTATCTTGAACAAACATTATGTCGAGTTTCGTACAACGAAAATGAGGGGTGTAGGAGAGGAGTATGCACAGGTGAGGCCATCTGTCTGATCAGCCCACCTGCCACACGCACACAGTCTTCTGATGATTGCCTCGATGGCATTTGATTTATCTGGCAAACCATCGGTTGATGGAGGGAGGGTCCATTTGGCAAGGAAATGCCACTTATAGATGATCAGCATCAGTCTTGACGGATATCTAGTAATTCATTAGTCAAGCGACGAATCAGTCTGTGTCCTGTATGTATTTACCATTGATTTGCATCGTTATATGTCAAACAGGGGGCATCGGGTGCATAGAAAATATAAACGTTGAGAGACCAATTTTTGAATGACACTGAAAAATCAGTGAAGAATTGTTGTCGAGTTTGTTGTCAACACGTGAAATGTGGTGATGACTTCACTCTTAACGTTACAGTTTTGACTGTTTTGTATATAAATATCATTCTTATACGAAAGATTTATTTCCAAAGACCAGTGAAGTTGATTTATGACGAGGTATTTGAAGCGCCAATGTATAATTGTCTAAGAAAAAAAATTGTGAATGCGAAAGTCACGTTGGAATGTTGCAAATGTATGCTACAGATATAACATAGGTGAAAGGAATTGGATCTAGAAATTGGTATTTTGTGTTTTTAGCGTACCTACCGAACGATAAAAGTTGATGTTTGGTATTTAGTTAACTGCGGTTTTTGATAATGTTCATTAAGTGTTGATAGTCTGCAATTTGCAGGTTGTCGGTTAAAAAAATGAGGTAAAAAATATAAAGTAAACAAGTTGATACCGAGTGTCTTGATAAAAACCAACAACAGGTTTAGCAAGGGGAAATTATAAGGGGTTTAAAAAACGCTAAGTACCGGATTCGCATTAAGTTTTGAGCTATATAATAATAATAATGGAAGAAGCGGGAATAATTCTTCAAATTTTGAGATATTTAGTATAAAAAAATAATAATGGGATAAGCACAGGTAGGCAGTGATGCGTTTAGTCGTCCGGCTGAGTGGTTATTTCTCGAGCGATTTCCATCATTCTAGCGACAGGACAAAAGAGTCTGGATCAAGGCTGATGTATATACGACCGAATGTGACGTCTACTTCCTTTGGTGTGGACATTCGAGGAAATAGCCAGTGGATAGTAGTGGCGTCCTCCCTCCCTGCACTTCAACTTCCTGTGCCTGCGCGATCAGATAAGGGTTTTCTCAATGGTCATCTTCTCTTGGCTTTTAGGGTTATTATTGTCGACTACATTTTTTGCTTTTTATTTAGATTATTCTGAAATAGGTACACATTGTTGTACACGTTCGGTTTGAATCTGGAAAGTTATGAATGGTTCACTGGTTCATTACTTCTGCACGAAAGAATTTTTATCGTTATTTTGGACTTTTTATGTTAAACTTTTTGAAGTTTTTATGTTAGATTAGTAATTGTCACACATTTTAGTCAATTTTCATAAAATTTGGAATTTGGAATTAATGCATAGGAATATCATGGAGAGCGCAAATACAAATTACAATTAAAATCCATAGGAAAACAATTGATTTCAACACTCAAAATTTAAAATAAAAAAATCAAAAAAGATACAGAAACATACAGAAATAGGTTACTCAAATAAACAAAGATAAATACTGAAATCACTGAAATTCTTAATATAGAGTACAATAACGTATTGTTTCTACACTTAAATTTTTCTCCTTGTACCATCAACTAAAAAAAAATTGTTTTTTTGGTGTTATGTACTATGCAATATTGTTTTTATGGGTTTTCAGTGTTTACTATGCTTAACTTAACGACCGGTTTCAGTTTGCTATTCAAAAAATCTTATTTTTTATGCTCTTATTTTATGGGGAAAAAAAAACTAAACAAAACTCATCAAACTATCCAGTTTAGAAAAATTTTAAAATATAAAAATATTGTAAATAAACCACAAAAAAAAAAAACTTTTTTAAATTCATCAAAAAAACAAAAATGAATTTTGCTACCTAATTTTTTAAATTACATACATTAAAATGGAACAAATGACATTCCATACCTATATAATTTGTTTTTATAGATGTTTATCACATTATTATTTATGTTCAGAGTCCTCCAGCACCCAACTTTTAGCATAAATCTCATCCGATTTTATGCGGAGGAAGGGTGTGGTCAGTCTATGTCGCTGTATTATGGTCCTTTCTGCAATAGCTAAATTCACCAAACTGCCTTTCTCCTGCTGACACTCATGGGCCTAAGAATTACGAGCAATGTCATTAAGGAAAGACAGGTAGCATGAGTCAAAATTCACAAGAGTAAAACTCTCCAGCCTTCATCTCATATCTTAAAATGGCACTCCTTATAAGCAGAGAAAAATGACTGGTAAAATTTATATTTTTGCATATCCCACCACCTATATGCAGCATCCCACTGAGACGTGGCTGAAGAATCTCCTTTTTTTATATTTTACTTTATTTAACGCGTATTTCTCTTTCCGTCTCCCTGTGTGCATTCTTCTACATAAATTGCGAGCAGCTGAGCAGGAAAGGTAAAGTTATTGCGTTGTTGGATATTCGTGCACTGTACATTACACTAGTAAGGGTGATGGGCGGCCGAATTTATATTTTCTCAAATTGCATGCCTCGTTTTATGGATGCGAAACCCAAAGTTGCAAATGGTTTTTGTAAAAGGGTTGGACGCAATCAGCATACAGAGGAGGCTTTTTCACTAATTACATAAACACAGGCTCCTAATTAAAGGTGAAAATACTTAAGTTTCTCTTTTATTGGTTTTAAGTAATAAAAATTTTTATTTTATCATTTTTTTTTTGCTGCTTCTTTTTAATTCGCTTTTTTGATGTACTTGCCAAATCTTTTTCTTCAAAGTCGGGTGGCAAAAAAAAATTTAAAAGTTGGAAGATAAAAAAAAAATGGACTACAGTAAGGTATTTTTGTCGAAAGGGGCATCAAACAATGCATATAAATGCGCTAATTAAAAGAGTTATTATTTTAATTTTATTTAAAAATTGTTATTACGTATGCGAAAAGATATAAAAAGATCAGTGATGCCCTGAAGAAATGGTTTCATTTTGTAGGTTTTCTATTTCCCAGTGTTTGGTTTTGAATCATAAAACGGTTCTTTTACATCTCCGCTTTGCGAAGGATGCCAAAATAAATCAGCAGGAAATTAAACGCAGCGGTGTCATGGTTACCATGCAATGATTTATGTTGATGGCAGTAGTTGAGTGGTCGGCAGCATTAATTTTCTCGACGGGGTTTAGAGCATCTTAACGACAATTTTGGCTCATGTCCACTCATGTATCTTAAAAAGGCATCGTTTTCGGACGAAACCTTGCTGCCCCTTTGAGACTCATTTTCAAACAACATCTTTGGCTAAAACTATTTATCTTCAAATCGCTTGGGACTTAATAGAGAACGAATCTTTCTTTCTTTCTTTCTTTTTTTTTTAACTGGGTAAGATACAAATTAACTTTAGTTTTTGTTTTTTTTCTGAAGACTGAAACTAAGAAATTCCTTCGAGGCCGCAAGTTATACTTAGGTTTAGTAGCAGTGAGAATTTTTATCAAAAAAAAAAAATAAAATGTTAAAGGATAGGAAAAAATTGCTGCAACATGCTTTTTAATCTTGTTCTAATCAAATTAGTGTGCTAAGAGAAATTTAAATTATGGGGTTAAAGACTTAATGCTATGTCCTGCTGTGCGTTTCGTGTCACATAACTTAACATGCGCACGGACATTTCGCCTTTTTTATATGTTTATAATGAAAGTAACGGGTTCTTAGTTTGTTTAAAAAAAAAAAAGTCTCCTACTAATTTATACAAAATATATGGAATTTTTTTTCTGGTTTTGTTGGGATTAAAAAAAAACACGTGAATATATGAGATGGAAAGATTGGTTGATGTTTTTAACAAGGGCAGTGACGAATGGAAGAATAGAATTGCGTTGTTTTATCGCTACACATCACGAAATGTAGAAAAGGAAGTGATACCAGATTAACACGCACAAGTATTTTATGAATATATATATTCATTATTTGTAAAATACTAAAAAAAGTTCTGAATGGATGCCTGGTTTGGATCTGTTTAAGTTTTCGACGTTTTTAAAGACGTTTTTAGATGAGTTAAGATATTGGGTTAGCGAAATAAATTATCATCAAACCCATCTGTGAGTCTCTGCAGAAAAGTCAACATCTGCTTGCATCAAAAAATGAAATAATTCCACTTGGGGCTGGCGGGCTGCTGTTTATTCTTTTTGCTTTTTTCAATTTAATGAGATAGAAATGCGAAATTATGATAATTGGAGATTGTAAATTCAGTCTTGTTTTTAAGAATTTCTTCGATTAAAAAAACGAAAAAATCGAGTTGTTGATTGCAAAACAAATTCCAAAATTTTGATGCATCCAAAAAATGCTATTTTTTATCCACAAGAAGGCTGTGAAATAGTTGAAAATAGAACAGGTCCATTTATACGCAAGAGGCTAGGTCAGTTAATATCGAACATAAAAAACTGAACTGAATTTGCAGAGAAAGGCGCCATTGAAAGGCGGGTCCGCGCACAAGTGACCGCGAATGGCGAACGAGTGGACGCAGACGGGTTGGTGCGATAAAGCGGGGTTTGGAATCGAGCAATTAATGTAAGTATTACGATGGAATGGTCTTGAATTCTCCAAAAGATTAAATTGCAAAAAAAACTTAAGCTTAAGACGGGAAAAATTGCACGAAAGCAAGCGTTAAAGATTAGAAAATCGTATCAAAGGAGGACCAACATGCTTATTAGTGCTACACGCAACCCGAGATGTTATCTCGGAGAGAAGGGACTGTAAATACATCTTGAATTGTGATCTTGAGATTTATGGGTGGAAACTCGGTGTTATTATTGTTTACGAGACTGAAAACTGCAAGTTATTGTGTGATGGAAAAAGTCATTGCATTTGATTAGGATTAAAGGTAGTGTGCGTAGCAGTGACAAAATTTATGGGATTTAAATTTGTTTCTTACAAATTATAACATTAAGACAAATAAATCATGCTTGCATTAGGATTTAAGTTTTAAGTGCATTTAGTTGTTGACAAGACTTAAAATTTATCACGCATAATGTTGTTCATCACCAGGAAATGTGGACATTTTTAGCTTTAATCATTGTTAAGGATTTTTGAATTTTACAGTCTATTGTTTAGAAAATAAAAATTACTTTCTATTTGTGAAAGATTTTAAGATTTCTGGATAGAATTATAATGGGAATTGTCTGGTTTCGATATTTTTGTCAAAAACGTCGACGTCTTGACCAAAGATTTACATCATTTCATCATTTTAGTGCATCTTCAATTAGAATTTAAGTATAAAAAAATAAATTTAGAATTGTCGTTTTAATTTTATTATTTCAGGATTAAGGAAGAGGATCTTGTATGGAGCTATTAAAATACAATTAGATTAAGATAATTTACTTGTTTAGATGTTGAAATTTCTCCATTATTTAGAAATGATAGTGCAGATCAAAATTTGTAATGAAATGCGTATAATAAGGAAGTTAAGCTCTACCCATCTGTTATGCCGAGTTTGTATTGTGTACTGCAGAAATTCACAAATGGTCCTGGCTGATTTATTACACTGATGTTATTACTATTATAAACGAAACTTTCCAAACAAGGAAAGAAAAAATAACCAAGCGTGTTATTACTCTCTTGAGAAAGAGGTCACACATTTTAAATGCATCCACTAATAACATGATTGATACAATTTTTACAATCATCTTTTAATTGGGTTTTATCATTACAACTTTTCCCCAGCACTACAATGAAGTTTTTTTTTTCTTCTTCAAAAACTTTAGTTTTAGACTTGTGTATTATATTTAGCAATTTTTCAATTTAAAAAAAATTTAAAAAAAATAATTATCTAAAGATGATACCGGGGGATAAAATATGAAAAGGGGGTATATGATGTCCTGCTTTTAATGGGTATCATTTCAGGAAATTCGGCGAACGAGTCGCCAGCATATCTGCAGTTGAGAGCTCCTCCTCCTATGGCTCTGATTGGGCAGAAGCTGTCCGCGCAGCATCCCCATCTCAGCATCCCATATGCGAGATGCTGTAATGTGAATGGTGAGTGGATGGGAAGCCATCTTTACCCTTGCTCGTCCCCTCCTCTTCTCATGCTGACGCCCTTAATTGATAAACAATAACGGCCAACGGCACGTGCGAATAAAAAGAAAATGGAAAAATATTTTTAAAATAGGATCTAAAATAATGCTCACTATGGCTTTAACTGCACACACTGATTAAATAAAGTAAATGTAAACAGTTGTGAAGGAGGAGAGAGAGAAAAGAGTTATGAAACTAAGTACAGATGTGAGGAAATGAAGAGGTGGTGGAAGAATCGGGGTTTAGTGCAGATCTTAGAAATGGTAAATGAGCAGGAATTAAAAGTATTTGTATCAAAATTTAACTATAAGTTAGAAAAAATAAATATTAAAGCAATAAATAGTGGGAAAACATGTAGTTGGTTTAAAACACGCTTTGTATACATTCCACGCAAGCTTCGAAAAGAGTATAAATAATATTTTTTTACCGGGCAAGGAATAAATTGTACTTGTTTCTTGTAAGGTTTCCTAGAAATGGGTGCTGGAAGCGCGCTTTAGTTCTGTGAAGGTGGAAATGCGCGGAATAGAGTGAAAGAATTTTCACCCAATGTTGTGTGTGCTATAAACAAAAGGAGAGAGAGAGAGAGAGCGGTGCATAATAACGTCCATTAACGATGCAAAGTCGTTTGTAACGTTGAAAAAGCCAAACGCCACAATCAAAACAACACGGGTTTGATTGCTATAAATTATACTAAACAAATTATCCGAAAAGTTAATTTGAAATAATATTTATCTAGGGCTTTTTTTTGGCTCGCGAATTAGCATTACGTTATTCGATTGAATTGAATTAAATTCACAATATTTCTAATTTTTAACAAAGTTTGGATGAGGTTGGGGAAATGCGAATTATTTTTTAGAGTAATGAGAATTGAGGTGAAATTGCTAATTGAGGGTTTTTGAGAATTCTTGTATAAATATGGCAGTTTAGCGGTGACGTTTTTTCTTGGTGCACTTGTCGCTGTGTTTTTTTCCCTTATTTTTGAATGGTTTGAGAAACACTTGTCAAATGGCGTCCGAGATGCAGATATGGATTATCAAATTTTTCTATAAATTTATTTGCAGTTAGTTGAAGCGTACAGCTTGCTTAATTTTTTTTTCAAGCTAATACCTGTTAAGTTTTAAGTTAATGTGCAAAATCTTGGAGATTAAATTCATCTTTATAAAATTTGAAATTAAATTTTCTTATTTCATTAAAGTTAATTTGATCAAAGGCATTTAAATGTCAGTGGATTTAATTGTTAGGTAGGTCTACACGTTTCTTTTTTTTAAAAAAAAAAAAAATTTATTTGGTTAATTTTGTTCATTTTTTTTTCTGTCTACTTTTTATGGAGTAGAAATAAATAGAAAAATAAGTAGTAGGGGTGAAATAAAATTATAAATGAAGTAAATCATAACTTTGGAAACATTTAATATAAAATTATAGTCTACTACTAATTTCAGGTTGAACATCTGGCGTTGAACATCTTTCGGCCTATAAAAATAGTAAATTAAAAGCTGTACGAACAGAAGTGTAGTTATTACGATAATTTAAATTGGTCATTTCGAGAAATTTTGTAAGATGTTGTAAACAATTTAGAGGTAACTAACTACTGAATGAAGTAATTAATAGTAGCGAGTAAGAAAATCTGCTAAAATTTTATATACACTAAAATTGAGAATTTTGGCTTTAAAATTTAGAGCAGAAGCGCTTCAAATGTGAGATGGAATTTTTATTATCTGAAAAATAGAAATAGATTGCTAATTAATCTTAATTGCAATAAATTTTTAATGTGTTGTTCTCTAGTCAACATATTGCTTTACTGATTTTATAACTGTATGGAATATAAACAATAAAGTTGTTAGTGTAACTGTCAGCTTATACTACTTCAGATTAATCTACTTCAGAGCAATCAACAAATTGAGTTCTTATTTATTTTTCTTCAATAAGTTTTGACGAACAAAAATTAACAAAAAAATCTATTTACTAAGATGGATTAATGTTATCATATTAAGCTTGTGATTCTGTCAATTTTTTTAGGTACCTAACAACATTAACATTAATATAACTTAATCTGCGGTATGCGTGTAAATGCTAATGTTTCTATAAGATATTTAGAAATTGTCACAACTCACAATCACACCATGCACCTGCACCTGTGTCTGTGTGATGTGGGATACTATAGGACAAGTAATATTAAAAATGGGAAACAATAAATCCGCTTCTAATTTTTATTTTAATTATTAATTAATATTGCTGCTCTAAATAGAAGATATATTTAAGTTTCATAGTAGTTTTTTTAAATATGGATTATCTTATCATACTTAGTACTGCTACTTTTTTAGTACAGATAATTTAGTATTTTAGTATATTTAAAAAAAAATGACCGGGCGTTTAAAAAAATCAAATGCCATTTACAATTTTTGTTTTTACTTTTTTCCTACAATATAGGGGCGTAAAGAACTTAATTTGCACAGTGTGTGTATACCATTTTATAACTTTTATTCATATAAATGCTAAAACAACATGCAGACAGCACCTACAGGAGTTTAATCTAACTATTCTGCTGTAACAATTGATCTAGGATAATATAATGGTATTTTTATAGTATCAAACCTGTTATTGCTAACTCACGATCCACATAATTTTTTAAAAATTTATATAAGTAAGTTAAAACTATTAATTTTTAAAACAATAATTAAAATAGTTGTATGTTTTAAAAATATTACCATATAAATTAGCATGCGCATAATAAAATTCTTTACTTGTACAATAAACACCTGTCTTCCATTAAAATAAGGTAACTATTATCCTTCATCATAGTAGTTCATACAATTAAGAAAGAAATATGGGGTGATGGGATTAGTTGGCAATAATTTGAACGATTTTATTACTCGCCCCTATATCTATGTCTTTATTCAAATCTATAGATGAACAGCACTTTTCTGTTATTCTACACCCTATACATGGCGTAATAGGGGGAGCATTCCTCAATACAGGGGTGGGAGTTTGAGGTGGGTTAGGGGAACGTGGTTAAAAAAAAGAGAGTCAGAGGTCAGTCTTCATAGGAGGTAAAATATTTGTGAAGTTTATGACTTTTTGTACAATACCAGAGCTGGTTGAATCGGAGTTGTTTTTCAATTATTATTAACAACCCCTTTTACTTTGTTGTTCTTTTGGTAACTACTAGTTGAGACATGGGGGTTATGTAGAGACAGTGTGAAGTATGGGGAGGAGTTTTGACAGTCCCCCTACTAACCACTACCACCCTCTGGTTTTATTTGAAGGGTGTAAATCTAATCGTAAATGGAGCAAGAAATAAGATTAAAAAAATACCCACAATGAGGAAAGAAAAAAAGGAGCTCAAGAAATAAACATCCAACTTTGAATATTTTTTTATCTCGTGAGGGTTATTGATTTATGGCGATTCTGCCACCAGTAGGCGCAAGTCATACAGATGACAACAGATAAAGACTACGAGGAAAAAAATCTTGGATGTTTATCGAGAATTTTTATGAAATCCAAATATCATTTCCAAATTTATTGATTAAAAACATTTATATTTTTAAAATTAATTTCTTTAAATCAAATTTTTTTCAACCCTATCCTCTCATCGTCGTCATCCCATACACCCTTCAACAAGATGGCGGCAGAAACGTGCAGAGCGAAAAAAAATGAATTCGAGATATCGAGCGTGCGCACATGAGAGACTCGACCCGGCGAGGCAATTTGCGCTTACTGTAGTTTATGTTTTCGAATAAAGTCATCTATATCGGAGCGATGTAGAGCGATTTTTTTTCTTTTTTGGCTCTTACCGGCTCCATCTTTAGATCGTGGTCATGCCTAGATGCTTGATAAATTGAGCCCGACTGACGGGGGGGAAAGCCCTGAAAGGTGTTCGGCCAGGTTTGGTACTGCAACCACGGAGCGTCCCTTGTACGATCACATGACTAGACGCCGTTGCATACAGGCACCCAGAAACGTAAAAAAAACTGCTTTGTATGAGAGCGGTGCTACATGCAGACACCCACCCCGCTCGTCCCTGAAAAGAAAGGGTTGGCTGGCGGGACAACCCTTGCACAACCGGGCGCGGGGAGAGAACACCCCTACCCCTACCTTGAGACGCGAATATTTTTGTTAAGATCCGAAGGAAGTGCAGTTTGTTATTTAGTGGCTGTCGCTTGTATCTGTTGACGGATGCTGCTTTATTGGTTTGATTAGGTTATGTCATGTGCGCGTACATGTATGTGCAGTGATGATGTGCCAGAATAAAATTTTCTTCCGGCAGCATGGATCTGCCATGACGCTCCCACCCACGCATTTGCGCGCGTTCCGTATTTCTTTCGCTGGCCGTTAAGATTCCGCATCGGCGAATGTGCAGACGGTAGATGAGCATGGAACTCGGCACGGTGAGTAGTGTGTGTCTCCTTTTCATTGCGCCGGGCGCCGGGTGTGTGTCTGTGCGTGCATTTGTTCTGTATGGGGAGAGAGAGGGTTAGGGTTAAAGGCATCGGCTGGCGACAAAGGGCTGGGCGCACCAACCCCAACACAGCCGAGTTCGCTTTCCGATCGTTCAGTCGCCCAGCAGCGCGTCGCTCCGTTCGGCTGTGCGCGGCTCGCCGAGCCCCGTTAAAATCATTTCGAACGATTCAGTGAGTAGTTGTGCGTACGTTTTTCCATGTGTACAAGAAGGGGGATTTTTGGCCGACTCGGGCGCCGTGAGACTCCCGAATTTCGAATTTCGAGTCGGTAAGAAATGAAGGTGAGCTGCAGCGCATCTTTGAAACGAAACGACTGGTTTTTCTATCTATCCCTTGCTCGCAGTGAGCAGCAAAACGCATCGCTGGCGGGCAAGTGTGAGCAAGAAGGGAACGTACAAGTGAAGTGCGGTGAGTGTTGAATGCGAAGCATCTTCTGCGAGAGAAAGAAAGAAAGGGAGAGAGAAAAAGAGAAATGAGGAGAGACAGAAGGCCCCCCAACACCCATCACCACCACCTTGCTCCGAGCTTTCTGCCTGACGTGACTAATCTTCCAGTTGGTGTGCCATATTTCTCGTTTGTGTTCCTTCCTTACTATTTTGCCGAGCGTCTGTGCCTGGACTTAAGATGGAACATTTTATGATCGTAATCAGTATTAATTTGTTCAGCGCCCTCCTAAGGTGTGTTCACCTCACTACGTTTGCTGGCCTAGTGTGCATGCATGCCCATGTCTCAGTGTGCTACAAATGCCAGACATTTTTGCCTCTTGTTCTTTTCGTCTGAAAAATGTAGCCTGCAGTGTAGTTTGGGTGTGGCTTTTTAATTTTTTTCCTTCCCCCTCTTCACCGTGATAAATGCTCGCTAATAATGACTCGTGAGGAAAAAATTGCTCGTTGTATTGTATTCGTTGTGTATCTATTCTATTGTACCGTTGTTTGATTGTTTCGTCCGTTGTATGCGATTTTTGATTTTTTTATTATTATTATGTAGGGTTATGGTTAGAGCGATTAATAGAAGGTAAGATTTCTTTCGTGATCTGGAGAACGTTTCGTTTAATTTGCGTTTGTATTCGTTGTGTGTATCTGTTCTATTGTATGTTGTGTTCGATTTTTTTATTATCGATGGTTGGGCTTGATTAATAGACAGTAAGATGTATTTTCTTGCATGGATGTGGTTAGAAGAGAATGCTTTATAGATTTGCGTTTGTATCGTGGTTCGTGCTTGTATGTTAAATATATAAAGAGAGCAGTATAGTACAGATGGTTGCAAGAATCAAGATGGAGACATTTGAACGTGCATGATTTGGTTTGTGAAAAATGTGCTGAGCCAAGACAAAGACGCATTTCTCCCCTTTCGACCTGTTTAGTATGCAGAACTTAAGCAATGGGTGCGGGTACACACAGGAAATGTGGACAGCACCCCTCAACCCACCCACTACCCCTATCCCACTCAGGTGTGCAAAAGCAGCAAAGGGATGAGTGAATGTAATAAGCCTTTCATTCTGACCACGTAGGGCCCATATGCATATAGAATCAGGTTAGGTTCCAGTGTAGCTTTTTTTTCTTTCAAACTTCCACACAGATAATTTTACATATGGAAAGAATTAAATTGCAGGTCTTAAAAGCTTTTTCGGGATATTTATTGTCGAAAATAATTATATTTTTTTTATTTATTTTTATTATAGATATTTTTTTGTATTATTTTTTTAGTCAATATGATGTGAATATTCATCAATTAAGGATGAATTTTTTATTTTATGACGAGTGGGAGAAAAGAGAGTAATTGAGGAAATAGAGTCTCTATAGAGTTTCAGTTGCCAGATCCAACACATTGTGAAATAATATAGAAAGACAAGAAAAAGAAAATTAAATCTGATTTTCTCTCGTGATGTCGGGCTTATTACGCAAAAATCTTAGGTGTTGGCACTAGGAACTCCCAAGTTACACCCAACATCATTTGGTAAAAAATATTACGTTTTATTCAATTACACATTTGCTATTGGAAAAGATGTAACTTTTTTTTTGTCTTCTTCTTTGTCTGCTTTTTAAATGAATGAATTATTGAAAAGATAAAATTTGTAGCTGAGAAAGTGTGGAAAGTTCAAATGAAAGGAGAAAAAAAATTCAAAGTGGGAATTACATCGGGGAAAAAAGCAAAAGTGGGCTTCTAAATTATTATTAGTCAGTTTATTTGTTTGGCTTTATTTTTCAATATTGTTCTGAATGTAGTTTTGAGTTATTTGATGAGGGCAGGAACACTGGAACAGTAGTGAGTTTGAAACTGGCTTAACCGGTGTGTGCGTGTGCGCGTACATATATATGTATGTGTGTATGAGGAGAGAGAAAGAGAGAGAGGATGCACACGTATCCTCCCTCCTATTACGAGGGAAGAATAGATGTCTGCTCTATATATACGTTGGCATCAAAGAGTTGAGTGTACAGGGTGCCTGTGAAACTTCCCCCTTCCACTCTCTACCTCGTTCTTCTCCCCATTAAAGAGTTTGAATGGTAGGAGTCTAAGCCCAGACAGTAAAGGGGGAAAAGGGGTGACAGACGAGGCTAGTCGTAGGTTTATAAATGGATGTTTATCTTGTTGCTCAAGTTTGTGTCTACTCATTAAAATTTAATGATGCGAGATGCAGTTATGTCTGCTAATTGAAATCATTTATTTAATTAAAAAGCTAGTGTTGGAGTACGGCATTGTAGTTTATGATGGTTGCTCTTTAATTTCCATTATCAACTAATGAAGAATAGGCATACTGTATCTAGGAATTTCGATGACATCTTGAAATATTTATTTTGAGTTTGAAATTTTAAGTTTTTATTGTTTGTTTTTTTATTTTGTTTCACAATTTATTTTGATTCTCGTTTTATTTGAATATTTGAATATTTGAATATCTAAATTGATGAGAAAGACATTAAAGTTTGGTTCGTTGTTATTGTTTTAATTGAAAGTTTTTTTTCTTGGGTTATAATTCTCAACAAGTGATTTTAATTTTTTTATGCCGGCATCTGGTAACCGGAGTGTAAGCTCTGACTAGGCAAATGACATTAAAAAAAGCATTTTAAATATTTTATTTTTTTGCGATTGGTGTTTGTAACTATAGGGTGAAGTATAATTTGGAAAGAGAGAAAATGTTTACCGTACTTCTTATACTAAATTTTTTTTTTTGTTTGTAATAATTGAATAAATCGTAGAATAATAAATAAAGTTATATAAAGTTATATATATTTTATTAAAGTAATTTTTTTTGGTTTATCCATTTTAGTTTATTTTTATAATTTGTTCTAAAAAAAATTAATAATTAAACACTTGAAAAGTATTATTGACCGAATTACAGAATAATAAATAAATGTTATTTATTTATTTATTTTTAGTTAACTCGTATTGCTTTAATTTGAAGAAAAAAAACAACAACACACTATGAATTAAAACCTTAAAACATCATATTGATTTATTTTCATCCATCTTCACAATCTTTCATTCATTCACTAGTTGCTCTTTTCATTCACACTTTTTTTTAATTACTCTCTTAATACTCTCAACCCAGCCTCCACGCATAAACTCAATGCTGCGCGTATGGTAGGCACACCCCGGCTTTTCATAAAAATACTATTTGATAAAATTCCGAAATTAAAAAAAATCTATTTTAATTTCTAAATTTTGCTTTGGCAAAACAAAAAAAATGAAAATGTAAAAAAAAAAATTAATTTGAAGCAAATGAAAAAATGTAACTTATACTCCGTTTCCGAACATGGGTTGTAACGTGTCTCGTGAGTGGCTGCGCGCGGGTTCCATGACAATACATCATATTAGAAAACGACCAATGGGAGAGCGGGTTGCAGGGATGGGAATCATAGCTGGCTGTAAAATCATTTGCGGTGGTGCCAAGTGCAGTCGTACTAGTGCTGCTGTATATGTCGCATGTGATGTTGATGTTTCTTCATAGTGTTTTGTGTGTGACCAGTGGTTAATTTTTTGCAGTTTGCTCACGATGGCTCAATGGCTGTTAAAGAGGACATAATTTTTTATGCAAAACGGACAAAAAATGGACTTCCTGTGACCATTAATTTGCAAGCCATAAGAATGCCTGGAGGCTGAAACCAGTAAGTAAAAGCATATTTATGTTATTTTAATTAATTGCAACTATTTTTATCTCTGCATCATTTAAAACGTTTTTCTTTTTTGCTGTTTTGTTGCTCGAAAAAGAGATTACTCACAAATGAGTAATATCTTGAAATGAGTAATCTGTTTACTATTCCGGTTTTAAATAACTCGGATTATACACTGGTTTAAACAAGTTGACACGCTCAAGTTGCGAATCACTGAAGAAATGAGAATGGGGTAGACTTTGAGGTGAAGCCCCTAAAAAATGTCAAGTGGCCTGCTCAGCAATCGGAATATTCTTATTCCTTTTATTTCCTGTCGCAAGAGGAAACAAACATGTTTGTAAAGATTTCCCATATTTATATTTTTTTTGCTTTTACCCTGGAAAATTGTATTTTCTGTTTTTTTCTGTTCGAACCTATGAGCTATATGCGATGCATTGGCATTGCTTCTTATTTATTCATGCTGTTTTTCTTTAGATACTCGGGAAAAAAATTAAGATTTTAGATATTTCTGTGAATACACTAGTATGCTAGCTTGGATTTTGTTTATTTTGCCGTTTTTATCTTCCCTTTTCCATTAATCTTTTGGAAATTTGTTTCTTATTTGAAATTATAATTGCAAAGAGGGGGAAAAAAGTGATAAATAAAATGAAAGCAAAACATGTAGAAAGAAATGTAAGTGGGAATTTAAAATCAGAAAATATAATTAATTGGTGTTTTAGAAATATGTTAAGACCTGAATTGAAATTAAGATTTCGACGGGAGGAGAAAAAAATGTTGGCAGATGCTAATTTCATTTAAAAATAAAAAAGTGGTGTAGATTGGTGAAGTGTTGAAGGGCCGCGTGTTTGGCTTATCTGCTTAGCATCATCAAAATCGTTAATTACATAAGAAGCTGTGACGTAGGCAGGTGTTTAAGTGCTTGATGGGGTGATGGGAGTTGCAACCGATGATGGCGATTTTTCTTCAATGAAACATTTAATGCAAAAATAAAAAATAAAAAATAAAAATTATTGGTTGATATCCGATTCCAAAATGCAGCTTCCATTTTTTTCCGCATCTCGGGTCTGGAGGGAAAACGGAACTGATTTTGCAAGATGCAAAATAAGTAGAAATTTTTTTTATTTTTTTGCATGAGTTGGTATTCGATGGCGTCTTGACCCAACCCTATCCCTCTTCTTCCAACTGGATCTCCCGTCTCACCTCTCTCTCACTCTACTCTACCCCTTCGTTCCCCTCTCTTCAACCCTTTTCTCTCTCGTCAATGCGGGCACAGCCAGTCAGACATGTTGTCTGCGTTGCTGCTACCGAAGTACGAGAAAAAAATGCACGCTCCCAAAGCATAAAGCACGTCGGTCCGGAGTTCCCCCGTAAATCACAAAGACCCTAACTTCACAATAGGAAAGGAAGGGTTGAAACAGGCTTGGCTTCAGGTTGACTTGCGTCGGCTACACTAGATAGCCCTGTACACCTTATGTATACAGCAACCCAATAAGATAGAATAGGAGACGGCGGTGCTTACTCAACACGCCGTATTCAACGCAATCTTAGGAGGAAAATGGAATGCCCTCAACCCCTTGCAATACTATCTCGACCCTCTTATTTTTTCAATCCTTGTCTGGGAACCGAAGAGTTAAAGCGAATTTCACTCGGACTATTTCCCAGGAGGATAATAACTTGATTTTCCAAGCAAATAATTATTGTAGTTTATTTCAACTTGTAATGTAAACGTTAATTTATTATTATTACGGAGTTAGAAATTGTCGTACGAGTTTCGTAAATCATTAGAGAAAACGATAATTACGACCATAAATATCAGCAGTTATTTGTTGAGGGGGCAAATGAAAAACGCAACTGCATTATATGTCTTCACCTATACTTATCCAATTTGGAGTTGAAGCAAGGTTTGGCTAAGGTTACATTGTGACTTGACTGTTAAGATGAGGCAAGTTTAGTGTGTGGGTGGTAAGAGGAGGACCACCTGTTGCTTTGTGGGCGCCATGAACTTCTAATGTGTGCAGGTGTCTCGCTGAGATATTCTTGAGGCGCCATAGTTTTCTTGAGTAAATACTCAAGTAGCCCCGGAAAGAGGCGGACCATCGACCCCTTGGCCGTCAAACACCAACAGAATTTTGAACAGATCGCATGACGGTGTAAGGGCCTTGAAGAGGGAGACATTTTTTATATATGATGTATACCACACCTTAACTGCCTCCAGGTTAGAGATATTTTTGTACTTAATTGCAGTTTCAAATGCTGCAGTATAAATAGAAAGAAAGAAAGAGCTTTCTGTTTATTCTTCTTCACACTTGTAATTTTATTTTTATTCTTCTCAGCGTGCTTTCAATTCTCATTTATGAAAAGAAGAGACTCAATCTTTTAAATTTGTTTTTGAAAAGAAAAAAAAGGTGGAAAAAAATAATAGTTGAGAGCCACAGGTTTCATCATCCAATTAAAAATCCGTTTCTCTCTTCGCCTGCTGCAAGTGAAAGTTAATGGAAAAAAAGCCTATGATGGATTTAATGGGGAGAAAATGTAAGGCATACTAGAGTTTTTCATACACAGACCCATACTCCACGCTGAGCGAAAATGATTTTGCCGTTGATTGGAAAAACAAATTTCTTGCGAATGCGAATTTGAGCAATTGTTAAACAGATTACAGAAGGAAAATAAATATGAACCATGCTGCCGATGCGCCATATATAAAGGTTTGTCAACACTAACTCAATTTGTCTCTAATTGTCTGTTGCATGTCGGACTGATGGCTTTCGAAAACTTCTTTCTTATTGTTTTCAATGAGATTAGGTATCTGAAGAATTGTCATCATACACCCAGGTTCTTATCTTGGCCAGTCAGCAGTTTGCCTTTGACAAACCAATGGGAAAGTGGTGTGCATCGGCGGGGTGCTGATGGTGTGGGATTTCGATAAAGTAAAAAGCCAGGGTTCTCTTTTTAGGAAATTAGAATAACACGCAGTTTTGCATTTTTGTTCTGAATTGCCGACTAAAACAATCGCGCTAAAGCTATAAGTCGCGAAATTCTTTTTATAGCTGTGTGAACAGAGGTGTAATATTGAGAAAACATGCGAGCCTAATGTAAACAAGTGCGTGAATATTGGTCGTGTGTTCGGCTAATGCAGAAATATTTATCTCCATTTATTAATAGAGCATGAGGCGTGTCGTTGGCATCAACTGTAAAATGATGTTCGTAATATTGGTTTGAACACAAGACGTTAAGTTCAATAAGGCAGGCCATCAGGATTAGGATATGTTGAAAAGGGTTTATGTTAGGGATTTGAAGCGTGCAGGGAAAACTAGAATGTAGTAAAAGATTTACAACATTAAATTGTGAAAGGGAGTTTGAGCTTGATGCGTTAACTTTGCATTTTGGCTTCTTTTTGTTTTCTGATAAAATTGCGGTTGATGACAGTCATTCTTCGAATTGATGGACGTTAAAATTCATCGATGCCAATCTATGGAAATGAAATGCAGACTTATTTAAATTTCTATTCAATAAATTTATTAGATGGTTTTCTCTGACTACAGAAATTGCTATTTCTAGCGATAAGATTTGGGTAAAAAATAGGGAAAAGATGGGGATTGGAGTGCATTTTAAATTTTCCCCATTTTTTCCTTCGGATTTTAAATGTGCTGGAGTAGAATTTTTTATTTTTATAGTTTAATTGTTGAAATTTTTATTCATTCAGCGTGAAGAGCTTTTGGCAATTGGAAAATAAAATAGTGTGGTTAGGAAGTCTGGTTGCTAATTGGTCGCGTGCTTTCGGAAAAGGTGGAACTGCACCGCACTGATTGGCTGTGCTAACCTATTTGCACATCATCTTATTTTAAGGCGGCATTATCAAATTTGTTTAATAGGAAAAATCAAGTTGGAAACCTGCCACATTTCAATTCCCACCTTATTAAACCATCTTCCTCTCTGATCTTAAAAGAAAAAAGAATCTTTTTTACATTTTCCAATAATTTTTTTTATTTACGTATTTATTTATTCCATATATCTCTCAAAATCCAATAGCTGCAGCATCACTTTTTTATTATATTTTTTGTTGTTCTGCATCTTGAAAAATAGTGCAAAGGAAAAAGAAGAAAATAATCAATATTAATTTGATTTTCAAATGTCAAGCCCAGGGACTCAGAGACGTCCTCAGGACCCCGTATAGTTCTTTGGATGGCATATCTGTGGCTTTTGAGAAAAATGGCACTCAACTGGCATGGGCTGCAGACTGGTGCAGCAGCGTATATAGCAACATCTTTTACACTCAGCCAACCAACCAGCCCCTAGGTCTCTTGATCTAAAATCAATAGTAGCAATGCACAGACGAATGATTAAGAAACCCATTGCTAACATGTCTGCCAGGGTATGGATTATTGAATGGGGGAAAAAAGGGGCAGGCATTTTCAGTTTTATTTTTAGTTTTTGTTTTGTTTTTATTTTTCCACAAGATAATGCTATGTAACGGAATGAATGTTAATAGGTCTGCAAGTGTTTTAAAATCAAATATTGCCTTATTGTGTAATACTAAAGTGCACAAAATGAATTTCTTATTAAATTAGATAATTTAGTTTTTTATTTGACATTTTTATTTTTTTAGAGTGCAAAAAAACATAATTTTTTCGTTTAAAATATGTTTTTGTGTTGCATTTACAATTCCGATATAAGATTGCTCGAAGAAAAGTGTAGTGAGGAAAATTGCGCGTGGATAGATTCTCGTTATACATCTCGAGGAGGCCGTCAGTAAGGGAAATTAGCTTTAGCTGCGATCCGTCAGACGTCGCCACTTCCGTTCTTGTTTGGCATACGGGGTATGGGAGTGGGGTCCACGTGAGGGAGGCGCATCTCCTTCCCCATCCACCCACCTCCCTATTCAACTTTTCCATCCCTCCTCTTCTCTTTCTGTTTCCACGCAATGTCGTCTTGTCGAGGAATGCTGGGCGTTCGTTCGCTGATTAAATTTTACTTGCACTGTAGGCGAAATCTGTTGAAATGGAATGAACTTCTTGCGATCGCCTCTGTATGCTAGAAAAGGCCAATAACTTTAAAGTAAAAGAAGAAAAAAAAGGAAGAAAAAAAATTTAAAAAAGGGTGGAGGGAAGGATTGGAAGAAAAGCCTAGTTCTGTGCTCAACTTATCACTAAAGGAGGGAAAATTTTCACTTGTATGAAGTTGTGTGTTATATCACAAAGGGGGAAAAGTTGAAAGATTTATTGGATAGTAAGGAAAGTGTGAATAACTTCTTACGAAGAGTGGAATGCGCATAAAAAATATCAATATATAAATTTTTTTGAATCTTTCTTTTTATCACTTTAATGCTTTAAAGTGTTAGTTTCACGGCTAGTGGTGAGTCAATTTGGTGAATGTCCACAGTTGTTAGTGCCGATACAAAGACGGTGACCACAGGTCTTTTTGCCACGCGCCTTGGCTTTACTGACCACTTTCACCCCATAAGCTTTGAAATGTGATGTGATGTGTCTTTTCGAGTAGGGTAGGATAGTAGGCAGGAGGAGGAGGGTGGGGGTGTTTAAGGAGGGGGTCAATTGGAGGGGGTCCAACTGGCCTGCCCTCTCGCTTTATGAACAGGGTGGCGGTTGGCCCCACTGCACGAGGCATCAGAATGACACTGTTAGGAGCCCATTCTGAGCTTAAAAAGAGGAGAATTGAAAAGGGATGACCTGCCTGCTAGTTCCCTTCCACTATTTAGGAAAAGATTTGTAGAACCCATACACCACCCCTCCTTAAAAAGCCAGTCTGACCCCCCCCCCCCTTTCATTCCCTCTCTCACTCTTGCATTGCTCCCTCGATTACTTGCACCCTCCCCTTGTGCGACCCTTTTTCTTTTCCCCTCAACCTCTTTGAGACGGCGACGTCAGCATTTCCCCGTGACCACAAACGGCGCTTTGAAGCCAATAGAAAGGCAATCGAACAAGCCATGCCTTCTTGCTGGCAGTTCACACGGCAGTTTTTCTTGTGAGTCAGCTTAAAAAGGAATCCAAATATTTGGACAAGTCTTGTGGGGTTTGATGGTTTATTACGTTATTGCGAGCAATGAGACAATTTGAGAGGTTTGAGGGAAATGTTCAAGAGGGCGAGTTGTAAGACGAAGCCCCTCAAGTTGCGATGGAACTCATGGAAGATGCTGACTTGGCTAACAAGAAAGCACCAATCTTATCACGCTTTTATCTGATGGTGTTGGGAGCTTGGTCGAGCCCCTCCCGGATCAATATTGAAGAAGCCCAGCTGTCAATCACAATAGGAATAACAAATTGGAACCCAGAGGCATACACATGGCGCTTGTGGATTGGGCAGAGAAGGCTGCATGCAAATCTACAGCACGAACTCATCAAGCAAATGTTGTAAAAGTGCTTCTTCTAACCCATGGAGCGTTTACTGAATACAGAATAATGTTGTTGATGTCTACATGTTTCGCCTTTTCAAAAAAAAAAAAAATTTCAAAAAAAAAAAAAATTAATTTTTTTTGCTTTTCTTAAAAATAATTTAGCGAAAAATTATACCGAGTATTTTTATTTAAGTTGCATCGGTCCAGCTTTAGAAAATGACAAAATTATACGGTTGCAAAGAAGATTGCTGCTTAATTTCTCTTCATCGGAGTGACAGTGAAATTGACAGAATGACATCCCCTAAAACCTCAAGACAGCTAGGTGCCTATTACACTTGTGTGTAATGAAATGCTACTCCTCCCTCTACCCACGCTTCTTCTTGTAAGCCCTAACTGCGCAATCTTCGTCTTTTTTTTTTTTTTTTTTTTTTTTTTTAATTTATTTTTGCATGCTGCCTCTAAGCGAGGACAGGTGATGATGTCACATCATCAAGGCGAGGACATATTTCTTTTACTTCTTCCCGTTCCTCATTTTTATCCTGCTGCATGAAATTTTGCAGCTGAAGACAATTATAAGTATCACTTTGTGTTGAAAGTTTCGCTTCAAAAATTGCAAACAGCTGCGTCCTCAAAGTGGTTGTTTGTAAAGAGTAGATGATGAACGGTCTCTTGAATGTTGGGAGGATGATAAAGTCGTTTGTGTCAATATTTTTAAGTTTTAAACATATTGAAAGAGGGGACGTTTATAGCAAGAAATATATGAAGAACGTGGTCGCGAAGCGGTTTGTTGGGTCATTAATCTTGGCCCGTTTAACCCTTTGATTCAGACGCAGGCTGGCTGCATTCTGATTGATAAGAGAACCAAATATTAATTTAAGAGAGAAAGAAAATGGGGGTAAAGAGAAGGGAATGAAGCAACGTCCGGTTCCCGCGAGAAAGGGGCGAGGAATGAAGGGGTTGAGCTATATATACGGTGTACTGGAAGTAAAGGGGTATAGTCAAAACCAGTATCCATGTATGGGAGAGAAAAAAGATTTTGTAAAAAAAAATTCTTTTTTTTTTTTTTTTATTTTTAAGTTGAATACTTTCGTCAGGACAACGCCCCTATTTGGTTTGATATAATGCAGGCAATTTTTCTTAACCCTTTAAAGTTGTGGGATTATGTTTGTATAGATGTGGGAGCAGATTCTGAGAAGATAAAAGGTGATTGAAGATGGTGTATAAACCGCACAACCAGTTTCTTTTTTTTGTTTTGTTTATTTGAATGGAAAACTTGTCTTTTTGTAAAACCGCACGATTGATTTTTTTCCTCTTTATAAATTAATATGAAGGTATAATAACTTTGCTTAAGGTGGAGTCAGCCAGATTAACTATCCAACTACCTGTTTGATTTCTTTATAAAATGAGTGCTTGAAGTTAATGGGTTGCCGTAATTACATCAAAAATTGAAACTTTTAGCACCATAAAAATTGTTCTAAAAATTTTTAGTCAGAAACTAAAGAGATTTAAATTAGTTTTTACTTTTTTGAATTAATAGGTGCACCCGTATACGGTAATTTTAATATTCACAAACCCGATCGTGAATAAAAAGTTTAAACTTTAAATATTTGTATCAATTAATTGTGTCCTAGATTTGAGAAAATGAGATTTTAGCGTTCTGACGTCACAAAATGCCAATAATAGCGCCTTTTTTGAAAAAATTGCATCTCCCGTTGAGTAGATTTAGGTTTCATTAATGAGACAAATTTGCATCAGAATAATTAAATATAAGTTGGAGACATTCGATTAAAGTTGTAACTTCAAGTTTTTTGAATTTTATTAGAGTACGGGTGCATTACCTACTATAAAAAGTAAATTATATGCAAGTATACAGTAAACTTTGATGTGAAAAAGAAATAAAAATGAAATTATAATAAAATTGAAGTTATAATACAATTATAATAAATAGATAAAAGCCATTTAAATAACTTTTATATTTTATTTTTTTAAATTTTGCCTGAAAAATGCACACATTTAATAGGAAGTTCAAATAATAATTAGAAAAACCAAAATGATGGAAATTATAGGGTGCTGTAATTGTAAGTTGATACAATGAACGAACGTCTTTGTAGGATCAACTTTTTGGTGCTGTGCTGGGAAGCAAAGCGCACTTTTTTGTGGGGTTACAATTTGATTACAGCACGCTGTTGCCTCGCAGCTCTTCTATTAACTCGTCCTTCAACAGCCAATCCACGCATTAATTTTTATTAATTTTCTTGGCCTTCTACGCACATGGGCGATGATCTTGGTAGCCTCTTCAGAAGCTGTTGCTTCACATGCGGCTTTACTGTGAAAGAATTAACAAGGTTGTGGCCCCATCAAACATCAGATTAAATTAAAGCGGTGGAATCGTATTTTGGCTCGTTTTTTTTTTTTATTTGCTGGAAAAGGAATTAAATTTTAATATTATAATAATAAATAAAAAGTTATCTTAAAATAACTTTAATTATTAAATTCGTATTCAACAAGCATTTTGCAGTGGATATAATCTGAGTTATAAAGATTTTAAAAAACGAAGATAAAAAAGTTGCTGCACCTTGAAAGCCTTTTAGAGTAAAAGGGTAATGAAGGAGTCTTAACCCTTTGGCTGTCCACAACTGATTATACAGTTCACCCACCCTTCGAGTCGTAAGTGGCGGTGCCTTGCATTTGAAATGAGTTGACCGACTCATTTCAATCAGTAAAGCAGTTATTGGATGGGTTAACGTTAATTCATTTGTTATGGCTTAAAGTAGGATGAAAATGGAAATATTTGGATGTTAGAAACGCATATTTTCTTGAGATTCATCTTAATTTATCTTCATACCCTCAATTTTCGAATAAGTCTATCCCTAATATATTCAATGGACGATCCGTGCTTTGTGGGGTCCATATATAGAGGTTGGGGGTAGCCTGGGTTACTCAGACACAAAGGGTTGCAGCACGAAGGGGTTGATGTGAGGGGGATGATTACCGGAAGGGTTTAAAACTGCTCTATCCAAAACAAGGACAGGTAAATTTAGACCATGAAATTAACACGTTTCATTTTGGGAATAAAAAAATATTTTTTTTTAACATTTTTTTTTTATTTAGAGAGTAAAAAAATAATTCACTCATAATTTTTTTAAAATTGATACACAGATAAAAGCTTGAAATTTTTACATTACTCCCTTCGCCCCTCTGAGGGAGGAAAGGGGTAGAGTGCAAAAAAGAGAGAGAGGGGAAGAAGAGGGGCCATCTCGATGATGAATAAAAAAAAAATACTAGACAGAAAGAAACCCTAGGTTGTTGTCCTGACATTTGGACGTCTATAGTTATTTAGTGTTATTTTAAGAGGCACTTTATAAGTTTTATATTTTTTTTAAAGTGGAAGTCATAGTTTTATTTCTGAGATTAATTGTTTAAATGTGTTATTTATTTATTTTTTTAATGGAAAAAAAAAAATTAATTTATTTTTTATTTTTATTTTTTTTTTGTGTTTGTGAAGTTTCCCGCGAGAGAGAAAGCTTTCGCCCAATTCCAAGGCCATTGACAGGGAAAGGTGCAGGCAACTTCGTGCTTAGACAAGATAACCTAAAGGAAAGGAAGGGAGGCAAGTTTTAAAATTCCGTTCACGTCTCTAATGACCCCGGCACCACCTGGTGGAGCAAAAACGGCGAGAAGTTTTTGTATAAATGTACACTAAAGTATTACTTTTGTTAGTATTATTATTTATACTGGGCAAGGTTTTAGAGGTCACTTTGAACAGATCAATAGTTTGACGACCATCTGATTTTAGTTCGGAGACCTTGGAATTGACCAAAAATTCAAATGTGTGGTGACAAGTGATAATTTGTTGAGCGGCAGATGGCGTTGCTTGCAGTTGGTTTGTTGTATGAATAAACGACAGTTGGAAATATGCAGATAACTGAATACTAAATTGGCACCTTGAGTTGTCTTGCAGCTAAGAACACACCTCTAATATATATGTATATTTTTTAAATGCATAGAGAGAAGGAAAAGAAAAAAACATTACCGGAAATGAAAATGTCATGTTTTGGCATAGTTGGCATGTTGGCGGAAGTGCGAGCTGAGCAGGTAGACACAAACCGATCAAACTTATTTTTACTCGCTTGTACAAAGTGGGAGGGGAGGTGGAGGTCAGGGAAAACAGCGTGAAAGGTGTCCACTATTATCGAGTACAAAGGAACCCTGCTGCGCTCAGGTAACAAAATGTAGTAGCCATTAACTGACCAGATGAGTCTTGGTGGCGACAAAGACTAATGTATGTTTTCACTTTCGAACGTCCTTCACTTTGAGAAAACAAATTTGAAACCACTTTTTAACAAACAAAAAACACCTGATAGGATGATTAATTTTTTTTTTGTTATCTCGAGTTATAAAATTCATAATCATTCATATAAAAAAAAAATTATGGAAGACACACCCTCTTCCTTCTCTCCGAAAGACATCTCTATAACTGACAGTTGAAGACCACGCCTACACTGGATGTGGGTAAAAATCCATTCCCAAATAGCAAAAAAAAAAAATAATAATAATATTGAAGAAGAAAAAATCTTGTTATAACGTCATGACATGATTGTGACTCACGGGTTTGGACCAGGAGTAAAATTCTCATTGATTTTTTTAAGGATTTATAATACATTTTTTCACGTTATTATAACATAATTAATTAATAAATAGTTAAGTTTTGTAATAAATGATGGTTTTGTTTGTCTCCTATGCCATCGAATTTAATTGATTCGGCCAGTAATGATGAGAAAGCTTGGAAGTGAATATACATGCAATAGAACCTAGGTGGCTTTGGTTGGCTTTTTATTATATTTGCCGTTTTCAAACTGCGATCGAGAAATGAAGGGGAATGAGATGGAGACCCCCAGCAGCCAATTACCTGTGAAACTGCAGGTAGAACCGCCGGGACTAAGGTATTTGTTTTACGTGCACCCATGCAACATCAATCATGCAGCAGGCAATCAAGGGTTCCTGCCATTGGCACCAGGTGGGGTTCTGTCCAAAGCAATCTAATAGCGAGACTAGATGTGGTTGGCCAGCGGTTTTGTTCCATCATATACTGACCATTTGGATTTTCATTTCGGCAACATATTAATAATCCTTTATCTCTCTTTTTTAATCCGCCAGATTATGTAAACGTTGCTCTGTAAGTGATGTTTTCTGTAGATTTAATCTAGCGTGTTTATTTTGCTGCATTTTCATATCAATTTCTCTCAAGTAATAGAAATTGCTTGATCACCTTTTTTTTTCTTTTTTTTCAATTTTAGGTTGATTGAAGCGTAATCTAATGACGAAAATTGGAACAATTTGCAAACATCCAGGTAAGATTTTCTTTACTTTTTAAATGAAAAAATATTTTATTTAAATTTTTTTAAGATTTATATTTTATTTTATGGGAAATTTTTTTAACCTATATGAAAATTATATAAAAATTTATATATATTAGTATTGGGGAAGATTTTTTGAAAAAAAATTTTATTAACCGTCTATAGTTTTTTGGGCCTCACCTGCCTGACTTTCAACCTTTAATTTTTTGTCTTTTCCAAAACTGAAAATTTATGAACTAGACCCCTCCTAGCTTAGCGTCTAGGAACATCCTTCCCTTTAAACATCAGCCCGAGGCTAAAACGTTGTGTTGTGTATTAACAACACATACCTGCACCTGAATGCATTTTATGGGTTCCAACCGGGACATGCTAGAATTTTTAAGTGAAATTTTTCAGAGGATTGAGCTTACAAAATATAATTATAATTGTGAGTTTTATTTCAAATTTAATGCAGATGGCATAAAAATACAGTATGAGCTAATGATTGTGGCATTTTTTTTCTTTACGTTCCAACCTTGTTAAATGCAGCAAAGGCAGCAAAGCCAAAGTGTAGTTTGTAATGAATGCTTGCTAAGCTTTGTCGAGGCTTAAGAATTGTTCTGTGCATAGGGTGTTAGCAAATGAAGATGAATGGCTTGGCATGTAAGTTGGAGTGTTGTTTATACGAACTCATGATGAGCGCTAAGACAGCAGGAGGCTCCCCATTACAGCTCCAACTTGGGCTAAAAAGATCACCCATAGTGCAGAGCATCAGCAATGTTGGGGGTACGCTGGAAATTAGTGTTTGGTGGTAGCCCAAGACTCTTGATGGAAATTGCTCGCCCCGATTCGCTGTTTTCTTTCTTCTACTAACGAGTTTTACTCACGAATAATACTTTGCGCTGTAAGAAAAGTCTGAACAAGATGCAATTTCGGTTTGAAAAACATTGGAAATAAATGATGTTTTTTTGTTATGCTAATACAAGGAATACAAAATTACAAATATTTAAAAAAAATATAATACCAAACCAATATATATATTTTTTTTCTAAAGAAAGAAAAAAATAAGATTAAAAAAGCACAAGGAATATTAAAAAGAGGAGGGAAAAGAAAATTACTAGATAATGATATTTCTTCAAACATTGGAAAACCCAATGAGAAACAAATTTCAAATACAAGCTGCAGGGGGAAATGAATTTTTTTTTTCTGTTTAAAAATGTTTTTAAAAAAAATAAATTGAGAAGTAGTTTTTTTTTCATCTTTGTTTTATAGGGGTTTGAAGAAATGTCTATTTAAGATGCTGCTCACAAATACCCAAGCCTGTTTTCTTAGTAGAGAGTATAGGTGCGTACACTAAGAAAAGAGGGAAAAATTATTTATGATGATCAACGGCTGGAACTAAATGGCCTTTGAGTTTAAAATATTAAAATATGTAGGAATGCTTTTACTTATTGCAGGGCTAACGATTATTTTCTGACAAATTTATAAATACAATTTATTCTTTTTTCAAAACATCTCGCATGTGCTGAAATACATCATTAAAGGCGCTAAATAAAGATTATTCTGCTCGTTAATTTCGAATAAAATTTTAGTTTGGCTCAATATTTTGAATCTGAATGTATTTATGGTAGTTTTAAAGCGGTGGGTAGAATATTTTTTTATATTTTTATTGGGAACTGTACATGCAGATTGTAGGAATATTATTTCTTTTCCACTGCGTTGAGTGCCAATCACAGCACATGCGCAGTGATGGAAAAATGGTTGCAGACACACCCCGCAAGTTAAGCTGCTTAGTTTCCTTTTAAAACCACAGATAATATGGGTGAAAATTTTTATATACGGGTCCCTATATATTTAAAATCATGCTACTTTAGTGTGTTTATATTTGTGATTATGAATTTCTTTGTGAATGTTTTATACGAAATTTTGAAATGAGAGAGTAAATAATTGAAAATTGAAATTATAAATAAATATTAAATGAGTCTCGGAAATTACAGAGCAAGTCTCTAGTTACTCAATCTGAAGTGGATTCTAATTCAAATGCCACATTTATTGGAAAATTGCACTAAGAAATGAAATGTTTCTCAAGCAGATGCCGAATTGAAAAATGTTTTTATAAGGGAATGCAAAGAAGATGAGGGGTTATATAGAGCTCGATGAAGACGGAAGGGTATTTGCACGGCAGAGGGCGCGGGGCGGTTACCTATACCATCCCCTTGAAGCAAAAGAACCCTCCAAAAGCAAACTGTTTATACCTGGTGCTTCGAAAATGCAGAAAAAAATCTTCATCGTGAGCAAATAGAAATTTTAAAAAATAAAAACTGAGAAAATTTCTTTAAATATATTATTTATATATACGTTTTTTGAAGCGAAAAACAAAATATAGAATTACGAAAAATTTAAATTTTAAAACAACAATAATGTAAATAAAAAAATATAACCGAAGCCATTTCGGTTTTTTTTTTTTTTTATTATTTTTGTTTCTTTGTCTTCCCTTTGGAATCAATCTAAATTGAAGGAAGGTTATATATAGAGGCAATGTGCTCTATTGATTGCATGCTTTTCTCCTGCTGCATAGCACAGAATGAATGAACTTTGCAAAAGTAACCACGGTGAGTAGTGAAATAAAAAAGGAAAAGAATTCAGTTGGGATATTTGCAATTTATTCTTGTCTCTGTAGAAAGAGCGAAAAGAAAAGAGAAAAAGCGAGGGAAAGATGGGGTGGGGGGTGGTGGAGGATAGATACAGAGGTATGAAGTTGTAATTTTCTTTTAAATCAACGCCATAGCAGGGCCATGTTTCATTTTAGTGAATTTATTTCTGTTGAATTGCTTGATTGCAAGATAGAGGTTCGTTTTTGTCACCTGCCTAATAGCCTAAAGGCCATGATTGAGTTTAAGAAGTTGGTGACCATTGAACAAAGGCTAAATTAAAATCCCATGATGGAAGAGAGGGAGGGAAAATTGAAAGACGCACTTTGGATTTATGAGGGTGTCTGGCTGATGCGTCTACTTTGAACGACCTTGTTGTATAACATCTTATGTTCTTCGACTTGAAATTGTTGTGGCTGTTTCAACCTTTTTATTATTATTATTATTATTATTTGTAAGATCAGTAACCTTGTTTTGAGTGCTTAATTCATGTTGTTAAAACATATCAAGTTTAGCTATAAATAATTTTATGGAGATGTGTGTGATGAATAAAAAAATTAAAACATTAGGTTCGATGGTTGATGAAATTATGATTAGAATTTTGTTGATCTCTTCGGTTTTTGGGTTTTTTTTTTTTAGAGGGGGAGTGGGGTGGATGTCGGTATGGTAAAGTGCATTTTTGCAATCCTATAGGTGTTCTGTAACGTCCGCTGAACCCTCATTCTGCCCTAGGCCATAACTATTAGTCGTCATAGTAACTTGTGTAGCTACAGAACAGTTCCGATGGGTTAATTTGAAAACAATACATTACAAGAAAAATGAGTTTGAGATTATTAGTACTTAGTAGCTGGAACAAAAACCGATAAAATGATAAAACCGATTTATCATATTAAGACAATGGAAATGTGAAACAGGTAGAAAAATTGAAAAATTGAAGAAAAAAATAAATAGTAAAAATGAAAAAAATAATTCAAATACATCAATCAAATTAAGCCGAAATAAAATAATGATAAGAGTACACGAGAGGGTGGGGGTACGTTGTTGTCAGTTATCGATAATTGGATAAAGATGGCACGGAATGCATGACTCACTGTACCTTCGCGGATCTTTTTGTGTTTGTATGCGGATTTCAATGGGAAAAGGAGTGAAGACTAAAACGCTAACCAAACGCAGCCACCGATGGAGTCGCAATCGCAAGCAAACGGGAAGTGAGTCGTGTACTCATGTTCGCGTTCCATCCACCCTTTAACAACCCCAGCTTATGAACATGGTGACTAGAAACGCGTCATCCCATTTTACCTTTTCCCTTTACCCTCGCCGCCATTGGAGCCCAAGGTCTCGAGAGGTGGAGCCGCGCTCGACGCAGCCAATGGCAGCGCACGATGGGGACGCCAACCTGCCACTGCTTACGATTGATGGGTGGAGAACTGGGGATGAATCGAGCTTCGGCGTTGCAGCGAACCAAGCGAAGGAAGCCACAGAGTGAGCACTCTTGAAGAAGGATTTTGCAAGACAAGACCAACACGTAGACATAGTCACAGGATAACACACCCACCTTGTGTGCCCTCCGATCGCACTCACTTATCCCTCTCATTCTGTAGCCTGTTAGTCGGTAGCACGTGAAACACCTCCCGCTAAACCACCGACCGATCCATTTTTTTCGAGACACCACCTGGGCATCGAAAATCGAAAATAATTGCATCAATTACTGGATCGACTGGCAACACGATGACCGTTTCCAACTCGCTTTTTACTCGCATATGCAATGGCCGGATTCTCGGGAGCGAGGTATGGAGTTCCTACTGTACTATACAGAAGGTAGGAACTTCATACCGTGCTCTTGATGGACCCACACGTGACTACGAGCGAGCGACATTCCTCGGAAACAGTGACCGGTTAGTTTTATGTGTGGATACTAGAGTTGACTACTTAAAGCGCAAAATTGCTGTGTAATGACAAAGTTCAGGCGGCCATGATGTTATGATGCGTGGCTTGTGGTGATGATATAGTGTAACTTGTGACCTCCCTTCTTAAAAATGTTGCTTGAGTTCCCCTCACTGTGTCAGTAACCCCACGGCTGTGGAACCTGCTCGCACTGCACATTCTTCTTGTCGAAGAACCCAAGGTCGTTTTTCTGCTTCCCTCCTTACGATGCTTCGCTCTAACGAGGCTTTAATTCCATTGGACTTAGTAACTGCGGTGGATTTTATAAACTCGCCGATTTGGTTTCGTCTTCCACGAAATGTTTGCTTTGGATGTGCATGGCGATCGTGCAAGTGAAGTTGAGCCGTAAACAGGTGATTTTATTTTTTTTTATAATTTTTTTTATTTTACCTGTTTTGTTTATTAAATTTTAGGTTTAATGCGAGTAAGGGCAAAAATGGGCAGCCATTCAAGTGACCATTGAGTTGTATAGGTTTTAGCTTGTTCCGTTTGGTTGCTATAAGAAAAGTGGGATTTTAAATAAGCATATTTTATTTTTATTTATTTATTTTTTATTTCTATATGTGTTTTTTTTTTTTAATGAAAAATAATCTTTAGTTTTTAAGAAGGGAATTTTTACATGTGCAGCAGTGGTGCCATCCAGGGATAACTTAGCTAACAAATGCCGGATTTTTGACTTATCTTGCGATCGCTAACATTGAGGATAATGACCTTCTATTCCTCCACCACTCCCCCCGAAAAAAAAATGTTCATGAGGACATTTCAAGGATTCATCATGCTTGAATAAAAGCCTCTGTCAATGATAAAACCTGTAATTTTTCTTCACACTATGTATATGGGATATCTGCACGTTGGAACTGACTTATTGGGTTGCGCCTAAAATTAGTTATCAATTATTTATCAAACCCACTTTAACAGAATAAGTATAGGGTAGTTATCTTAACTTTTCAAATAAAAAAAATCGAGGTTTAACAAAGAGAAGTCATTTATTTCTTTTGGTTTTTGTTGTTGTTGTTGTTGTTGTATTAATATTAAAAAGAAATATAAAGTTTGGGCAGATACAGCAGCTGGTTGAGGAAATTGTGCTCTGACAGCTTTAGTGTTTCACCACCTCATGGTTGTACAACCTGTGATTACAGGGATCCTCCATTTCAGGACCTCCTCATCTGCTCTTTCTTCTTTCTTATACATATTCCAACACCTGCCTGTTTCATTTCTCACCCTTCTTATGGGCCAGGTAGATAGGCAACAAAATTTAAGTTTTATACTTTATATATATTGTATAAGTATTAAGTCTAAATGAAAAAAAGAATGGTTCACATGGCCTGTTATTCGGTTCGCAACCCCTTCTGACAGAAGAGAGGATTTTATAGCCTTAGGGAAACATCATTAGAAATTCAAATCTCCAGCTCCATCTTCGCCTCAAACGGCACCATGTGTGTGTGTCGAAAGAAGATAATTTTCTAACCTTATATACATTCTCAATGAACGTAGATTCAAACTGCAGTTAGGCCTATCAATCAAACAGGCTTAGAACGCAGCCATTAAGGGATATTTCGCCAATGAGAAGGAAAAAAAATTGGGAGCTGACTTTTTCATTTATTCTCTTATTTTATTTTTGTGAAATCGTTTCGCACAAAGTCAATATATTGTTTGATTGAAAAAAAAGGAAAAAAAATCTTTTATTTGTATGAGAATGTATGAAATCAAATACAGATCTTTTCATAAAGAGATATTGAGCAATTAATTTATTCATTCAGATATGTTTCATTGTTTTGCATGCTGCATAAGGAAGGAAAAGGTCAAAGTGACGTGTCTCTTCTTTTCAATTTTCGCTTGGTTGCTTCCAATTACAATGCATAGGAAAAACAATAATCTATGACAATGGTAATAACTGGGAGCAGCAGTATTGTATTATGATAGAGTGTACGGAGGGAGTCATCAAGTGTATCCAACAGCATTATCCATCCATCCATGACCCATCTCATAAGTTGGAAACTATAAATCTAGCTCCGAAATCTTTGTCTCACTTCCGGTTGGAGTTAGAGAGAGAGAGAGAGAGAGAGAGCGAGACAGTTAGTGAATTTTTGAAATAAAATTTCGCTCTCTGAATGAGCCGGGCGCTGTATTACTTCAATAAACCTTGTGTATTGTTTGTGTGGCAAGGAAACAAAAGATTATGACGACAGAAGGAAACCTAAGGGTGTAATGGAGGAAGAGGGAGGGGTTGTTGGTGGAGTTGCAGAAAGGCATTTCGTGCCGACTTGACGTTAAACTGGGGAAATGAATATTACATGAATTGTAGTGAACGGTTGTTTGGACCTGGGCAGGTGGACAAATGGTAGTTGATGTTGCTCTTGGAATGGCCGGCGGCGGAGGGAACGCAATCTCGTGGGCTCGTGCATATACAGCCGAACGTTATTACCTGAGTCGAGAGAGAAAACATCTCGTTTTATATACCCAATATAAATAAAGGTCGTTTTCTGTTTGGCTTCTGTATATACTATGATGTTTAAATTGGGAAAGACGAGCTAGAAGTTTGCGGTTATTTTGATTAAAAATTCGCAGTTTTCTGCAGCGTGTGGATGTGGTAGAATTCGATTTTCTTTAAATTTTTTTATTTTTATTTTTATTTGGTATTTTATAAGTTGTAGTTTGCGCGTGAATAATATGAACAAATTGCATTTTGTATGTCGTCAATTAGATGAGGTTGGCAACCAACATCACATCATTACAGGGGGTTGAAAAACATACGAGTTGAATGAAATGCGCTCGTTTTGAATTCTTAATTTTATTTCACAGCGTTCCGGAATGCGATTTTGCGTTTATGATCGTTAAAATAATGATTTGAATAGGTTTTTAATTAATAAGTATGCTATCAAAATTAATAGGCAGGTTTATACGAATTTGAAATTCTATTTAGTAAGTTTCACAAGATTGCAAAACCAAGATAAATTGTTTCACTTTTTTTTTTTTATTATTTTTATTATTTGTATACATTTTATACAGCATGACAAAGTTGAATATGTAATTAATTTTTGCAAAAATCCAATAAGAACTTGATGTCAAAAATTCAAATATTTCAGTGACAAGTATAGCTTAGGTTTCTTTTTAAGTTTTCATTTCTATTTTCTTTGAGTTCGTATATATACGGCTTGGAAAGATGATTGTGATTATGTTTTTTAATTTTGCAAGAAAAATTCTAGATGTACATGCCGAAATTAATAATTGCAGGTCATGTGACTGACTGAATCTTAACATTTTTCAAATCTCGAGATAAAATAAATTTGCAAGTCCTCATTCTATACTGGCTCTGCTGAGGCGGTGCAATTGAAATCTCTCTTTTCACCTGCTCACGAGAATTGATGGAGAAAGCAAGCAAAGCATTTCAATTCCACTAGAGAAAACGAAGCAGTCCACAGATAACTGAAAAATTCCTTTTCTTTATTTAATTGGATGTGTTAAAGTCTAAAAGAAATGCCTTTAAAAAAAATCAGCATTTTCCATCTTCTAACAGCCTGATGGAAATCATGCGAATGGATTTTTTTTTCTACAATATATATAATAATATGTATAAGGAAAATAAAATTTAAATTTAATAATTTTTATTGCACAGTTGTATTTTTATTAATTATTTCCTTTATACATTATGTAATAAATCTTGTCACACTCTTGCAAAAGAAAAAATTAAATTGCAATATCGTAATCAACATTTTTTTGTTATTTATTAACTATATCTATTTTATCCAACATTTTTTTCCTCTTTTTAAACATAAAAATTTCTTATTCGGCGAACATTAATTCGCAATATCAGAATGCATTTCCACCTTAGTCTATTAAGTCCATTCATGCTTAAAAATATCTCCGTAGGGAAGAAATTCTATTATCCAACCTTATGGATATATTGGCAATGGCATGCGTCTGTAGAGCAGAAAATCGAGTTTAGAATATAGCGTTGGGTGAGAAGAGAAAAGATGGGAAAGCATCAGTCTGCCGCCAGCTTCAATACATGATGAAGGACTCACGGTTTTCGCCTCTTATACCACCCCGCACATACATACACTAGCGCTGCTTATGCCTGCGTCACTTGTCATTATGCTAAACAGTTGCAAGACTAGAGGGTATTCAGCATTTTGGAGAAAAAAATGAAGCACAATCGAATCATTTTTAATGATTTTTTTTAACTTTAAAAAAATTGAATTTTATGTTTATTATATTTTTTTAAAATTACACACAGGTTTTAATTTTAATAGAAAATATTTTGATTTTTACAATTTTTATTTTTATTTTAAATTTAGCTATTGATTCCGAAAGATTAAAAAAATGAGGGAGAGAGTGCTACGAAAAAAAAGGGGAAAAAGGCATGTAAAATCAGATTACAACTCACTTATTTCTTTGCAAGAATGTACATAAAAAAATAGACTTTAAGAGTTGGTAATATTTACCATGCATTGCAGCCAAGCCCATTTCTTTTATTTTCGTATATGATAACTCCGAGGCTAAATTCATTTTAGTGCGTGTCTTATAGGAAAACATATATCTCTAAGTAAATAAAGCATTAAAAAACTACGGTGTACATTTAGGCCTACATTAAACCAATACATTTTTTATTAAAAGTTTTTTTTGTACAATGTCTGAAATTGTATAGAAAAGACATAAAAATGTTTGCATCTTGCAAGCAGAGTTTGCGCATACAGTAATTGGAAGAAATGTAGGCTGAGGGGGAACCGGGGGGTTTGGGAAATAAAAAGTTGGAAGAGAAAAAGATTTGGACTAACCCAAGAACCAATTGTCATCCGAAATATTCCCGACGAGAATTATTATTCAACGCAGCAGCAGCAGCAGCACGGGTAAAAAGTCATCAGTCATGGTGCTGTGGTCGCGTTGCTACAGGCAGGGCCCCTTGGCGCGCACTCCATAAGCTGTTCTGGCTCCACCCACACTTTGGCCTCCACCCAGGTCAAAAAGGCAATGCTTACATGGCATCTTTTTATACATAGTAGAGTAGATAATATAGCAAAGTACTTTCTGATGATGATAATGACGAAGACGATGGTGCCGTTTGTGGTGTGCCTACGCGAAGCTGAACATGAATTCTTCAGTGATATTGACGAAAACAAAAAAACGTGTTGTTCTCTTCTCGTGCACTCTAGAGATGCTCAATCCTTTCTCGCTGCCGACCTCGCTCAACTCCTTGGCAAATAATCCTCTTTTCTAATCCGTACTCCACTGCGTGCAAGATGGAAGTAGTGGATTTTATTTTTCTATATACAGAACTCAAACTTAGAGCTTTGGTTTCTTATTCTTGTGAAATTTGATTTATTTGCTTTGAAAAAAAATGAAGTAGGTAGAGAATTTTTATTTAAAATGAATTTTTTTTGCTACTTATTTTAGGGTCATAACTTGAGGATGTTGCAGCATTTTTTCTTTCTTGACACGATAATTAGAGAATAATTTTGCACTTTTCATCTAAATCCGTAATGTATTACAGTCATCAATATATATAATGATTCCTTGGTGCATCATCATCTTAGTTTTCAAGTCAAATTAAAAAGCTATGTTGACTTTTTTTTCGAGAGAAGAGCAGAGAGGGACCCGTCTCATCTTTTTAATTTTGGCAAAGCTTAAATTTAGACTGTAAACGATGGATGGATCTCTTGAGTTAATAGTCAAAGTTATGTTTGTCTGTGCCATATTTCAATTGGGTTTTTATTATATTAATCTTGTGAGTATGGAGTAGCTAATGGAGGAAAGAAAAAGCTAAAAAAGGGGTGATGTCATGATGAGAAGTAATTTTCGCACAAAAGGGCTTGCCTCAGAGTAATTTTTCATTGGAATAAACTCGATTCACTTGTGCATAGCATGGTCTGATGGAAAATATGCGAATGAATTGCTCGCGTGAAGAATGTGTTGCTGATGATATGCGCACAGAAAATTGTTTTGGCGAGAGCGAGAGATGTAGAAAGAAATGATTCCTTTCGCAAGGTGTTTTCACAGATTGCCTGTCATTTACACGAATTACTTTATTCTATTGGTTTGTAATTATTTTTCACAACAAACTTTATACTACTTTCTATGTTTTCTTTTTGCTAATTTTTTTTTTTTTTTTTTTTTGCAATTTAAGCTCTGCCTAGTCGAGGCTATAGGGTTTTATGTGCACCGGTTGTTTGTGAAGTTGACGCGGTGCTTCAGCCATCGAGTACACAGGATATTTTTTTCTGTGTGTATTTTTTTGTTGGGTTCTAAAGGGGTGAAGTATTGAGTATAGACCTACCTGGGAGAGCCTGGGTCGGTTTGGTACCCAGGAAAAAAAAAGCTTCAGGTTTTAAGCCTTTCTTTCCAAGGCAGGGACGCTGCGTCCTCATTTGCATACTCGTAACATGGGCTGGGCCATCAACAAAGACTCTTTTCGCGCCCCATTCAAACGTTCCCTGGGATCCAAAGGGTTGGTTGAGCAAAAGGGTTGCAAACATGGAGAAAGAAGAGCCCATTTCAATGCATGGGAGTAGATGCTGTGTAAGAAAAAAAATTGTCCCCACGGCAATCTGTTTAGGGTGTCACTTTTTATGGTTTAGAAGATGGTTTAGTGTCAAAGAATTTTTTTGAGACTTATTTTTGAATTGCTTTCTAAAAAAATTGTTTTGTTTTGTTTATTTCAGATTTGCAAAGTGGACCTGAAAGGAAAAAAAATTGCGTGATAAATCAAAATTGACTGAAGTTAAAAAACTGGTAATATAAAATACATCTTTAGTGTATTATTTCAAAAGTAAAGAATAAAAGACGTTTATTTTTGAAACTTTATTTATCTAATGATTACTTTAAGCAAACAAGTTGCGCAAAACTCAACTAATTACTTTTTACTGCATAATGAAATGAGTTTCATCTGCTCAAGTTTGCTTACCAACTGCAGATGGAGCTGAATTAAAATTTAAAAAAACTGAAAGAGTTAGAGACTGGATGGGTAAGGGGATGCTAGTTGTTTTTACTGCTGCTTGCCTTGGGTCCTGTATACCATCTGTTGTTTCAAACCCGTACAAGGTCACCTAGCAGATGCTGACGCCGAATGCAGTCTTTGTTTTTCAGTTTATTTGCATGAGGTGACATTCACCTTGAATTGAAATGTGGTCATATCTGAAATGCAGCATGTAATTATGGGTAAGTATCTGATGATTTCATCACTAAAATATAGGAATTTCTGACTAGGAAATAGAATATTTAAGGGGGAACTGGATATGGCATTTATTGATTATTTATCAAAATTAAAAACCAGCAAAACTGAAGGAAGATTTTTGGAAAATATTTTTTTTAAAAGAAAGTCAGAATGCCATAAGCGGGCCTTGACCTAAACGCAGATTCTGTCGACTCGACCCGTCTTAAAAAAATAGGGGAGGTTAGGTTGGCCCTGTGTGTGCAAATGAGGCCAATAAAATGAAACAGGAATGGAAACAAAAATGTAACTTTTGCCCATTAAGGAATGAAAAGTTCAAGGCGAACGTCGAGAATGACCGTGAGAAAGAATACAAGTGTTAAAAAATAGAGAAAGAAAAAAAAAGTAAAATTGTAAACTGGCTAGAATTTTATAGGTCAATTTTTTCTCGAACGCTAAATTGGCTCACTTATTTCGAGAATTAAAACATGATGCGACTGAATTTTACTCAATTACATTTTGAAATGTATACATTTTTATTGAGTTAATCAAAGGCAGTTATCTTTTAGGAGGCATTCAATATATTATACTGGTATAGTGGTATGTATGACATGACCCCGAAGCAGCCGCGCGCCAGGCCAAGAGGCCAAGGTCTCGCACAGATACGCGGATTAGTTGCATATTAACCGTTGCCCGAAATTGCTCATTTCATCTCCATAGAAAAGCTATTTCGAAGATGGACTTTTACAAACAAGATGTGCTTGGATATCTTAAGGGGCCGCTTTAAATGGAGAAGAGTCTGTTTTGGTCGATAGCAACGAGAAAGGTAATTTCGGTCTTGTTTGAGTAAAGAAGTAGGAGGAGAAGAAGACAATCTACATCTTTTGCAAAGGATGAAACTCGAGGATGCAAGGGCTTTCAACCCTTTATCTTGCATCCCCGCCAATGAATAATTTGTCCCGCCACAAGCAGACAAGACTCGGGGAGAGAGAGTGAGAGAGTGAGGGAAATAGTACAGAAGAGGGATTCGACTTGTTATTAATGGCCTGCCAGGCTCTTTCCGTGTCCCCGGTGACCAACGACATTTGCCTGCTTTGTAAAGCCCTTGTCCCGGGGAGTTTCCAACATGAGAGTCTTCAAAGGCGACTAAAAGTCGGTGGACGGGGACCATGTCTTGTCCACTTGAATTCGGGCAACTTGATTTTCTACTTATCCAATCACTGTACATTAAACATATGGCCAATGTACTTGGATGTCAAGTGCATTGCAATTTGCAACAGAAAATAAAGAAATTCATGCATTAGTACGGTACGGTACTAAGAAAAATCAAAAATGTTTGCCATAGTTAGAATTAGAAATGCTCGAAATGCTGACTGCTGTTTCGAAAATATTCCAGATTGACAGGAAAGAAGATATATATAAATAATTTCTTGGGTTGAGTGTGTGTGCAGATCAGGTGGGTCGAGGGATGAGAGTCTGTGGTGCTCCTTTTCAGTTCTTATCCCTCTCGAACGCGAAGCGAGACTGCCCCTTTCTCCCACCCCCTTAGCCCCTCTTATGATAAATAGCTTAATCCCCAACCACCCCATCTTCCATCTCCTCCCCATTACGTTCTCAAGACGAGAGGTCTGTGCCTTTTAGAAGCTCTCTAACTTGTGACTGATGCGCTCACCTGACTTTGTGTTATTGGGGTCTATCGTTCTTCTCAATGACCCCTGTTTCGTTTTTGAAAAAGATTGCTTCATTTCAAGATAAGACCTGAAAAAATTCATTGGGTTTTTTTTTGGTTGGGGTATAAGCAGCTCTCTGAATAAGAAGAATTTGCAGCATTACTTTGCTGATGATTTAAAATATTTTTTTTGCTTGTAATTTGCATCGTGATGTGTTGCTTTTTTCATGAAAATGGAATTTTTTCAAGTTAATTTATGAAAGCATAAATAAAATGTTGGGCTTTAGCTTTAATTATTTTTAAAATACAATCAAATAAATTGAGTTCATGTGCAGGGAAACAGAATTAGTAATATTAGTAATATACTAATATATATATATTATAGGTATAAAATATTAATGTCTAACTAATTTGGCTAATAAAATCCTATTTAATAGAGACCATAAATCAATCAAAATACGAAATTTCATCACGGGATGGCCAAGTTTGGTACAAATCATGAAGTTTGCACGCCAAACTTGAAGGTTATATACGGTACTTGAGTATCATGTGGCTTTTTTTTCAAAAAAAATCGTAATTTTGTAACGACTAATTAGATACAGAACGAAAATAGCAACACTTCACAGTCTGGAATTAAATTAACTGGAAAAAAAAACTCCAACGAATTTTACCAAAACCATTAAATTAAATTCATTGCTTCTGAAATTTGACACAAAATTTAAATTATCTTCTTGAAAAAAATTACCTATTACAATTTAATTACAATTCTACTACATATTTTAGCATAAATTTAATATAAATTTAATATAAAACATGCCAATGAAGCCGCAAAAGAATCCGAGCTGTTTACATTCGTGTATAGACGAAGTAACTTGATAAGTGTTTTCGTTCATAAATTCTTCACAACAAAGATCATATTATTTTTCATCGTACAATTTTCTTTAAAATAATTTTTTTATTTCTATCTTTATTTCGTTCGCATTCTTATAGAAGCACGTTTTCATCAAATTATACCTCTCCTAATGTTTTTTTTTTTTTCAGTTAGTACTTGTGAGAGGAACAAACAAGGGCAGACACTTAAAAAAAACTGGTCTCACGGGCTGGAACTGAGGGGAAGTAAAAACTCTTCCTTACGTCGGGTTATAGCATATATCTTGTACCTTATCTTGAACTTGCAGCGTGCAAGAAGGGGAGAGACCGCAAAAGATAGGACGCAGTTTCCAGTCGCGGTCTGGATCTGGTAGACACATTGCGTGTAATGGAATTTTATTTTCCTATAGTTGAAGCTGCGATGCTAAATCGAAATCGCAATTGGTTCACTTGCTTGTGGGTTTTAGCTCACACACTGATGATAAAGACGAAAAGTGGTCACGTTATGAAATGACCCCTCTTGCATTTAATGAGAGGTGTGGTGTTAAAAGATGCACTTGCTTTTTCATTTATTCATGCGCTTAATCAAGCCAAAGTGGATTACATGCGTGATAATTTACTCTACATCATTCGCAATATATATTAATAAAAAAAAAATCGAGTGATGGCCAAGAATGATTATAATTTTTCTAGATGATGAGAGAGAGAGGACGTTGACTCTGATGAACACACCAATATGCGGAGCTCGAGGTGGGGTGTGGGGAGGTCTGTCAAGCAATGATTTATCACTCTTAAAAAGCACAACCTAGCATTGTGTGGGGGGAAAATGAGAGACAGAGCACTGCCTAAGGAACAGGGGGGTCCTGGGAAGGAAGGGGGTTATATCCAGACAAACTTACATCAGTTATTTACAACTGGTTGAGCACAGACCCCCACGGAAGGGGTGCTGGCACCTAAGGGTTTTCTCAAGAAGCTGGGGTGTTACCCCCACAAGGGCTGTCTGAGGTGCAGTATACGGTGAGGGGGTGGGAAGAAACGTGAAAAGAGCGCAGTGCAACCCTTTCTTTTCTTCCGTCTGTCTCGTCACTCATTGGTGTTTTTTTTCGCCATCTTTTCAACCCTTTCTTTCTCCCATTATACCATCGTGGTCGTTCTAAAGAGTTGTACATATCTAACTGCGGAAATCGATTTTTTTTTCCTTCTTCCCCTTCTGTTTCTCGATGGGGAAAAATTTCCTTGACCGGATGGTGCTGTGGGATATAAGTTTGAAGACATCCATCACTTATACAATCATGATAACATCATTTGAAAACTTATTTGTGTATCCGGGAACTTGATTAGCGTGGGCGGATAACGCATGGAAACCAGGTGCGCCGTATAAAGATGAGGTTTGGCCATCAATGAGCTCATGTTGGTAGCTTTCCGCCCACTTTATATTTGAGTAACGTAAAGACTTTGAATAAAAGCATGCTTCTGTTTAATTGCGATTAAGGGCTTTTCGTTTTGTGGACAGACTATTCTTTATGGTGGATTCTTCACAAGCAAAGAAGACATCATAGAGAGGCAGGGACGACCCACCAATTACGCATGCTCAATGGAGCAGGTGGCCATCAATGAAGCGCTTTGCTCGCCTGTTTTCGTCTTCCTTTTTTATTTTTCTTTCTTCATCTAATCCTATAGCAGTGACGATCGTCTGCTGGGCGGATTTGAAGGGAAAAAGAGAGAAGAAAAATCAGCAATCAATGAATAGAATTTTTTTTATTGTTTAGTTGTTTGTTCTTCTTTTGGATTTAGAAATATTTATCATCATCCCATCGTTGACTGTCGTTTATTATACTTTGTACAGTTCCTTGTCATCGTATGGATTTAGTCCATCGCAAGTAAAATGGGAGGGGCCACGTGGTTGCACGCTTTCGCCATCTCTTCTCATTTGCCTCCGACCGAGATTAATATCTCCATGACTACGGGGTCCACGACTCGGGGGTCGTTGGATCGTAAGAAGAGAGAGAGTAAGGACATTTAGGTTGGGATGGTGATTTAATTTCCTAGCCAATATTTTTGCCAATTTATAATCAAGATGAGTATACCTTGTGGCATATGAAGACAATGGGAAAAGCTTTTCATATACGCTGGTAATAAAAGTTGCGTTTCTGAACCAACGGCTGCCCAGTAGGGGGTGACTGAACTGCCATCTCCGCGTGATCATCTCTCTGGACTAGACATCCAATAAACATGGACCTCTCCCTCGAGGAGCATCCAAAAGCCCCTGCTGGCAAGTCACGGAAAGAGATTAATGGGAAAGACTGTATAATTGGAAAGTGGACCTTCATACATGAAACTCGCCTGCCTTCATCAGGTAACTAACAGCTTTTAAGGTGAGTAGGAAAAAACGATGGAAAAGTCAAGTGGATTGGTGATGAATTGATGAATTGAAGATTCAAGTAATTTTCTACTTTGTTTTCTTTTGTTTTGATATATTTTTTTAAATTAAAAATGATTATCTAAGAGAAGTACTTTAAATTTTTTTATTTTTTTTTCTGCCGGTTTTTTGTGTTTTGTGTAAATCTATTAACGGGAAATGCTATTAACACACCACAGTGATTAGCTTGCAAATCTTGCGTAGATAAAGTTGAATGCATTGCAAATTTATTAAATAAACGAGGTTGAAGCCATTCAGTGTATAGAGGAGAAGACTCCATACATACCGAAAAAGAAAATTAAGTATCTACCAAATTCAATTAGCGTAAAAAATAAACTGCCTTATAAAATGCAAATATGACCCGGGTTAAATGAAACCGGGATGTTAATATTTTTTAATAGATTGGAAAGAGATTGACTGTGTAAAGTGAGAGATGAAAAAGAGAATAAAAAAAAGATTAAGTTTGTATATACGACCTGTTCTAAACGCACCTGGCTATTTCCCATTTATAAACCTTATCAGCCCACGATATGGCCATTCTACTGCCCTCTACTACACCATCTGGAAGCGATAGCATGAGGAAGGTGGTCCACGTGATAAATGAACCACGCCTGCTTATCGTTAGCACGTCTACTAACAATCCATAGCCTCCGCTCTATTATTATGGGATAATAAACTGTAAAGAGAAATGAGGTAACGCACTAATGTACAAATTGTTTTCAGCTAATAGTGAGTGTATCTTTAGAAAATAAAAATGTATTTTAGTATTTGCTGGTAATTAAATGGATTTTTTTTTGTTTCGTGTGAATGGTCATGTTTTATCCGTGTTAATATAACGGTGGCTTGAAATGAATTTTGTTAAATGTAACGAGAGGAAAAAAAGCCGTGTAAATTCTTAGATTGAGTTGTTACTCTTGAATGTGATCTCTGCACTTTTAACGACTCGCTTTATACTTGGCTTTTGTACGTATGCTGTTATGCTGTTTGGACTTATAGAATGCCGATAAATCTAATGATTGAAACTTTGAATTTTATTTTTGTGCGTGATTAAGATTTTAGCTTAATTTGTAGTTTGAAATGAAATCACTGGAACATGACCAAATGTGAATTTTAGTTTTAATAATACATATTTAGGATTTTAGTTTCCGTGTAATAAGTACAAAATGTTTGATTTTGTTAAAAATTGTGCCCTTTGCAAAGTTGATGGTCGTCAGGCCGTGGTTAAAGTTGGATGCCCAGGTTTGACTGAAGGGCTTTGAGATGGGCAGCCAGCACGGAGGAAAATTGCTATGTTTTTTAGTTGCTGGGTCTAATAATCTGAAGCCAAATTTCAATTTGTGACTGATTTTAAACTTTAAAAAACTTAGTACATGTTACTACACATTGCAATTTTCTAATAACAAATCTCATTTTGATTAGCACTGGTGGGTTTTTGTTGAGATTTTTGCAATTAAGCAGTTGAAACACTATAATATATTTTTTATTAACCGTATATCAATATTGAATATCGACTCTTGAAGCCTTAAAATGCAGGCAGAAAGCAGGAGGCACGACGAAGAAGAAAATATTTAAAAATATTTTATCGATTTAACGTGAAATGTATAAATTTCAACTTTTTTGGCTTGTGCGTTTTGATTGGCTGAAATTCTGAAAACAACATACGTATTTTAAAACGAGAAATTTTTTAAAAAAATAATTAATACACACCACATTACATTAATAAAATTATATTTGAACATATAGGAAATATAAAGAACCAAGTGCAGTTACAAAAATTAAATTAAAAAAATGAAACTTTAATAGAATTTTTATTACATAAATTGCAGGTATTTGTGTATTTGTAATGTTGTTTTCCTTTTATTTTTGAAAACTTATTTGCAGCCGAATAGTATTTAAAATAATCTCCCCTGTTAGCTGTAAATAACAGGCCGTGACAGGATTTCCTCTTACTAAACTTCAGGTTCAACAAGAGAATCCTACTTCACAGCAAGAATTAGCTAAGTTGACCGTTCGATAGATACCTGCGCGACAGGTAATAACTCAGACTCCGTCAAATTACACATCCTGCTGCCCAAATAACAGTTTATTAACAGCAAAACAGCAGAAAATAAAACGATTATTACACATTCATTTTGTTATCCTCCCCTTTTATATCCGCCTTAACACATGACAAAAATGACACTATTCACATATTACACGATAAAGGAAATTAATTTATAAGTTATAACTGAAAAGCAGATTTAAATTTATTACATTGCTGTAATTTTTTTAAAAATTTTTATATGGTTAGTTTTTTAAAGTAACATATTTTTTAAATTTATTAGTGACTCTAAAGCAAGAGTAATCATTACATCGTGGTACAACACGGTAGAGCAACAGAATTGGCTCAAAAAGTAATAAGGGCAGAGAAGGCATACTATGAGTGTGTCTATCCCATATTTCACATTAAGAGATGATCTCTCTAATCCCCTCAAGCCAAAGCTCAGATCACTATGGTAACGCTATTCAGGATATGGATCTCTTAGAGCTGAAGGGAAGGGAGGTCAAGGCCCATCACCTGTTGCTAAGTATTGAAATTTAATTGTCTTAGAAGAAGCAACAAGTTTGTTATACCAAAGAGTTAACTAAAGGTACACTCAGGTGAAAGCAAACAAAATAATAATTTTTATCGTTTCTTGTTTTTGTTTTTTTGCTACTTAATTTTTTAGTTTTTAGTTAACAATTTTTTTAGTTTATAGTTACCAGTAATCATTTTTTAAGCTGAGGTTGAGATTTACAATAAGAGGTATAAAATTAAAATTACTATAAAAAAAACCTGTACATAATGGATATAAACATAAAAAATAAATTGCAAAAGCATACAAACTACAAAGTGTGAGACCTTAGTTTGTGGCGAAGACTGTAATAGCTCCAGGAAGGAATAATTCACGAGTTAATTATACATAATGAACAACGGAGCAGTGAGATTTCCTCTTTAAATCATTCTAAAGGTATTTTTTGCGTCATCGCAACGTTGATAAATATGCAACACATCAACACGCATGTCTCATTCTGCACAAAGATTAAAAAGTATTAGATAAAAAGACACATATTAATTAAATTGCTTTCTACAAGCCGATTTCTAGAAATCATATTCAATTGGGTTCCACGAAAATTGACTTGTGAATTGAATTTTTAACACATTTAAAGAAAATTACTTATTAGTTCGTGAGATGTGGAGCGAGGAAAATAAACCGCCAGCCAAGTGGCAAATTAGAAGAATTGCAGGGGAAAAATGCGTCATGTACAGATCTTTTTTATTTATTTTTACAATTGAAAATTTAATCAGTGTTTGTAACTGATCGAAAAAAAAATTGATCATAATTCTTTTTTAGAGTTTATTTTTTTGTAAACATTATAATTGGAGCTCAAACTATCAATAAAAACATTATTAAAATAAAGAGACAATGTGTTCTGACGAGTGTGTTCAGAATGGGTTTCCCTCTGTAGGCAAAATTAAAGACACAAAAACTAAATAAGCAATTTGAAAGAGCGTTTTTGAAATTTAGATTCTGTTTCTTAACGCTAGACGGCAGACAAAGTATTTATTCACTTTTTTATTTCATTAGGACATTTACATTTCCAAGATGGCGAAAAGACGGCTAATTTGTGGCTTAGATTTTAATTCCGTGACGGATATTAATAATGTTTTATCCAATACTACACTGTCCGGGTAAGTAAATTAATGGCGAATGAGTGTTTTTGCAAAAAAAAGATTTACGTTTTCACTATTAAACATTTAAAAACACGTGAGTGTTGGTTCCTTTGTGTTTTCCGACACCATGTGCGGTGCCGGTGGCATACTGTTATCATCGATTTTGTTTAACAAACCAATAACTTCTGCTTAGGACATCGCAAATAAAAATATTCCTATTTAATTTTTTATTTTGTTCTAGATTCGATTACGTGGCTTGTCCTATTGTACATCCACGTTTTCGACGAGAGTTTGAGGATGGAAAGCCGAAAAATAGAAGCTGTGCTTTTACAAGATCGGATATGTTATTAACTAGCCAGGGTAAAGAATTTGTGATAGTATGAGAGTTTGAAGTGTATTAAAAATGTGTTCTTTTATTACATTTTAGATTGGGGCAGCTTGATTGTGGGAAAAGTATCGCCTTACCTTCAACTAGATTCTGAAGTGGAATCAGTCAGGAAGAATTCTGAAGAAGTACGACAAGAAAAGAAAAAATAATATTTTAAATGCTTAATTTGGTATTTTTTTAGGCGTTGGAACAAGAGTTACTCTATGCCTCACATCTTGGCCTACCAGCAGTTTTGTTACAAGTGTGGAGTGGACAATGTGTTAACTTAGCCCGGCACGTCCATAATCGCATTGCATCGAGTTCAAATCAGGTTGTGAAGCATGGGTGAATATTTGTAAGAAATTTTCAACGTTTTACGTGCATTATTAACTTTTAAATACTGTATCTTTCTTTCTTAAAGGCGAATTATCAAATTTGGGTTAAAATTCCTATGCAATCGACTCAGGAAGCAAGTCATGTGTGGCTGAAAGATGGAAAGAATCAATTAGAAGTTGAAGGAGATCCGTGGCATTGGTAAAATGAATTTCTTGTGTGAACTCTGAATTTTGTTATTAGACAGTTTGCGATATCTCGTACGAGACTGAAAACGAGATTTTAAAAAACGAAAATTTTTGAAAAATTTCGTTTTTTTAAATCTCGTTAATAAAATGTCGTATCATGTGTTTGCGATTTGTCACGAAACGTGTTAGATACGACACACAAATCGGCGGCAACAATTTTTAGCAGAACTAGACACCTTATCACAAATTAAGCCTAAGTATTAGGCTTGTGGTTTGTGCAAGGTGTTTGACTAATAAAAAAACTAACCTGAGATATTGAAATCGACACAAATTTGGCAACATTGCAGCCGAAGCGGAGGGAAAATGGCGGCAAAATTTCACGACAATTGTTGTATTGCACGCAGTGCACATGCGCAAATCAAGTCGTATACACGACAATTTGAAACGAGATTTTTAAAAAATCTCGACCGAGACCTTTCAAACGAGAATACATGTAACGAGATTTTTAACAATATCTCGTTATTTTGACATTCTTGTAATGACAAAAATCTCGTACAAGAAATCGCAAACTGTCTATTATTTTTATTTATTCATTTTACAGGTGGAATACTTTTCGAAGTGTTTGTAATTTTGAGAAAAAAGTTGGCCTTGCATTGGAAATAACAACCGATTTACCCGATGATTCAGCCGTTACCCGATGGAAGGGCGAACCTGTTCATTGTATCATAATTCCAACGAATATTTTTTTAACCAACAAGAAAGGGTATCCAGTACTGTCAAGAGCGCATCAGAATATTTTAAGACACTTTTTTACGGTAATAAATGTGGCAACTACAGTTGTGATCAGTTACAAATTAACTTGCATTTGCAGATGAATGTTCAAATGTTAATTACTGGCATAAATCATCATAGTCACATAAAGCTGTATCACCAGTATGTTGAATACTTATGGCAGGTATAATTAGTTTCATTATTCTTTAGGAATGTCTTCCGGTTGCTATAATTTTTATTTTCTGTAGAATATACCCGCAGACGATTCTTTGACAGCTTTTGCGAAAGGTTATGAAGATTACCTGCAGTGCCCATTACAGGTATAATTTAAAATAGATAGATTTAAATGATTAGTTTAGAATTAAGATTATGATTTTTAGCCTCTCATGGATAACTTGGAGACGCAAACTTATGAAATATTTGAAAAAGACCCAATTAAGTATTCAGAATATCAAAAGGTATTAAATTTGCAATAATTTGTAATTAAGATGTGCTGATGCTGTAATTTCCATTTATTTAGGCTATCTATCAAGCAATAATGGATAAAATTAGTGAAGAGGAGAAGGAAACAAAAGAAATGTAACTTCTGGAAATTTTGCTTATGAATATTTGTTTAACATGTGTGTGTATTTACAGTGTATTGATGGTAGTTGGTGCTGGCAGGGGACCTTTAGTACGGTCTGCTCTGTCTACCGCTCAAAAAGCTGGCAGAAAAGTTAAAATTTATGCCATTGAAAAGAATCCAAATGCTATAGTGACGTAAGTGTTATTAGAATCATTTAATTTTTATGAATTTTTATTTATTCAATTGTCAATTTTAGATTACTTTCTCAAAAAGATGAGATGTGGGGCGACGCCGTCACTGTTATATCAAGTGATATGCGTGAGTGGGATACAGATGAGAAAGCCGACATTTTGGTCAGCGAATTGTTAGGTTCGTTTGGCGATAACGAATTATCTCCTGAATGTCTGGACGGAGCGCAGAAATTTTTAAAAGGTAGGAGAAATTATGGTATTTGATACCATAAATTGTTTTTTAATTTCACAATTAATTTAATTATTTTAGATGATGGCATAAACATTCCATGCACTTACACTTCGTATTTGAGTCCACTGCAATCGTCGAAGCTTTATAATGAAGTTCGTTTAGCGAAGGAAAAAGATAAACATCCTCTCGTATGTTTTAACTCTTAATTGTTTATAGACGATAAAATTAATTGTTTTAAATTTAATGATTTTGATTTTGTAAAGGTTCCATTTGAAACACCTTACGTAGTCCATCTTCATAATATTTTAGAGTTAGCGGAGCCACAATCTTTGTTTAGATTTGATCATCCTAATAAAAGTAGGTTAAATCTTTTCAACAATTTCAAATTTACATTCAATATTTTTGTTTCTGAATCAGGTCCTGTTAAAGATAATCGCAGATATAAAAACTTAAAATTTAAAATTACTCAAGACGCAGTTTTGCACGGATTTGCTGGTTACTTTGAGGCTCAATTGTACAAAGATGTTACACTGAGTAAGTATAACTAAGTAATTGTGAATTTTAGTATTATAATTGGATAATATTTTCAGGTATTCATCCTAAAACGCATTCGCCAGGAATGTTTAGTTGGTTTCCGATAATGTTTCCCATAAAAGTAAGTGATGTTATTTAAAGTGTTTTTAACGATGTTTAATGTTTTATTTGCTTAGGATCCGGTACCGTTAACTAAAGGATGTGAAGTTGATGTTCATTTTTGGCGTTGTGCAAATAAGAGAAGTGTTTGGTACGAATGGTTAATCAGCAAACCACATATCCTACCTGTTCACAACCCGAACGGCCGTTCTTACACCATAGGATTGTGATTTACTGTAATTTTATTTCTTTAACTCTAAAAATAAAGGCTTTTTAATAGTTTAAATCGTTACAACGGTATTAAACGAAATTGAATGTATTTAACACAATTGAACTTGGAAGCCAGCCATATGATTGACATACCAAGGGTGGGGTCTCCAATATTTTTGTTTTTTTACTTTCAATAACATTACATACCATTATGAGGCAACTGCATCGGGCTAACTGGCAGTTTCACAGTTTATTTTTTTTAAATGTGGAAATTACAATATTGGCTTTTTGCTAGATTTGTACAAGCACAGGTGATTGTTACCTACAGTACAATTAGGAATAATAATGCGATTTGGTCGGGAGTTTATAAAAATACAAATTTTTTGCTTCTTCTGAGTTTATATCTTTTCTTCTAAAGATAGTAGAAAGAATTTTAAGTGTCCACCTACGCTAACAAGTGACATTGCTGATGCAAGACACGAATTTGTCCCCTTTTAAACACTTAAATAAATAACTATTGAAACTTCAAGAAAGAAAAAGAGAGCCACGTGTAACTGAAAAATGTTCACCATTAATTATGATAATCGATTTACACTTGGAAAATACTTTTATACAAAAAAATGGATTTGGGGTCATGTGGCAGTCTCTATTAAAAATTAAGAGGACGAAATGGGTGCATGAAGCATGCTCACGCTTTATTTTTGCTTTGCAAGGGCAGGTAAAGTTTAAATTCTGCTGGAAGCTCATCCTCTGAATACAAGCGGTCTGAGAAGTAGACTCTTCTTATGCGGCAGTTGGCGTGAATCTAGAAATGTAAATAATTTTATTTATTTTGTAGGTATGCGAATCATTTATTTATATTAACTTGGACTCTTAATGTTTCCACGTAATTAGTTCCATAGGCTCGGCGTGTGAAATCGGCCAAGTTAAACTGAATTTGATTCCATCCTTCGTCTAATCGCATCGGCATCGTACAGATGAAAGGCTTTACCCTTGTTGTACTTTGGTAATTGCTCGCTCGGAATCTTCGCCGGACGTTCTTGTCATCCAACACCTTCAACAATTTTTAATTATTAATTTAAATCAAACTGGGAGAGGAAAATTATTACCTGAACTTCAAAAGTGAAATACTTTTTCAGATTTTTAATAATCATCACTAAAAATGGAAGTTTAATTCCCAGGGTTTTTTTCGGGTCAGCCGGGCATGTAATGTAAGTAGTACTAAAAGAAATATATAAAAAATAAATAAATATTACAATTTAATATTTTCATTATTTTTCGATTAAGATCATTACCTCACGTTAGTTCCAACAATTTCCAACACAAGTGACTGAATATCGTTATCTGTAATTCTTTTGATATGTCCATTGCGAACCTTGAAATAAACAAAATAATTTTACAATTTGACACTGATAATTTTTTTTTTTAGTTATTTATTTATTTATTTTTTGTGAAATGAATGAACAAAAAAAAATTAATTCATTTGAGTAAATTGGATGTGTTTGAAGGTTTGTTTTGTATTACTTTTCCATCTCCATGGCATTCAGACTTGATCAATCACTAATCAGGGGCATTTAATGCTACTGCTATAGCAACTGTTCCCTGGACAACAATCACAGACTGCACAACTTTGCCTAACTACAACATACTAATGAATCCCCACCTAAGGTCTCCTCTGTTTGCCCGATGCCAAGGGTTTGTCATAACAATTGATTCACCATAGATATATCAATACTAGTCACCAAATAAAAACAAAACAAAACTTCTGCAACACATCAAGGGATCGAATATTAATGATTTTTCCCCCTTTCTAATTTCACATTAATTAAACTAATTTCAAAGTGACTTAACTTGAAAAGTTTTCTTCGATCCAATCAAATAAGAACACATCAACTGTTTTAGTTCCTTATTTCACTCGATCACTTGGTTAAAATTAATTGATAAAGTTATAAATCCACACATAATACCCCCATTATCGCTGACATTAATTTGGATGCAGTAGTCTGCAATAATCGCCATGGTTACACGTGCAAAACATCAGTCAGTGGTAAAATACAATTAGAATTGTAACGAAGACATACTTTTAGTAATATATTTGATTAAAAACCACTTATACTTGGATCAAACTTTTTATGCTAATAGATTGAACTTTAAACTCAAAAATAAAAAGGATTAGCAAGTCAAACGACCTCGGGTTGTTGACACGTAGAAATCTTTAAGAGACTAATGTTCTATCCATCACAACAAACTCCATAACAACCGTTGACCAACCAACCTAGCATCCATAAACATATAAAATTAAGTGGCTTATGAGGAAATAGTAAATTTTAAAAAAATAACAGTAAAAATAGAAAGAAATTTGATTGTGAAATTGTAATCGCGATCAGTGATGAGTATCTTTTTGTCACAAACTTTGTTTGTGCGAGTTAATAATATGCGAGTTTGGTGCAAGTTACCGTAGTGCTTAACATGCGGCTTGGTATTACCTTTTTATCCCACAGCTGAAGGGGTTTGCTGCCGATGCTGTATAAAATGGAGAGGAAGCCGCTCTGAAAGGTATTTTTGAACATGCTGCCAGTTGGCAATTTTGAAATTACGCGATTTATCAGGCGTGCACACGTTTCCGTGTACCGGACCCTAATTGAATAGAACCAGTAAAAACGCTGAAACCCGACTACACGCGCGTTGCCATGGCGTGAAGTTTGTTTTCATAGAACCTAGTGGTTCGTATTATATTTTTAAATTGTTTGTTAATTTTTTTTATTATTATAGAAAATTTGTTTGATTTATTTTATGGTGCTTTTGTATTTTTATTAGTGAAGTTAATAATTTTGTTTTATAAATACGCACTACAGTTTTCGAAACTGTTGAGTCAGTACACCGGTGCGGCTGTTGAGCTAACTAGTTGTCCTCCACTATTTTTTCAAAATAATTAGTTCTTTATTTAAATTTGTGTCTGAGATTTACATAACGTTTATTTTATTTTAAAGTTTCAACAAATTTAAAATTTTTCTGTTATTATAAAACTTTAATACCAAACATATGACAAAAATGGTATGGTTTCTTTAAAATTTAATAGCGGGAGAAACACTACTCCAGCGAACAGCCAACTGGGTCATGTGATTGCAAGAGTAAGAGCATCGTTCAGAATGGCGTTGTTTGTGGGGAGGGTTACTGCGCTGCTGATCTCTTACTTTGATGAATGAAATGTATTTCTTCATTTTTCAAGGTAAGATCACTATTTCATAAGTTTAACAAAGCCTTTAAGCTTAATTTGAGCATAAAATTTGTGGCAGTTAACAACGTAATTAGTAGAAAACTTGCATTAAAGACATCAAATGCACGTGCGTTACGTTGTATACTAACAAAAAATGTAAATAACACTGCGAACCACTCATTTATTTCCGAAGCGAAACCCAAATATAAATCCCGAAAAATAACGATTAACTAATCAATTTATTTAATTAATTTTCCTTGCAGTGCTTGTCCATTTGAATTTCTTATCTTGTAATTATGGTCTGGACTGTAAATAATATTTGCATTTTTAATTCGGCCGAAATTACGGCAAATGTAAGCCGTACACATATCTCATCGGCTTTTTCATTTGCATATCTTTTATTATTTCTTCATATTTTGCAGGAACAGCTTCTGTAAAAAGAATTATATAAATAAATAAAAAAGATGATTTATTTTTAACAAAAAATGGCCTCAACAGCAGTACAATCACAAACTATTCCACAAGAATCTTCAAGTTCTCAGTGGGAAGAAACATCTCCTGCTACCACACTTGAATCTAATGGTATTACCTGAAATTAATTAATTCCCCAGTGTTGTAATTAAGTCTTTTAAAAACCATAGATGGCAGTAGAGACAGCAGTCCGGCGGCTGCAACTCCAACGGGAGATTTCGCATCTCCTCAGCATCCATTATCTCTTGATCCTGCTCATGAGCTTCCTCAAGAACTTATCAACCAAGGATGGAAGAAATTCTGGAGCAAGAGAGAAAACCGACCATATTTCTGGAACAAAATGACTAATGAATCTTTGTGGGAAATGCCTCGCATGGCAAACAGTTCACAATATGACCCCATGACAGATCCGTTGGGCATCCAATGCTCGCCAATGCCGAGTGAATCGCCCGCTACACCAGTCATAGCTGCGAAGAGGCGAGCTTCTGATACCGATGGCAGCAGTAGTCCTTCAGCCAAACGCTTTGTGCTTGGGGGACCGTGGGATTTAGAAGTTCAGACAATTGCAGTTATGTGGGAAAGAACGCCGTCTCTGTTGCCGCCTCCTCATCCTCAGATAGAGCTGCTCAGAGCAAACTATGTCGGACGATTACGTCAACATTATCAAGAAATGTGCCATTCGAGAGAAGGTATTATAATAAACGTATTTAAATTTAAATTTAAATTTGAATTTAAATAAAATTTAAATTTGAATTTAAATAAAATTTAAATTTGAATTTAAATAAAATTTAAATTTGAATTTAAATAAAATTTAAATTTGAATTTAAATAAAATTTAAATTTGAATTTAAATAAAATTTAAATTTGAATTTAAATAAAATTTAAATTTGAATTTAAATAAAATTTAAATTTGAATTTAAATAAAATTTAAATTTGAATTTAAATAAAGAAATAAGTTAAATTTGTGTTTTTGTTTAGGGATTGATGCACCGAAAGAGTCGTTCAATCGTTGGCTTCTTGAACGGAAAGTTGCTGACACGGGTTCAGATCCGGTTTTACCTAGTGCGTGTTTTCGCGAGATCTCCATGTCCATGTATCGTGAAATAATGAACGATATCCCGATTAAGTTGGTTCGGCCAAAGTATTCTGGAGATGCCCGCAAACAGCTATCAAAATATGCTGAAGCGGCGAAGAAAATGATTGAGTCGAGAAATGTGTCTCCAAGAAGCAGGAAAATTGTGAAGTGGAATGTGGAAGACGCTTTTCAGTGGCTTCGAAAAACTCAAAATGCTACATACGATGATTATTTAGTAAATAACGAATGCGATTTTTGAATTGATTCTTATGTAAATAAAATTTTTCATTTTTTGGTGAAGGAACGACTTGCACATTTGAAACACCAGTGCCAACCACATTTGACGGAGGCCGCGAAGAGTTCGGTGGAAGGCATCTGCCTCAAAATCTATCATCTGTCAATTGATTACGCAAAGAAAATTCATGATAAGCATTGGGCACTACTTAACGAACACGGAATTGCAGGTACTTGATTATTTTTTCGTGCTTTTAATGTATTTAAACTAAAAATTTCTCAATGTCTCTTTAAAAGAAATCAGAAGTTCTCTACAAGTGACGAATCCTAAGAAAGTGCTGTGTTATCCTGTTCAACTGGCTCTTTCGAGTCCACGTTTACCGACTGTGGAATTTGTTCAAGATAAAGACATGACCATATTAACGTTCAATGGAGATAGCGTGAGGATTAATTCCCTGTATTTCCAAAAATTGGTAGGGAAATTCGGTTTAAATGAAACGATGCATTTGTAATTAGTTAAAAATTATTTTAGGAGCAATTGTACAGATGGAATTGTAGCGATGATCGGAAATTTGAGAATTTTCTAAGTCGAGTTTGGTGTTTGTTGAAGCGGTATCAAACGTACTTCGGGGTTTCGAACAATGAAGGTCATTGCACGCAAGGTGCACTCCCCGTTTCTGTTTTCCAAGCTCTTCAACGGAACTTTGACGTGTCTTTTGAATGCTTTGCATCACCATTGAATTGTTATTTTCGTCAATTTTGTTCAGCGTTTCCTGATACCGATGGATTTTTTGGTTCGCGTGGGTAAGTATATGCAGAATATAATAAATATACAAAGATAAACTGTTTTACACGTGAAATTTTGTCTTTTTTAGGCCTATTTTAGATTTCCGGCCAGTCAGCGGTTCTTTTGAAGCGAATCCACCTTTTTGTGAAGAGTTAATGGAAACTGTTGTGGAACATTTTGAAAAACTACTTTCTCATTCGAACGAACCACTGTCGTTCATTGTTTTCATGGCAGAATGGCGCGATCCTACGCCCGTTGCTTTGGCTAAACTTGAAGCTAGTTCGTAAGTTTTCTAAAGTGATATTAACACCTAAAGTTATTAATATCTAAACTATTTTTAAAGATTCAGACGCCATCATGTCGTCGTCTCAGCAATGGAGCATGAATATAGACATGGGTTTCAACACGTGTGCAATCGGTAAACAAAACGACATGTATGTATTCGAATACAACATTTAAAATTTCATTTAATTATTTGCAGAACTGAAGTGAACATCAAATCTGCTCATGGTACAGTAGCAGTTTGGCTTCAAAACGAGGCTGGTTATTCTAGGTGGGGACCGACTAAGGAACGAATTGAAGCTTTTCTCGATTCGTACAAATTAAACCGAGATCGCGAACACCAAGAAATTATTGCAGAAGTACCTGTTACCGATATCGCCATTACTACCGCTACTGCAGCCATTACTACTACTGCTACTGTAGCCATTACCACCACGACCACGACCACCACCGCCACCCTCGCAGCAAATGTTATCACCACAGCAACAACTCCTTGTAAAAGTGTAACTAAATAATTCAATTACTTCGTAAGTTTTCGATAACTAGAAATCTATGTAACTATACACAAAAAAAGGTTGTTGGTAGTGCAATTATTGTTTATGTACAGTGGTAGAATGTGACATCCTATTGTATTTTGCATTGTAGCACGTTTTTTAAGCAGACTTGTTAGCTACTTCTTATTCGAAGGAAATCAAAAATAATTTTACCTTATTTGAATTTATACATTTTTGTAAATAGGATTTTGAATTTACTTTTTTGGTATATTATATTTATTAACTCTTGTTTATTTTTGCAGTCGATATATTTTCATGTTAACATAGTTTACCATTTGTTCATGATTTCTCAAACATGGCAACTGGAATGGACACTTAACAGAATTGTTTGGTGTTTTTATGCGAGTTGCATTTGTAAAGAGGAGAAGTGGATACTAGGTTAGAGTCATCTTATTTGTAAAAATGTTTTATGTAAATAATATAGTGAGTTAGTTGTATTATAGACTAATGTTATTGTAATCGTAACAATTTTTTTTATATGTAATACATAATGTGTTCGTACGTTGGTTCTATAATGTAAAGCAACTTATTTTTATTTATAATCATATATTTGAGGCAAGATTATTTTTTAAAAGTAATGTGTAACAAATAATGTCAATCATTAAGACTACGATATAATCATGCTTGGAAAAAATAAATATTCAGTCTTACTTTTAAGAAAAAGTTGAGTTTTTATTTCAACACGCTATACTAGAAAATGGTTAGCAGAGTAGCAGACCTTCCCTGGTCCGTCGTAATGGATTTAGTTTAAGAAATGAACACTAGGTGACCCGTGTGAACCAATCACAGCCCAGATCAGTTGAATTCATGTAGAAGGATCTGGCTGCAAGGAGAGGTGTTCTTGTTGTTTCTATACGGCGTTAGTGATAGTGTATGCAGTGGAAGAATTGTAATCCGAATTCATCTTCAATTTTAGTACACTTTGGCTTTAGTTTTTATCGTATGGTAAGTGCTTTGATCGTGTTTAAACTCTTAGGCCTATTATTTTTCGAGTCGAGCATGTTTTTCTTTGTTCGTAGACTGTGACTTTTATCCTGCATTGATCATAATGGCGGACGTCGACGAAACCATGCTAGACAATGTAGATGGAGACAATTATGTAGGGTTTGAAAGTCAAGAAAACGGAGATGCGCATGAAGAAGCCGTAGACGACGGCTTAACACATGAACAAGTCGGCGATGATCCCGTAAGAAAATGACCGACTAACGGTCACGCGGTAGCCAGCCGCAAGCTGATAAAAATGTTACTTTATGTAGGAGTTGGAAGCAATTAAAGCTCGAGTGCGTGAAATGGAAGAAGAAGCCGAGAAACTAAAGCAACTGCAAAATGAAATGGACAAACAAATGAATCTTGGCAGCCCTCCCGGAGGAATCAGTAAGTTTTAATTTTAGTATTAAGCCGGATGTGCAACTTGGACACACTTTTCTCTTTTTTTTTTTGCTATTTTATCTTGCTGATTCGGTGTATTTGTGTGATGATCACTTTGCCCCCAAATTCTATAGCGAGCCCGTTAAACATGTCGTATGAAGAAAAAATGGAAGTAGATGCCAGATCCATTTATGTAGGAAATGTGAGTAGAGTTCTGCAATTTTATTTTTAAATACGATTAATATCTAAGGGAAATGATGTTTATACACATGTTAGACTATTGATGTATACTGATAAAGAATTTTTTAAACCTGATCCCTATTTATAGTTTTATATTATTTGAAAAACTAATTTTTATATCAAAAAAATTGAATAAATTTTTAAATTCCAGGTGGATTACGGCGCAACCGCGGAGGAATTAGAACAACACTTTCACGGATGTGGGTCTATAAATCGAGTGACGATACTATGTGATAAATATTCTGGCCATCCAAAAGGGTAAGATGAAATGTCAGCTTGATTTTTCTTAAGTGGTAGAAATGATGACTTTTTTAATTCACACATGTTAGACTATTGATGTTTACTGATATAGAACTTAAAAATCTGATCCAATTTTTAAATTATAAACTTCAAAAAATGAAATAAATAAACAATTACTAATTATTATTTTTTTTTAAATTAATTAGATTTGCGTACATAGAGTTCGCTGAGAAAGAATCGGTCAATACAGCCATGGCTCTAGACGAATCCCTTTTTCGTGGAAGACAAATTAAGGTGAGTAGGAACTAATTAATTGGTTTAGAATTTGATTTAAACGAGACATCAAATCGATTAGGTTAATTCCAAACGGACAAATCGACCTGGAATTAGCACAACAAATCGACCACCTAGAGGACGCGTTCGGCGGACAGTCAGAAGCAGTTTTTATTACGGTTATCGGCCGATTCGGAGACCAAGGTGAATGTTCTGCGACGTAAGTGCAGTTCTTCATATCCCCTCCTCTGACTAACAATGTTTTCCTTTGGTCTTTCATGTGTCTGTTTTTAGAACTAGACGTGCTACGTGGTTTTCTCCCTATTAAAAAGCCGTAAACCACTTGCAAAGAAGTAGTTCGGTTGTATGCAGTCCATGTTTTCCCTATTCACCGTTTTTTCTTCATCTTGTCACATGAAACATTATATTCTCGCTACTGGAAGGCGGTGTAAGTAAAAAGATAGGCATGCCTAATGTCTCTTTGTGTAACCCAGATTTAAGTGGAACCAAAAGAGAAAAAGAAAAAAAATTTAAAAAAATGTAATAGATATCTCCAAATCAAATTCATACAATATTAGAAATGATACTCATGTAATGAAGTGAAATCAACCATTTTTGTTTTTTTTTTACGCCAATAACGAGACGTAAATAGGTCTCCGTTTAAAAAATGAATTTTTAAGAACGGTTGGGTTTATTTTTCAATATAATTAAATTTAATTTTTTGTCGTTTGTGATTACACTTATCAGTTTTGGAACTTCAACATGTTTTAAGTTTGTTTGAAACTGGAATTATTTCTATATTTTTGTTGTGGGGTATAACGCATTGCCTTAAAATCGCAGAACGTAAGAATTATTGCTTTCAGTTGTTTATTTTATTAATTTTAGTCGATTTGATTAATAAGCTCCACAACTGATAAATGTTAATTTTTCTTATTTACTCTGTTGTAATACGAATATGAAAATTAATTACTTTGCAACTTACTTTTTTAACATTAGTTCATCTCAGGCTCGGAAATTCATGTTGCATTCAAATTATTGTGTGCTAGATGTCTAGATTAGTTAATAACGAGAGCAGTGAATTTTAATTTTTTTATATGACCGAAAAAAAAAACCAAAAAAAAAATCTTTTTTGCTTTGAAACTTGTTAAGTGTTTTGTTAGTTTTAAATGTATATAAGCCTAAACATCTATCTAAATAGTAGACAAGTCGATTATATCAATAGGTTTATTTGGCTAGTATTAAGTTGAGTTTTTAGTTTCGTTTTTTAACTTAGGTAAATGTTAATTTTTGTTTATAAGTTGGAGTGAGTGAACTTAATGTGAGTGAATGGGTGAGTTGTGTGTGATGTCCTTCTCGTTTCAGGAATTCCACTTCCAAGATGTTAAATTGATTTCTTTCAGGGGGAAATTTGTCTCCACTGGGATGACTGGGAGAGGGAGAAATGGGGGATGGAAAAAAAATTATAGGATTTACAGAATGGGTTAAAAAAAATTTAAGGCTAAAAAAAATATAGTTGCTACTGGGATAAAAAAAAAATGTAATGTGAAAAAGTCAATAAATATTAAATCTGTAAAATCGCGTTTTATTACTTTTGTGTTTTTGGTTTGAGTAACACTCGATGGCGGCGCTAGCGATCCGCTTGTCGTGCGCATGAGCGTGTGGTTGTTTTGTTGTTGCATCTGCACTTTGATCGATCGTTTTCATTACCATTGAACATGAATGCTAACTTCTTGTCGCAGTTTATAAGAATTGGAAGTTCTAAATACGGGGTGCAACTTTTAAAACCGTCACGAAAAAAACTACAAGGTATGATTAAATGAAACGATTTGAGTTTTTGCACAACACTTGCCGTGAAAAAAGCCTCTTTCTCTACATTTGATTGTGCAACAATTTTATTGCGTAGACATCGAAGACAATAAATGGGACCATGAACTGAGTGTTGTTCACGTGCACGAATAAAAATAACCTTTAAGCCGTTTTATTTTGACGATTTTTATTATTTATTTTAGCTGTTTTGTACGGAAATGCTGCCAACGACTACGAAGTGAAGTGCCAAGAAAAAATGGAATCGCGCACAGTGGAGTTTTCACGTAACCGGTCTCGAGATATTTCAGGCGAGGCCATCGATCTGAGGAACGATGGAATGCATGAGAATGCTTCGTCTACTGAAGATGAACATGTCGAAATATATGACAGCCAAGGCAGTATAAACCTAAGTTCTGTCATGCAAAGTACCGTTCCCGAGCCATATTCCACTCATGGCCAGAAAGCACCTACTCATTTGAACATGCCAGGTGGCCACGAGGGACAAAGTCAAAAATATTTGTCGGACAGTCTGCAAAAAACGCATTCTACTTTTAATTCTAATTCTAATAAAGGTATGGTAGGTTTTTTTGGCATGCCCAACCTGCCCACAGTAAACTAAAGGTGCTATTAACAAGACGAAACAATTCTTCACCGTTGATCAACCTTACTAGTTCATCGTCTAATGTTCCCGTCAAAATCAATAAAGTTGATTTTTGTACTCAGCAATCGCAACACGAGAAAGCACCGTCGGCCAAGGAGAAATTGAAACTAGCTGCTAGAGATTATGGGTCGACAGTTGTTGTTTTTCATATCACTATTTCTCTAATTTCTTTAGGTGGATTTTATCTTGCCGTTTCAAGGTGGGTTGGGATTTTACGCCGCTGTTTTATTTGTTTTGGTTTTTAATGTTTATTTAATTTTTTTTTAAGATTGTTTTTATAATTTTTATTTTGTTTGCAGCGGATTAGACATCGTTGGATTGTTGCAAGCTATCGGGCTGACCAGCAACCGACTTAGTGCTAGTTCTTTGGAAATAGGTGCCAGTACTTTCGTAGTTGCATATGCAATTCATAAATTATTTGCTCCATTACGAATTGCTATTACTCTCACCGCATCTCCTATCATTGTAAAGTATTTGAGAATGCGAGGTTATTTGAAAAAGAAGTGAATTGTTTAAAAATAATTAGAATTTTGACAACTGATTATTTATTTACTGTCTTCCACAAAGTATTTTCGATTTTTTATTAACGTGTTCATATAAAATGTATGAAATGAAGTGCACATTAAAAATTCAAACAAACCAATGACATAAGTTAAAAGTTTCTTTGTTGTGATGAAAGGTTTCTGATTTCGACTGGTATTACCCATTTACTCTGCACCCGCAGTTAAATATCCAGAAACTTGAAAATCTTGAAAGTAAGTATTAATCTGCAGTTTTTCGAATGGGATTGAAGGGTGAGCCCAAATTTTTGTGCCCAATTATTATCGATTTAGAAATTGTTCATTAGGTACTATACCATTTTGCTCGAAATTTCGAATCGAAATTCAATCGAAATACTTGGAATTTATTTCGAAGATTTCATTTTTTATCTTGATTTTCCTATGAAAAAAAAATAAAAGTGAAAAATTACCAATAGATGCCACTAAAAATAAAACCTCTTAAAAACGAAGAATAAAATTGAGAGTAAAGTTTAACAAAAATTGAGAAATAATTTTAGATAATTTTATTTCCATTAGACAGTCTAAAACTAAATAATTAAAAAAAAAGTATTTTCTAGATTTTTGTAAGAAGTAATCTCGCAAACGAGAAACTTGTCGCCATTTTGGACTGAACAAGTGCGGTGATGCTAGATTTCTGATAAAAACTACTGTCTATCAGTTTTCATTCCATTTATAACGTCCATATTGGAAGGTGGGTAAAGAAATTATGTCTTTATAAGTAAAGAACAGTAACAAGTATTTTAAAAAATCTTATCCTGTCTTCAATTTGAAAAATATTGCAAGTAAAATATAAATACAGAACTTAAGTTGCTAATGCTTCATCACGATACGGTTTGGGTGGTGACGTTTTGTGACACCTTTTCTTAGGGTTGATGGGGCCCCGTTTGTTTGTAATATTTAATACAATATTTCCAATATCTAAAATCGATTTTTTTTCCAGTGATAATTTAATTATATCATAAATGGCCGGTCTGAGACAAGCTATCAACGATGCAGTTGAACGAGGTATTTTGATGAGTTTTTTTTTTCCCCCATTTTTTTTTCATTTTTTTATTTATACAATTTATTCTTTTGTTTTATTTAATTTTCAGTCAAGACGCCCACGCCAATCAGACTGCGCGACCTGATTCGACAGATTCGAGCTGCGCGAACAGCTGCCGATGAGAGAGCAGTCGTGCAAAAAGAATGTGCTTACATTCGAACCACATTCCGCGAAGAAGAAAACACTTGGCGTTGCCGAAATGTCGCCAAGTTACTCTACATCCATATGCTAGGTTACCCAGCCCACTTCGGACAAGTAACCTCGAAAAAAATGCTTTGTAATCTAAGCTAATTGCTTTCTGTTTATTGCAGTTGGAATGTTTAAAACTAATAGCTTCTCCTCGTTTCACTGATAAGCGAATAGGATATTTAGGTGCCATGCTACTTTTAGATGAAAGACAGGATGTTCACCTACTAGTAACGAATTCGTTAAAAAAGTTTGTCAAAAGTTTTCTTTTTTTTCCTTTAGAGAACTTATGTTCATAAACTTTTGTTATTCAATTTTCAGTGATTTAAACAGTCAAACGCAATTTGTTGTAGGACTGGCGTTATGCACGCTAGGTGCCATTTGCTCACCAGAAATGAGCAGAGATTTAGCCGGTGAAGTTGAACGACTTCTTAAATCATCTAATGCGTATGTGCGAAAGAAGGCGGCGTTGTGCGCTTTCAGAATCATCAGAAAAGTGTCGGAGCTCATAGAAATTTTTATTCCGGCCACACGATTATTGCTCACAGACAAAAACCATGGTAAAAAGCTAAAAAAAACAAAAGGTTTTGTTTTTTTGAAATTGTTTTTGGTTTATTTTTGTAAAGGTGTATTGATCACGGGCGTGATATTAATAACCGAAATGTGCGAAACAAGTCCGGACACACTCCAACATTTTAAAAAGGTAATTGACTTTATTGGTTATTGATTAAGAAGAAGAAAATGATGATATAAAACTGTTTGTGAATTTGTTGTAAGCTCCATGTTCATAACACGCATTTGGCTATGAGATTTGCTGATTAATAGTGTGCAAGACAGACTGACTTTGTATGATTCCATGCTAATTTACTTATTTAATCAATTAATAATAACGTCTTTTTTACGGTTTTTTTATATTATTTTTTTCCTTTATTTTTCTTCTACTGTAGGAACCCGATTTAGAGGTACTTGATATTTTATTGGCTTACTTGCAAACTACTAACCGCAAAGATGAGCAATTACTTTATTATTATCCTGTGACATTTTAATTTAATTAAATCTAAAGGGATTATGCCTAATGTGAATAAATAACAGCTGAGTTAACAAGAGATTTTTGAATGAGCAAATTTTTTACGGAATATATTCAAATCAATTGACACTATTAAATTACACAGCTGTAAATTTATTTCACATTATCGTATTAGCTTACATTAACCTTGTCAGTTTACACCAGAATGTTGTAATGTAATTTGGTTACATCATAATTAAAGGTACTTTAAGTCAAATCTTGGGTAATTCGGTTTTTTATTTTATAAGGTCTTGTAACTTGCTTTTGTGGTGTTGGCCTTTGAACTGCATGTAAAGCAATATAATTCGCTACAGCTTCAATAAAAAATTATTTAATTTGAAATTAGAAGCATGAAAAATAAATTTGTATGCTCAATGTGCTTAATTATGTTTGTTTGTAATGTTATTTTGTCACTAGATAAGTGTAAGGTAATGGATAATTGTCTTTTGTGAAAATCAATAATATTGAAGTTACTTTTTCAAATCAGTAAATTACTGTTAATTTTTGAAGTTTAGCGAATGACCTTTTTTTCTGTTTATAAATGCACTCAAATTTTTATTGTCAAGATTTTTAAAATTGATATTTTGGGCTTTTTGTGTATTTCTCTGTTGCATTTTCTACAAATCTAGATTATGCATTTATCTGTTGAATGTTTTAATTTTGATTTATTTCAGTTTAATTTGTAAAGTAAATAATTGTTATTTATTTTTGATTTTTTGTTTAGCTTGTGCCGAACCTGGTTCGCATTCTAAAAAATCTAATAATGGCAGGGTATTCGCCTGAACACGATGTGTCTGGTGTGAGCGATCCATTTCTTCAGGTTTGTACTTTATAGTGTGTACGTTAAATGCGAAAAATTGATAATTTTATATCTTATCAGGTGAAAATTCTTCGTTTATTAAGAATACTAGGTAAACATGATGGAGAGGCGAGTGAAGCAATGAATGACATATTAGCACAGGTGGGATAATCGTAAAAAAAAAGTGTAAAAAAAAATTCTTAATGTTCTTATTGTTTGTTTTCCAGGTAGCTACAAATACCGAAACAAGCAAAAATGTTGGAAATGCCATACTTTACGAAACTGTATTAACAATCATGGATATTAAATCAGAAAGCGGTCTTAGGGTATTTAAATTTATTGTTTGTGCAATTACAACCAGTTTAAAACCTTTTTTTTGCATAGGTATTAGCAGTAAATATTTTAGGGCGTTTTCTTTTAAATAACGATAAAAATATTAGGCAAGGAATTATTTTGTTTGTTTTGATTTGTCCTATTTACAAAATTATGTTGTTATTTAGATATGTTGCGTTGAATACACTTTTGAAAACTGTTCATGCCGATAATAATGCAGTACAAAGGCATAGAAGTGCTATTATTGAAAGCCTTAAAGATCCAGATGTTACAATACGGAAGTAAGTGTAATTTGTAAGTGTAAGTGATAAACCTAATAAAATATTTTTTAAAATTCCAGGCGCGCCATGGAGCTTTGTTTTGCATTAATCAATGCAAATAATATCCGAACGATGATGAAAGAATTACTATTTTTTCTCGAAAAATCTGATGCAGATTTCAAAGCTGTCTGCTCGTCCAATATTTTTATTGCGGCAGAAATGTAGGAAATGTTTTTAAAAATTAAAAATTGAAATTAGTATAATGCGCATTTATATTTTAGGTATGCACCGAACAAAAAGTGGCATATTGATACAATGATAAAAGTTCTTACAACGGTAATATTTAATTATTTTGTTTGATTGATTAAAATTTTATTTATTTTGTACTTTAGGCTGGAAGCTTAGTACGCGATGATGTAGTTGCCAGCTTTATTCAACTTATATCTGATTCAGGAACGTTGCATTCCTACGCCTGTCGCCAACTTTGGGTTGCCTTGCAGACGCACCACGAACATCAGCCGCTTGTACAAGTGGCATCGTGGTGCATTGGAGAGTTCGGTGACTTTCTTACGAACGAAGTAAACGAAGACGAGGGCATTAAAGTTACCGAAGACGAAGTGACGGATCTATACCAAAAAATTTTAACTAGCAATCAAACTTCTTTAATCACCAAGGAATATGTGCTCATGTCTCTAATGAAACTTAGTGCTAGATTCAAAAACTCTGTTCCGTAAGTTAGAATCATTTTTCTATTATCAAAATAAGTTTTAATTATTTTTATTTTAAATATTTGTAGGACAATTCAACGCCTCGTTGATTTTTTTGGAAGCCATTTAAATGTGGAACTGCAACAGAGGAGTGTAGAATTCTCTCAACTGTTCAGGAAGTACAGTCATCTGCGGCACGATTTACTAGAAAGAATGCCACCGATGGAATGTAAATCCAATACCAACTCGAACCTGCAGAATGGTGACACTTCAAATGGCGTTGAAGTCATAATGAATTCAGAAAACGTTAAAAGTACCTTAAATGAAATTCAAGATTCAGTAAGTTGTTACTTGTGGTGCGTTGATGTAATCTAACGAGTTTTTCTGTTTTTCAGAATGCGTTGCTCGATCTCTTGATGGATTCTGGTTCAGGGGATACTATCAAAACTCAAGAAACGATCAAATCAGCTCCGGCAAATAACCAGGATTTACTGGATTTGCTTGGATTAGATTTAAACATCCCAACAACAACAAACACCAATATTGATTCTTCCCAAATTGCTACACAGTCTCCCGTTCCATTTTCATTTAATAATGATGTCCAAAATTCTGTCCATCTTACAAATAGTAAACTTTGCAGTAACAAATCATTAATGGAAGATTAATTTTTTTTATTTTATTATCTCAAAGGTATCCCCTCCATCATCATATTCGATAATAAAGGATTGAAAATTTCGTTTTCATTCGAAAAAAGTGCTGATAATGCACAACAGACCGTTATAACCTTGACTGCAACAAATTCCACTATCCATCCAATGGCAAACTTTCTGTTCCAAGCTGCTGTTCCAAAAGTAAAGAGAGCAATTAGAAAAATTGTATTATTGAATAATTTTTTTTGGTAGTCGTTGCAGCTTCAGCTCCTGTCACCTAGCGGTACAGTTATCCCAGTCGAAAATTCGGGCAATGTTACACAAACCATTAAAATAGTTAATCCAAATAGGGTAAGATAATATTTTAAAATTAAACTATTGCCGTTAATTCTAATGCTTTTTGGTTGTTGTAGACGCAATTGAAAATGCGGTTCAAAGTTTCATATTCCATAAACGAAATAGAAGTGTTAGAACAAGGGGAAGTAGGTAATTTTCCTCCTGCGTCTTGGCAGTGAAAACAATCAATCCTGAAATTGTGCTAAGTGAATCAATATTAGGCCAACGAATTTACAGAGCTGGAAGATAATTTAAATGATATTTTTTTTTTTTTGTTGATGTTAAGTGACTGTTGATCATGTCACCGTCAGATTTTTTGTCTGTAGTCCCGAGTGTAGACATCTTTTAAAGCCATGATTTACGATTGCTTAATCAAATTACATTTTAATGAGGTAACAACTACAATTACATTTCTAATTTTTAAAATTATTGAATTTTCGATTTTTTTGGTATTATGAATTTGGGCATGTAAAAAATAAAATTGAGCTTTTCTCAAGGACGCCCACATGAGTACATGTTTAATGTAAATATTTGAGTTTTATCAAAAAAAAAATAACAGTTGAAATTAGTTGGGCATTTTTTTATTTCAGTTTAAATATGGAACCATTAGTTGAGGTTTTGGTTGAATTTTTGCGCTCTGCTACGGTTACATATGGATTGTAAATATTAATCAAGTTGCTAATATTATTGCACAATTATTTCTTTAGATTTAACCTTATTAAGGGTATTAACAGGAGATGTAAAAATTTACATAATCACGTTTGCAATAAAATGAAAGGAAAAAAAATGTAGTTTGATAAATTGAACTAAACATTTGAGTTTTTATCTTTTATTGTCCCAAACCGAAGTTTAAATCGAAATAATTGCCTTAATCAAACATTGTGATGACTGAATACCCGTTAGGTTAAATTTATATTTCGGCTATTTTGTCTTTGCAAAGCGAAATTGTTAAATGGATTTTTTTTTTGGAAAATAAAGATGTTGAAAATTACTGGATATCTACACTTAAACTATCTTTGTACATCAAATGACCAAATTCTTTACAAGCTTCGTTAATGTTTGGATACTTATATTTGAATCCAGACGCTAACGTGCGCTTGGGTATCACTTTCTGTCCTTCAGTCATCATTTTAGCACGTTCATTACTGAACAGAATATTTAAAATGGCGACGGGTAGAGGAATAAAAGCCGGCCTGCCTAAAGCTCTGGCAAATGCTTTTGTAAATTCCCCATTTGTGATTAGGTGCGGAGCTACTCCGTTTAAAATTCCCGAAACGTTCTTATTTTCAATTGCGTGAATGAAGATACCAACGGTGTCTTGCAAGTGAATCCAAGGAAAATATTGCTTTCCATCTCCGATTGGTCCACCAGTTCCGATGTAGAAAGGTAGGAATATTTGTTTAATCATTCCGCCCTGTCGTCCTAACACAACGCCCGATCTTATTGTGACTCGTCTCGTTGTAGTTCCGGATAATTTGGCCGCGTTTTCCCAATCGGTACACAGTCGAGAAAAATAATCGAAATTCCCTCCTTGACTATCTTCCGTGTACTCTTCGGTTAAACTTGGCTTGTAATAACCTAGAAGTAATTTAAATTTTAATAGTTTTTCACTGATATTTCATTTATTTGATTTTACCGACTCCCGATACTGTGACGAATACTTCTGGCTGCTTGCTCATTTTATTGATAGCCTGTGACAACGCTTTATTCGTGTTAACTCGACTTGCCCACACGTTTTGTTGGAATCCTGGTGTCCATCTAAATACTGTCAATTTAATTTTTATGTTAAATGGTTGATTGTGTAACCAGTTATTTACCTCCTTGTGAAATCTAACACATTCTGTCCAGCAACATTGACAACAGCAAAACATTCCGGCAATCCATCTTTTTCTACTTTACTCTAAGAAAATTACTATTCGTCACAATTAAATAAACTGAAATGATTTATTATCTATTTACCCATGTGATGGCGTAAGGAGCCGGTTGTCTCGACACAATAATAACATTGTATCCCTTTAAACGTAAGGTTCGCGTTAGAGCTGCTCCAATAAATCCTCTACCGCCACCTATTTACAGTATAAATTTTATTATTGTCTTTTTTCTTTAGGGATCTTTATAATTAATACCTATTATAACTGTCCCCAAAGTGCTTCCAACATTCCCTACCATTTTTTGTGTTGCCATTCCTCGGGTTGCGTCAAAGCTGCAAAAGACCGGTAGATAGCGACACTGGTCTGAACCTAAATAGACAAAATGGCGTCTCCAAAGAAATCAAGGAGAGGCAACCGCAGTAATCATCCACATTTGGCAGGGTCTGCTGTGACCATCCGTCGCGAACGCTCATTTTCAAGGTCTACTAAGCGGATAATTTCAAATGTGTTCCACAATGCTGCAGCGTTATTTCCAGATGCTACTGTCAAGGCAAGAACTGCTAAAGTGGCCAATTTAACAGGGATATCGATCTGCTCAGTATACAACATTCGTCGTGAGTTAAGCCAGAAAGGTAAACATGTTTAAGTATCTAATGTTTTAATTTTTTTGTACGTAATTTGTAATTCTTTTTGAACATTACTTTCCATCCAGGTCGTTTCGCCGCACCAAAACGGAAGCAGAAGTGCATGAATATGAAAAAAAGCAGCAGTCGTCGTTTGGATTTAGATAATTTTCAACTAACATACCTTCGTCGAATTGTACATGATTTTATTCGTGAAAATAATGTGCCAACAGTCAGGAAAGTGTTAGAAAAGATACATGAAGACACAGTGATTCCTAAAATCAGTAGAACAAGTTTACACAATGTGCTAAAACAACTTGGATTTAAGTATGAAAAGAATGCAAGCCCCCCAACGTTGATTGAGCGTGATGATATAACTGCTTGGCGTCGACGCTATCTTCGTTACATTCGGAATTACAGACGTGAAAATAGGCATATTTACTATTTGGATGAGACATGGATTAACGAAGGTAATTCTGCATTTCTGTGTTCATTATTTTGTTGTAACATTTTTCTACCTAATAATATTCATAGGAGAGTGTTTTCATAATTCGTGGCATGGCACCACCATAAAAACTGAAGAAGACGCGGTTGCAAAGCAAGTCTTCCTATCTGGAACATCAACTGGATCAAGTCTACACACTGGGGAGGGCAAGCGCCTAATTGTGGCCCATATTGGATCGGTTGATGGATTTGTTCCAGATGCACATTTGGTGTTGAAGTAATATGTGATTTTTGTGTATGTACAAACAAACATATATTAACACAATTTATTCAGGGCAGTTAAAAGTGACGGTAATTACCAACAAGAGATGAACGAAAGTATTTTTCAAAAATGGATGGAAAAAGTATTTCCGAAATTGAAGCCAGGATCCGTGATTGTTATGGACAATGTAATAATATAATTAATAAATATATAATATAAATAATATAAAACAATAATTTTTTTAAGGCGCCACACCATACGGTCCAGATAGAGCGATCACCGACAAATACATGGAAGAAAGGGGACCTATTGACATGGCTAAACAACAAAGGCATATCTGTGCCACCTAACGCATTGAAAGCGGAGTTACTTGAGGTACTATAACTATAATAACAGAATTGTATGATAGTTCTAACATTTAGTGTATTTTCCTTAAAGATTGCATATGCACACAAGGATATCCATCGTACCTACGTGATTGATGAAAGAGCAAAGGCCTTAGGATTTAGAGTGTTGAGGTTACCACCGTATCACTCTACACTAAACCCTATCGAAATGGTGTGGTCACAAATGAAACACCATGTTCGTCTAGAAAACCACACATTGGACGTTCAAGATCACACCTACAAATTAGCAGAATTACAACCACTTTTAATTAGTGCCATTGCTAAAATTACATCTGAAAATTGGCAAAATTATGTGAACCGTGTTATAACTACTGTAAGTGTTTAACAAATTCGTTACATATTTAATTTAAATTTTATTGTTGAATAGGAGGACGAATTTTGGGCTCTTGATGACTTGGTTGAAGAACTAATTGAACCTGTTAATTTCCAAGTCAATACTGGTGACAGTGATTCCAGCGACAGTTCAGAATCAGAAGATGACATGTCTGAAGCCAGTACTTCGTGGATCAACTATACAACTCAGGATACTTTTTTGTATGAAGATGAGGTTGAATAAAATAAAATTGATGAAAAATACAACTAAAAAAACTCAAAATAAAACTCACAGTATAGAACGAAAATGTAGTTATGTCATTTATTTTTCTTTATTTTCTCTTGTACTTGGTTACCAATACAATTTATGTATTTCTGCACAGTTGTCCTTTGGTGTTGTTATATACAGACAACAGGGTGCTCTCAATCATTGTTTCGCCATTGGCTGATAAGATCATGGGACCCTGCGAGCCAATCCGAGATGGTCTAAGAGATATATGAAAAGACTTTAATAATGGCTGCTGCGTTTTAGACACGTGTTGTAATCATATCAATTAATGCGTGTATGAGAATTCCAGGGTTTTGATAGCAAATATCAGTGTCAAGGTAAATATAATTTGGTTGGGGAAATGGTAAGAATGCCCAGCACAAAACTTAATGAAGCTAGCATTTGATTATATTTTTCGTTGTGTAGTTCCTATTTAATCAAAAAAATGGACATTTGTTTACACGGGGTATTTCATTAAAATCACGCGCAAACGGAAGGTGGGAATCGAAGTTTCTCGGCCTGAAAGAACTTGCAAAAAGATTTTGGCAATCTTTTGAAAACTCCACTGGTAAAATGTTAAAACCACCAGATTCGGTTCGAGGAATGACGCAATTAAATAAGGAAGCTTTCAAACTAGTTGTTCAAGTACCAGTTTTTGAAGTCGATGTCAAGAATTTGAGACCAACTTTGCAACTTCTGAAACCGTACTTTTTAAAACTGGTGCAATTTAACAACGTAGAAGACACTGCAAATGCCTCAATGAAGAGAATTATTCTGGATCCAGACAAAATTAACGTGGATGGAAGTTCAACATTCACACACAGTGAAAAAGAATCCTTAAAAACGTACGACTTGAGCACAGAAAAACTGCAATGGATAGAAATCGTAATTAATTATGACAACTGGAAATACGAAACGATTTTAAAATCAGTTTTGCCTGATGATATGGAGGGGTCATCAAGTTACAGTCGCGTTGGTCACATACTTCATCTAAATATACGGAATCATTTGATCGATTATCGGTTTTTAATTGGTCAAGTTTTGTTGGACAAGTTAAATGGCGTTTCTTTAATTGTCAATAAGACGAATATAATCGAATCTACTTACCGGAATTTTCAAATGGAAATTATTGCTGGTGAAGGATCCACTGTGACCACAGTTAAGGAAAACGGACGAACTTATATTTTTGATTTTGCTAAAGTTTATTGGAATCCTCGTCTTTCGACCGAACATGAACGACTCGTTAAATGTTTAAAACGGAATGACATTTTATTCGATGTATTTGCCGGGGTTGGGCCTTTCGCAGTCCCAGCTGCTAAGAAAAATTGTAAAGTGTTCGCCAATGATTTGAATCCAGAGTCATACAAATGGTTGTGTGTTAATGTGAAGAAAAATAAGATTGAGAGTTTGGTGAAGTGTTTTAATTTGGATGGGAAAGATTTTATTGAGAATGTGTTTAGAAATGAAGTGACGGATTTGTGGAAGAATTTTGCTAATGAATTACATGCTAAGCGTACCATTCATGTGACTATGAATTTACCCGCTACAGCGTTAGAGTTTTTACCGCTGTTTAAGGGTTTATTTTTGAATTTTGCTAGTTTTGCGGAGAATAAAATGAGTCCCATTAAGCTGCATGTTTATTTTTTTGTGAAAAGTGAAGATATCGAAGATGATGCAAAAAAATTATTGCGTGAAAAATTGAATTTGTCAGATAATGTAATGTTAGAATATGTTTATGTAAGGAATGTTGCAACTACAAAACATATGGTTAGGTTATCATTTTTTGTGCCATTTGATGTGTTGTTTAATAAGAAAAATTCTTTGTTGTCTGAATCGGGTGAAGAATCTGATAATGTTGCAAAAAAAATTTGTTTGGAAATAAATAAATAATTTTTTTTTAAATAATGAACTAATGTTGTTTTTGTATACAGGTTTACGCTATAAAAGATGGGAAAACAGAAGAGAAGTGCTAAGCCACTTAAAACTAAAGTGCCGAAGAAAAATCAACTTAAAACCAAGCCAGTGAAATCTAATTTAAAAAGGGTTAGATCTAAATTTGTTTTAACTTTTTTATGGTATTAATATTTTTATTTGAAACTTTTTACAGTTGAATTTTAAAACAAGGGATGCCACGGCTAAAGTTAACCTGCAATTTTCTACGTTGAAGTTACAAAATTTAAGACAAGTTAAGAAGTCCAATGAAGATGTTAAAAAATCATCAAAAACTCAAAACATTCCCAAATCTCATAAACTTGATATCAATGATTTAGCTGAAAGAATATCGTGTTTGTAGAAGGAACCATAATGTTTTGGTGTAAATAAAAAAAGAAATAATATGTGAGAATTATTTACGGAAAGCAATTTAATATTTTCCAAATTTCATCACATACATGGTTTTTCATTCCAATACCACTAGGTGGCGTTATCGTATGTTATTAAATTTGAAAAATGGCGCTTATGAATCTTCATGATAGACCTGTACACATTCATTATAAATCTAATTTATGTTCAAAAGCGACTCTCTTTGCATTGATTTGTGTAGTAATAACATTTCTAGTACCATTTGTAATTACATTCATGATTGGAGGTAAAACAGATGAGGTATATCCAAATTATCAAGAATTTTCAATAATTACTTTTGTTCTATAGATTTTTGGCAGAGAAATACCGTAGATAGATCTCAACCCGATGTTCATTTTTTTGGAAAACTTTTACTCATTTTAGAAGGAAAAAATTATTCATCAAATTCAGTACAAAATCTACTATTTATATCCTGGAGTACTTTTTCTGTGTTTAATCAATTGACTAACCAAAACTTAAGAAACACTCTTGTTAAGTTTCGAGAAGATGATTTCGACAGAAATGGGAAAATTGATGTTAGTCATATTACCATTGAAGTACCTGTACAGAATTGGGAAGAAATTTATTCAGTAAAATTGTTGCTGTTTTATGACTACCAATTTAATGTAATAACAGATATTGCCCAGCCGGGCCGTTAATGCTAAAAACGTTTTTTTTTTAAAGGATATTTTTAAATTGCATATGGAAGCATTGAGTTATATTCAGTACAACTCATTTACTCCTGGGGCTGAACTGTATGTCAGGGGTGATTTATCGTTAGTTCAGAGGAAAACTATAATGCATGGACAGAGATATATGAACTTAAATGTGAGATCACTTTAAAAAAAATGTATTAGAAAAATTTCAATTTTAAATTAATTTTTTTTATAGCGTACTGTAATCAAAGAAAACAGTTTTGATCTGGATAAATATAAAATTGCAAATATTTTGCAAACATATGAATCAGCGGATGGTACATTATTGTAAATCAAATGTTAAACATATTACTAATTGATGTTATTCAGTTTACACTAGACTCAATAACATTCATCCCTTTTGGACTAGTGGAAGAAGTTCACGTTTCAAAATATCTGTGGATGTCAGTTATCCACATGACTTCGTTGCATATCCTTTATGGAACTGCTTACAAGAAAATATTTGACATTTGTTTTGCTTCTTAACATTTAACACATACATACCAACTTTTTTGCAGCAATTAAGATGGGCGTGGATTCAGTATGCGTCAATTTTGATAGTTTTTTTCTCAATATTCAAAGCCGTAAAAACATTCATGTTTCAAAACCAAATGTTTTCAACAGTGATAGAAATACCATGGAAAACCCATCTTCCATAATTATAATTTTATTGTATTAGTTACAGATCATTATTATATACAAATTTTATATTTTTGTAGAAAACTGCGTTGATATTCATATTCAAACATCTACAACATTTGTAATGTGCCTATTGTCTTCAATAATAATCGTTTCTGGCGGAAATTCATTTAAATCTACAAACAGGTATCGAAAATCGTAGCGACCACTTGAATTCTATTATAAAATTGAATGAATATATTACAAAATTCAATTTAAAGCTAAAATAATGATATAATCTCACTTCCATAACTTCCAAATGAACTGTAGCTTTCTTAAGACTTCCCTCAATGTAAAACTTCATTCTCATATAGTTCACTCCATCTTTAACGTATTCAAGGTGACTGCGAATTTAAATCTTTTAGTTTAAAATAACAAACACACTTTTAATCAATACCTGACGTGCCGTCGCCTTCCACGACCACTTAATTCACCGTAACCTTTGATTGGCTCACCTAATAGTGCAATTACCTGATGTAACAAATTTTCGTTATAGATATTAATACTATTTAGTAGCTTTGAATTATATACTCTAGGATGCTTGCAACATAATTTATACGCTTGTGTGTAAATACTATTCGGACTGGTTTTAGAAAAGAGTTCTCGAAATATTGCATAGAACATTAGACCTGCAAACAAAATTTTAATTAGAAAATAATTAAGGCCAATTGCCATTAATTAAGCTTACCCGTTATACCTACACCAAGGACAACTATACCCGTGTAATAGGCATCTTTTCCCGCTTGTTTAACTGTAAATTGTAATTTTATAGACCAATTTATTAACAATTTTTAAACCATTCACCTTTTCCTCCTAAAGTTAATTGACCGTAAGAACCAGATTTTGCTTCTGTTATAGCTTTAGCAGTCGTGTCGCGCTTTTCATGGTTACTTTGTGATGCTTCCTGACTTAAATTGGGACCCAAACTAAAGTATCGACAAGTTACTATCACACGAGAGCCACTATAGCATCGAAGTAAAAGTGAATGGCTAACAACTTGATCGGTATCGCGTAATAAAACTGAGTAACTGCTAGGATAAGTAATGAAACTTCGCACTGCTTTAATCATCTGCAAAAATAGACAATTAATTCGTTGTTAATTCCAATTACATTTCGCACTAACTTACCCGGGTATACTGTGTAGAAGCAGCCATCTTATTTTTTCACCGCTGTAGCATAGCATGTAAAAGATGCTATGGCTGTAGTGAGCATTTGCCGCGAGATGGTGTTTACGTCTCACAGATTTACGCTTGGTTTTATGCCGGCATAAGCACGAAGAATTTTTATACTGTTGTAATGGATACGCACGTCTGGTACTGTTAGCAATTCTCTTTTGAAATCATGCAGTTATTTCTGATGTCATAACTGCATGTTTTAATTTGGGTAAACATATTTTCTTCATTTCAGTTTAAACTTTAGTAATATATTGATATTCTTTTTTTTAGATGATGTGTTATAAACGGCATCTGGCTACAATTCAATTTCAGGAATAAGTTTGAAAACGTTTAAATAAGACATGGATCACACAGAAAACGCAATGGATGAAGATATGAATTGGGAAAATGTCACATTTTTTTCTCTTTTTGGTTACTGCTGTTCGGGAGTTATGATATTTGGCGGAATCGTGCCTTACATTCCTCAATACAGAGATATTCGACGGACTAAAAACACCGAAGGATTCTCGCTTTACGTTTGTTTAGCATTAATAATTGCAAACACATTACGAATTTTATTCTGGTTAGTAAGAAACATTAAATTTGTGTAAAATTGCTTAATTTTGATCTTTTTATTATAGGTTTGGTCATTTTTTTGAATTTCCTCTTTTAATCCAGAGTGTTATTATGAATATAACCATGTTAATTATGATACATATGTATGTTGATATTAGAAACAAAATGATGATTATCAAGGAGAAAAGCAGATCTCTTACAGGTATAAATATCAAATTTTTTCGTTTATGTTTTCTTTGATACAGAGAACGTACAGCACTTACAAGTAGATCAAAACACAAAGAAATTTTTAGCCAAAATTAATACAAAACTAAATTGTCTTAAGAAAATATGATTAAAATACATGTGAAACAATTTCCTAATATCATATAGATGAAATCACTGGCAGAGATTCAAGCTCAAGCTCTACTTCGCGCACAACAAGTTTAAAAGTTTCAGCTATTCAACGCCCCCGAGTTCTGTGGGGTATGGTTTTAAAATGTTTTCACTTCTGCCTTAGCACAAGTGCAAATTTTAAAAAAATCGCATGCACTTAGTTGCATTTACTGCTTTTTCATTTTATTCAATCACGTATTTAAAAATTTATTCACTTGTCACTTCTAATATTTATTTCAACTATTTTGTCAAAATTTATACAAACCTGTTTTTGTTTTTCAGATTTTGATTACAAGTATTTTTGGGATTGGACGGATTTTGAAAGTTACTTGGCATTTATGATGGGTTTTGCTTTTATCGGTGGAGTTTTTGTGTACATTTTTTTGGAGTTCTCTCCGTTTATCGAGTTTGTTGGTTTTATGTCGGTGTTTGTAGAAGCCATGTTAGGTGTACCTCAATTTTACAGAAATTTCATTAATAAATCCACAATGGGAATGAGGTAAAATTCATGTAGAAATTGGAAGAACATTATTTTTTTTAAATTATTAATAAATTCTTTATTCTTTTTTTTAGTAAGAAAATGGTTTGTATGTGGACATGTGGAGACATTTATAAGACAACATATTTTATACTGCGAAATTCTCCCGCCCAATTTTGGTTATGCGGTGGTCTGCAAATCTGTATTGATATCGCGATTTTATGTCAAGCAATTGTTTATCGGCGTCAACCAATTATTCGTCCAAAACGTATATTAATTAATAAATAATTTTTTTTTTCATTATACTATAATTTCAAGATTCAATTTAATTGATGCAGCTACAAGCACATTTATAAAAGAGTCAAAAGACTGACTTTGTGATTTCCTAATGTAAATTGATGAGGCATATCATGTCTTTAGTGAATGACAAAGCTCGATTCACGTTTGATATTTTAGACACGAATAATTTATATTTTAAAACATATTTGTGATTATATTATTCTTTTCTATACTTTACGTTAAATAAAGTTTACAAGTTAATATTCAATTCAATCGTAATTTCATTTTCATTTTACCTAAATAAAAGTAAACGAAAATTTTGCAGATGGCTAAAATGAGCAAAAAATCGTTTATTCTTTAATCATAAAAATCATCAATCATTATTTTCTTTCTAAGAAATGTATTTGTTTATTTATATTCGAAGTTCAAGACTAATGCGCATGCTCATGCAGAATTTTGGTGTCCATGACGTCACAACACGACCGCAAACAGCATCAAAAGAAGGGTCGACGCTTTCTTCTGCAGACGAAGCATGAGCGTGATGGTTAGAAATTATTTTTAATTCTTATCGCCATTTTTATTTCATTACCCATCTGCTTACAATCTGGTAAGTGAACTAACTCTTTGATTACGATTAAGTTAATGGAAAATAAGACGATACAAACGAAAGAAACAGTTTCTCCCAAAATCGATTTCGTATATACGTAAAATCGCGTGTTTTCAAAACGACCAAGATAATCTCTTTTTTTTCATTTCTCTAATGGATTGATTCACGTGCCACATTTACTGTTATTTAATTCTAATCATCGTTGATAATCCGTACTAATCATTTGATGAAAGATTATTAGGTTTGATCTTTTCATCAGCTGTGAACCACCATCACTTGTTTATTTTATACACAAAAATGCCGTTTTTTTCTCGTCTTCGCTTCTTCCAGTTTCGCTTATCGAATTTTGATGAAATTTCCTACAATTCACTTATTGTGGGAGAGAATATATTGATTAATTTTATTTGCGGTGTTAGTGATTAATGAGGAAATAAATGAGAGTGAATTAGACACTACCTAAAATAAAAAAATCTCTGCAGCATTTCCGTGTTAAATATAAATTATATATAAATTATATATAAATTATATATAAATTAATAAATAACACAAAATGTGTTTTTACTATTTTAATATTTCATCTCTTTTTATTCTTGTTTCTCATAAATTAAATTTTTTTTTTCTTGATTGATATTTTCAGCGGATAGAAAATGGTTTCAAATTGATTCCGTAATCCCATAGGATAAAAATTACATATATAAAAAATATATATATTATAATAATTCCTATTTGTTCGCCATGGCTCACGCTCTTCGGAAATTACTACGACATTCCGATCACACCGTCGAGAAACGAGATATGAATGGCGGCTTGGAAGGATTTGGCGAAAAGGCATCACCCAGCGACACAGCAAGACGTCTGTTAGCCCGGGCCTGTCACCGCGATGCAGCCAAAGTGAGTCCGGCCGAAAAAACCATCCCAATGAACCCGACGACGAACAACAACCACAACTCAAGTAACAACATAAACAACAATAACAATGTGAAAAAAGCTGGAGCACTGAGCCGTGCGAGCAGCTTTTTTAAGTCGAAAAAGAACCATATGATGAACGAGAATTCATTGCAACATGCCAAACTGGTCCGCACGCGCCGCCTGATGAAAGAATATCAAGAAATGTGTCGCCAACAGCGCGAGAGCGACTCGCCCATCTTTACCGTGGAATTGGCCGACGACAACCTCTTCGAATGGAACGTGAAGCTGCACAAAGTGGACCCTGACTCGGAGTTGTACAGGGACATGCAAGAACTGAGCACTCCTTTTGTCCTCTTGAATCTCACTTTCCCAGACAACTTTCCGTTCGCGCCCCCGTTCATGCGCGTCATTACTCCGAGAATCGAGAAGGGATTCGTGATGGACGGCGGAGCCATCTGCATGGAGCTTCTCACGCCGAGGGGTTGGGCCAGCGCCTACACCGTCGAGGCGGTCATCATGCAGTTCGCTGCCAGCTTAGTCAAAGGTCAAGCTCGAATCGCCCGCAAAGCAAAGGGCACCAAGGAATTCAGTCGCAAGTCAGCCGAGGCATCCTTCCGCAGTCTGGTGAAGACCCACGAGAAATACGGATGGGTGACCCCTCCACTGTCCGACGGATAATTCGATTCGATTGGGCTTTTGTTTGAGTAATCGAATTTCTATTCCTCGTTCTTCCTCTTTATTGACTCAATATGCCAAATTTTGATTTTGATCTCATTATTCTCTCATTAAATAGTTTGAAAATGTGTCTATTCTCTCTGTCAACTAGTATCAGCGTAGTGTGCTCATCTGTTTGCTCAATTTTTAACGTTCAGACATTTTTTTTTTTCTTTCTTATTTTTATTTTATAACATAGATTTTAAAAGTTACTTTTTTGTTTTAAAGTTTTATTCTAGGTTGTAATTTAGTCATAAATCGATATTTTTTTCAATTTTAAGATATTTAATGAATGTTGATAATTGTAATGAATATATGTTGATGGATTTAGCATCTGCTGCAGTAATTTCTCTGTTTTTTTCCTGTTTTTTTTTTAATCTATTTTTTTTTTTTTTTTTAAAGTCTGGTGTTGGCAAAATTCCTTTCTTAGTAAGGGGGCAAATGCCAGTGCTTTTCCCGTGCTCTTTATTTGTGTTTTTATTTGAAGATGAAAACAGCTCGATTGTATATTACGTATTATAAAAAGAAAAATTATTATATAATAATAAATTAAATGTGTATATGCATGCAGTTGGTAAGAAAATTATTTTCTAATCATCAAAGGAGCTGTGAAGAAGAAAGTATGAAGAGTGGAATTCATGATTGTATTTAAATTTATTCTTTCCTCATATAAGATTATTTGTCTTTAATTAATAATAAATATATCTAAAGTTATGTATATTTGTAGTTTGACATTTTTGCTAGTGTTTTACTATATAATGTCTTTCGAATATAATTAGTTGTGATTTGTTAAATAAAATTTGTGTCAGTTATTAAAAAAAACTGGAAAAAAAAAATATACTGGTACTGATATAGATATATGAGAAAGAAATGATTTGTTTTTATTTTTGTCCATTTGGAAGATCATTTTCAATTTAATTCTAAACAAATTTTCCCAATTTTATCCCGGATGCAACGCTTGATAGATTTGCGCGTGCAGTTTATGGGAGAATTCGATTGAGAAAAATCTACTGCAACAAGCCGTCGTTGCTGGGTAACCGACTCCATTTTGATGACAGGTTTAGATCATGCTAGATAAATTCTAGAAAAAAAATTAAAATTTTTTAAATGACCAATTTTTTTTTAAAAAAAATAAAGTTTTAAAATAATTAATTTATGTTAGTATTTTTATTTTAATTAAAATAAAAAGCCTTAAAAAAGCACTCTCTCTTTAAACTAGAAAATTTAATCTCCTCAGCACGGCAAAATGCCAAATTTAATATTGCTGCGTATTTATTTGTGTATGGGATAGAATTTTTCTTGCTCTTAAATACACAATCAATAAAAAAAAAGTAGTAAATAATAAGGGTCGATATTTTTTTAAAATAAATAAACATATTTTTCTGATTATACAGTATTTTACAGCAAAAAAATTGAACACCAACAAAACCAAGAAATTTTACTTTTTGTCAACACAACTATGCTAACTTAAATTTGTTTCTGATGTTTATCCCATATGTTCATTCACCTAAAATGAATTTATAATTAGTTATAGCATAATGAGCTTTTTTTCTGATTTTTTTTTTCAAAATTATATGCTGATTTGATACTTTAGTCTTTAATTGAGCAGTTCAAAGTTTCGTCATACTATGGTTTCGTGAAATAATTATACCATAGGTGAAATCGATTCCAGGGGCGTGTTTGGTTTGATCACAAGTTAACCGAGCATCATGCTCTCATACACCAGAACTAATGCATCTAATTAATGTGGTAAATATCACTTTAATTTGGGCGAGATTTTACACCGCTTTTTTTAAACAAAGAAAAATTAACAAAATAAAATGACCGTTACCAAATACTCATAGGACCTCTATAATTAATGTAATAATATAACATCCCAGGGATTTGAGTACAATACAACGAATCAGGTCCATGACAAATATAGCGTAGAGTGAAAGCAAATAAGGTGAAAATTGTTTGCATTAAGGGCACAAGAGTGCAAGCGTTGAAGTATTGACTAAATGTTCCATGACCGCAAATCCACATCAATCGCAGACACCGAAGGGAAATGATGGACGGGTGAACCTCTGTCAGTGTGAATACCTAGTAATGGATTAAACATGAACACACTCCTTTTTTTTCATATATACTTGTATATATATATGTTTTAAATAATTCCTTTTATTGAACAATAATAGAGAGCATATTCCACGACAATTACACTTTTAAAATTCAATTTAAATTTTTTTTCTCGAAGCCACTTTTATCAATAACTGACAGACTATAATGATTTTTTTCTTTTTTGTTTTTAAGCATGCATTAACAATTTAATTAGATCCGCATGGAAAACTTGTAACATTCTGTGTATAATGAGGAATTGGTGCTTCCGTTTGAGGGCTAAAAGCGGGCGGATTACACGGTGGACTACACGTGGGGGTCTCTTGACAGCAGTCCAAGGTCCGAGCCCACGTGGGGTTTGTGCAACAGTCGTTCCAACACGGAGGACCCTCCCAGCAACCCGGACAACGGGGAGGACATTCCTGGCATTGACGAATACATCCAACTTCCGGCTGACAATAAAGAACGGGCGGAGGATAACATTCAGCTGGCGGATTATAGCAGCGTGTTCGTCGAAACGTATCTTCAGTTCGCACGTATTTGGCACATTGGTCGTCGCAGAGAACTTGAGTATGGCAACACTGATCATCTTGCGGATCCAAAACGATTTCTTCGCGCGTGCGAACTGTCTCAAATCGCTCTTCCTCGCCTGGATGAAGCAATCTCTCCGGTGCCTCGTAATCACGTGCCCCAATCTAATAAAAGATACAATTTAAATAAAAAACATAATTAAATAATTATTATCATAAATTAATACTTCGTAGTCGTCTTCACATATATCCATTGTTGGACACACGCAAGGGCAGTCGGGATGATACCGAGAAGAGTCGGGGCCTCTGGATCGCAAAATTCGCCGACATACTTCCGTTATTTCCGGTTGATTGGGGAATACGGGGACTTGGCACATCGGCGCTTGGTGATGATGTGTTGGTGACGGGCAGCGACGTGGGCAGCACACTAATATTGGTTCACAGGATCCGCAAGTCTTTACTTTGCCTGCAGATTTGTTACCTCCTTGAGTAGCCCCAGGGGGTCGTGGTGGAACATCTTTTTTAATTACTATTTCGCCCGTGAATTGAGCTTTTACTCCACAGGTTTTTGTCAATGCGCCTCCTTGGGGTGGAAAAGCATCTCCTCCAGGGACTCCTCCACTTGCTCCTGGAGGTAGACCACCACCAGCACCCACCAATGGCGGCGCACAAGGTAAATCTTTTTTATAACCGCCCATGCACGCAAAAACACCGGTGGGTCTGGCTGTGCCCGTTGTCCGGCACGGAAAACCGACACGGATAAGGGAGCCTCGTTTTGGTGCACCACCGAAACATTTGGCAGGGCCTTTTCGTCCACCCTCATCAGCCACGACTTCAGACACCGGCTGCAGGAGAATTTAAAGCTTTAGCATTAACCCTAGTTATTTGTGATGAAAAATGACATTTTAAGCCTAGGACTATGTTATCTTACCTCTTCTTCACTCATTTTCTATTACTAATTATATGCTGATTAGAAATCACTTTCCTGCACTCGAACAGAAAAAGCTGTCATATTTAATGCTGCAATTTTTTTTTTTACATTAAGAAAACCAAAAATATTGTCAGGCTTACGATTGCCTGAAACCAGTGTAAAAGGAATTAACAGTTCAAAGAATGGCAGCATGAGAGGGGCGAGATCACACAGTATTGTAGACTGCAATGCGTGCTTTGTTAACGCTTGGACTTCGTGTTTGTTGATAACTGCTAATTTCACACGTGTTTTAGTTTTTGGAATATTTTTACTATTTCTAGACGTCATTAGTATTGATTATTTATTGATTTTGTAATTGAAAAGTCACACAATACAATACATTTTAAATTTTGGTTTTATTTCACTTAATACATTTTTTTGACAACCGAATTCTTTCTTTTTGGATATTTTTGTTACACAATTTTATAACTTGAAAAATCTTTTCTTCAAAGTCTGAGAACGATTTCACCATTGAATTGCGCATTTGCAGGGCAAGTGATGAGCAAAGTGCCGCCTTCTGGTGGTAAGCTATCAGGTCCTCGTTCAGCAGGCTGATCTTGAGGTCGCTCTTCGGCGGGCAGTTTGCACACACCCGGGCCAGCTCGAGGAGGTGCTTGTGGATGGCAAGGCAAATCCTTTTTCAATGTTGCCATACATTGAAATTGGGGCACGGGTCTGGTTCTGTTTGTGGTCTTGCACATGTAAGATGTTCGTTTTGGGGCAATACCAAGACATTTTTTGGTAGACGCTACATCCTGGAAAAAATATCAAAAAGAAAGATTACCTACATAAACTGGGGTCTGGGAATTGAAAATTTAAGATTTAACTTTACCTCCTCAGACTTCTCAGGTTTCTCAGACATTCTTAACAATAAAATTAAGTCAAAAATAATATTTAAATTTAAATTAAAATGTCATTTAAACGGCAATAAATTTTAAGAACTGTTCTGCTCTAATGGCAGTCAAAAAAAGAATTCCAGAGACATAACATTGTTATACTAGCACTTTTAATTTTTTGCTTTCATTGTTTCAATTCAGTGTTGCAATATAGAAAATAAATTATGAATTCTGCTCAGAATTTCATAAAGAAAAAAAAAAATTGTATCTGTTATTAATAAATTTGCCACAAGAGTGACTCATAATCGTTGTCTACTTACAGGACCGAGTTTTCAGCTTGTAATGCAATAGTGTGTTTTTCTCCCGCTAGAGCATCCGAAATTTAGTTTTCAGTAGTCGTTTGACTCGCTAATAATCTTTCGCAAACTACAATGGGAACTTCTCGTTACGACCGAGCCATTACTGTATTTTCTCCAGATGGCCATCTTTTCCAGGTTGAATATGCTCAAGAAGCTGTGAAGAAAGGTTCGACAGCGGTAAGTATTTCAATTCAAACGCTTCGATTTTTGCCAGTCATGTTTTCACTGCACAACTATTCCATTCACACAGGTCGGCGTTAGAGGAAAGAATATCGTCGTGTTGGGTGTAGAGAAGAAATCGGTCGCAAAATTGCAAGAAGAGCGCACTGTTCGAAAAATATGCCTTCTGGACGAGCACGTCGTCATGGCCTTTGCCGGTATACACGATTGCTGTTGTTTATTTCTTTGTGAAAAATTTCAAACATTTGTGTTTTCTAGGCTTAACGGCGGATGCAAGAATATTAATAAATCGAGCTCGAATAGAATGTCAGAGTCATAAACTAACCGTTGAGGATCCTGTGACTTTGGAATATATCACTCGATTTATAGCAGGGCTGAAACAGGTATAAATGAAAATTTAATGATGTTTTATGTTATTTTTGTGTTACATGATTTGTTTTAGCGTTACACTCAAAGCAATGGGCGCAGGCCGTTTGGAATATCTTGCCTAATTGCTGGTTTTGACTATGATTGGACTCCGCATTTATATCAAACGGATCCTTCTGGGACGTATCACGAGTGGAAGGTCGATTTACAGATTTTTTTTTTTGACATGTTTAAAATATATTTTTATAGGCAAATGCCACTGGTCGCAGCGCCAAAACAGTTCGTGAATATCTAGAGAAAAATTATCTGCCTGAAGTGGTTGAATCTGACGAAGCTACAATAAAACTTGCAATTCGAGCTCTGCTGGAAGTTGTGCAATCAGGCGGCAAGAATTTAGAAATTGCTGTAATGCGACGTGAAGTACCCATGAAGGTATACATACATCAAATTATTATTTATGTATAATATATTTTATTATTTACTTTCAGATGCTCGAAGTTGAGGAAATTGAGAAATATGTAGCTGAAATTGAAAAAGAAAAGGAGGAGGAAGCGGAGAAGAAAAAGAAAAAATAATTTTCTTCTTTAAAGGAAACGTGAAAAGTGAATAGCATTTTTTAAATTAAATAAGATACCGTACCAAACGACATTTTATTTTTTTCTTTCTTGGTCAACTCAGAATTCCGTGTGTACTTTTGCACTAAAATTTTCAAATTGAATAACAGTCTGGTCAATTGATTTGCTACAATTTACACATTCACATATATCTAAGACATAAGGTTGCGATGAATTTAGTTGACTTTTTGACGAGTGCCTCACTAGGGGTCGGGACTTCCGAGATCATTGCAATGTGAATCTAAAACGTACTCGAACAGATTTAACTACTTTTATCATTATTCAAAAACATTATTTAATTTTAAATAATTCGAATTTGAAAATAAAATTAACAAGTCGAATAAATAGTGTAAACAAAAGCAAATAAGATAGATAAGATATAATTATATTGGTTTAGATATGCCATGCCTGAATCAATTTATAATACTGTACTCGTATTAAAAAAATTGGTATCATTTTGTTAAACACGTATTTTATCGCAACCATACCCTGGATGCTTAGTACAGAATTAGTCAAAGAATTACAATCATAGAATTAATTACTGTTTAATACAATTTGCTTACTGTAGGTTTTGTTAATTGAAGCAACAGTCGGTAGTTAAACAAAGCAGTTAATGACAAAATTTTTTTCTTTTTAATAAAATATCAAGTATTATATAGAAGCTATAACGGGGTTACAGTAACAAATCCAAAACTGCCAAACTTAATTATTTTTAATTTTGCTGTTGATTCGCCCTGCAATTTTATTTTAACGTGATCATTAAAAATTAGTTCGATTCTTCATGCACTGTGATGCAGCGATAATCTGAATAAGTCATGTTGAATGAAGAAACTATCTGCAAGAGGTTTGAGGACAAACGTTTGCATGAAACTGTGAGGAGGATCATCATCTGTCTGCAATGGGTACAAGTTATTACATCGTGTTGCAAATTATATTCTCAAATACTTACTTTTAATTGACCAATAACTGAAATTAAGACGCCACCGTCGAACATTGGTTGACAATCTACAGCCGTGATCTGGTGAAAAATTTTTTGAAATGACAAACTCTAAAAAAAAAAAAAAAAAAAATAATTAACATTTAATATTTAAAATTGATTTTAAATGTTTTAAACACAATCTTACATTAAACTTTTCCATAATTTTTTGCGTTCCTTGGGCCTGTTGACCCTCAAACGTCATCAGTGATTGTTCAGTCTGCAAAGATATAATAAAATTAAATCAAGAATAAACTTTTTTAAAATATATATGTGTTATAAGCTGAAATACAGCTTAGTAGCACATAATATTCAGGAAATGTAACGAATATTTAATCCTGAACTCACATTATACAGGCTTGCCAAATTAGGCCTCTGCAATGGATCATCAAACAACGAGTAGTACTGCTGCACAAAACTTTTTCCAATCGATTCATATTGCGGGTTTAACGTCATCTTGTTTTGGCTTAAACTTTGTAAATTATTTACTTTTATACAAGCCTAAAATCGCGTGCCCAACTTGATCAATTAGTTGCAAGTGCTGGGTTTGAAGTTCGCAGCCAAAATGGCGGTGAGGCGGATAATGCTATTGCGCAGGCGCACAGTAGTACCGCAGTAATTACACTAGGAAAAAGATCGATCTTCGGAGATTTAAAAAAGGTTTTTAGTTTTTAAATTTTATTTTAATAAAACAAGTTTACTTAATATGTTTTATATGGTTTTTCAATACAATTTTGATTAATATGTTACTAAAAATGTATTTAAAGAATTTAATTTGAAGATCATCCCTGTAGCTATCGCAATTTACCGTTAGAAGTTTACTTGCTACGAGATTTGTGAAAAAATAACGTGATATTGCGAGATTCGCTGCATGTTATGGCGAGTTTTCCGTTGATCTTTTCAATATTGACAGGTACTGGCGCGAAATTTAAGTTAAAATAGTTTGTTTGTTAACTGATGAAATTTAAAAATATTTTTTATATTTTAGCAAGCTGATAGCAACGAAATTTCTGAGAAAAGTGTCGTGAGATTGCGAGATTGCGAGATTGCTGCTTCTTGTGTGTTCATGTTGTGTATGTGTGGACCGTATAGACTTGAACAGTTGATATTTTAAAAGTATTTTTGTGAGAGGCACCAAATTTAAGTTTTATGAAACCAAATTTGTTAAAATTTGTATTTGTGTCTTAAATTTCAGCAAAAAATATTTCGAAGAATACAAAGCGCAGTATTAAGGTTCAATTCGAAGTTAGGACTTCACCTGGCAGGTTCGAAAGTTGCAGTTTCAAGTTACAGAGTCATTGAAGACTGAAACTTATATTCAGGACAATACCTAATCATATTTCAACGGACTCCTGAGTTTGTATTTTTGTTGTGATCAACGGTGACCTCTAGTGTTGATTGCCATATTTGACAATCCCACTTGTGAGAGAAGTAAATGAAAATAAGAAAAATTGTATTAAAATAATTGATTATTTTTTCCCATAAGCTTTTAGTAGCATTTTAGCAGAAAATTCGACAACAAAAAATTTAGTTTCGAAAGAAAAAGGTACATTAATTATGACAAGTAAATGAACATCATATTTACTTTTGGTTATCATACGTACCATATCTATTTTATTTATTTGAATAATTTTAAAACTTTTTTCATATTGAAGTTATAAAATGGATGAGCGACAGAGACCAGTTCTTAGTAACGTTATACGAAACTACGAAACACCCGGTGTAAATGAATCAATAAATGGACAAAAAATTACCTCAAACCAAGTGAGTACAGTATAAGTGTTAATGTTTAATTTTTTAGAAGTTTACATTTTATATTGGAATTTGGAAGATAAACAATTTAAAATGAATTAATTAACAATTCTTATTCATAGATGGAAAATTTCGAGGAGGCAAAAAGTACCTCTGTTAAGCAAAAAGTGAGAACAATTTCTTTTTGCACTTCACCTATTGCGAGACGGGATGAAAAGAATTTAGTTAGTATTTCTGTATTATTATTTTTTAATTGATTTTAAAAATATTTTTTATTTTGATAATTTCAGAGAGCTGCGACCACATCTAAAAAAAAGCCTTTAAAAAGTATTTTGAAATCGACTGCTGCCCAAGTTGCTTCAAAGGTAATGCCAATTTTTTTATATGAATTTTGGGGAATCGGAGTGACTTATTTTGAACGTTTATTTTTTTAAAAAACCGAATCAATATTTTAGCAATTATGTGTTCAGGGGTTGAAGCGATTAACTGTCACTTTTGACAAATATCAGCTAATCACCACAGCCAATTAGTGGGTGGATTTGGTAAATTATGAAAATGGCAAAAAATAAATAATGGAAAGGGATGAAAACCTAAATACCGTATATACTCGCGTATAAGTCGAGGATTTGGGGATTTTTTTAGTTTTTTATTTTATTTTATTTTTTTTATTTGGTTCGATAGCCGTTTTAAGTTTTAAAAAATAAAATAATAAAAAATAAAATTTAGGGTGTCGAATTCAATGGTTTTTGACCCGTTTTAAGCCAGGGTCGACTTGTACGCGAATATATACGGTACTTCAAAATATAAAATTTTACTTGTTATTGAAATATTTATGGAATGTAAAAATATTTTTCAATAACAAATACTGTTATTGTTGTTTATTCAGTACACACTAACTTTTTTTTAATAATAAGTAGATAAAAATAGAAATTTGAAATGAAAAAATAAATTAAAAATGAAATCGATAAAATGAACCAAAAACAATAACTACAAAAAATTTGTAGGCATACAATCAACGGAAATTGCTGCTGGGAAACTTATTACATAAAATAATTAAAAATTATATTTGTCCTAAAAACTCTGGTTGTTGACGACTAAATTGTAAATAGTAAATTAATTTCACCATTCTCCACAAAATAGGAGATTAAGTTTGAGGAAATGAACATAATCTCCTATTTCTGTCGGCACTTAACAAAGATTTTGCCACATGAGGTACTTCACTCTGTGGAAAGAGATTGAAAAATTATTCCATTTCAATACTACAAAGTCATTCTGAAGTTTCTAGTAGGATTATAATAAAAAAAAAAATCAATTTTTGCCGTATAGACACGTTTTATGAAGTTACACATGTAAAAATCAATAGGAAATAGAAATTGTAGCTATTGGATAAGAATATGCAAAGTGTGTTCTGGATGGATTTTTTAAATAAATTTATTCTTTAAATAATATTAGCTTGTCTTTGAAGTATAAAAAAATATATAACTTTGTTTCTGACAGTTAATTTTTTTACTTGTTGGTTATATTCTAATGAAAAAAAAATTACTTTTTTCTGTTAACGAGAAAGTCTTTTCTTTTGTGGCAAGAAACAACATTGTTTTTTTAATTTCTGTCTTGCAGTCACCAATTTGGAAAAGGAAATAGTTTTCTTTAGACAACAACAAAATTTGTCACTTGAAAGTGGCATTTTACTCAGCTTGCATTTCCTTAAGCAATTATTTTTCTTTTCTTTTCTTCTATTTTTTTCTTCTTTCAATTGACAAGAAACTAAATTTAATTTGGTTAGATTTAACTGTTAAAAAAGTAAATGGAGGAAATTGATTAGGAAAGGTTAGATGTTTTATTTCACAAACTTGCTGACTGTTTATATAGGCGCTCAAAGCATGACACGTGATCTCATTCGAGGCTTGACTGCATATAGGATAAATGTCTTATCTGAATGCGATTTAGACATTTAAATCGCAACTTCCGCTTTAACTCGTGCTTGAATCATCTAGTTTGTACTTGTAAATCAATTTCACAGTCGCTCGAAGGAAAAAAAATACGTTAAAACTTTTTTGGAAGAATAAATAACACTTTTGAAAGCTGCTTAGCATATTTATTAAAAAAAGACTTTAGGTATGGTAAAAAGAAGTATCCGATAAATTCTGAAGTGCTGCAGTACTTGATAAGATGATAACGGAAAGATAAATATATCAACAATATTCAAAACAAATAATTTAACAATTTATATTATTTAAACCATGAGTTTGCATATTGAAATTTGAAACAATCTTGAATTTACTCTACTGTTTATTTTGATGAGTTATCTTTGTTTTGAATGGTAGTTGAATTTTTTTTTCTCATGAGGCTAAATAAATTGAGATTATAATTTTTTTAAAGGGTTTTGTCTTTTTTTTAAAAATTTTTTATTTTTTTTTATTTACTTATTGGATTTGATTGAATGAAGACTCGAGGTGGTCTTTAATCTACTTATTAAAGCTCTTTTCGCGGATAATGTCGAGGGGTAATCAGTGAGGATTCTTAATTCTCAAGACTTTTTTGCTGATGAGATTTTTGTTTTTGCAGAAATATAGATTAATTTGATATGACAGGAAAAAATAGAGCTTTCATTGAATTTTTTCAAAAGCTTTTTCCTACTATTTATGACAGAAGTTGTATAAAAGTCATAAAAGAGAATTAAAAAGTAAACATAAAAACATTAAAAAGTAAAAAGTAAGGATTTCTTCCAAATAGCCCAATTTGTAGAAATGTTTGACTAATAACAAATTTTTGAGGTTTTATAAACTAGTTCTTTGAGATCATTAATTTTTTAGAAAAAAATGTGGATTTTATATAATGGAAAAATCTTTTGTGGTAGAGTATTCAGTATTTTAGATTTTTATTTTATGTAGCGGTCTGTGTCTGCTGGTCACAAATCAAATATATGGGAAGGAACAGATTCGACACATTTATGGAAATTGCACATAGTACAAACGCAGTGATTCCTAATAAATATGACATTAGATCAGAAAATTGCTGTTTTAATTTCAGATTTGTCTGAATTATCTAGAATTTAGTTTCTCAACTTATATTTGGCTTAAAATTGGGAATAGTTTTCACTAGTGAAGATCAAAAGATCAACTTTTAGTTTCATCCTGCTTTTTTTAGTTTAAAATTGCGGACACTTTTGGGTATATTTATGCAGATTGCTCTTCCATCAAGTGAGTTATTGAAACCTAATAGAGTTCAAAATTCAGAGTGAAGCAAGGGCTTTCAACTAATGCAAGGGCTTTCAAGTAATGCAGTAACATTTCTTCTTATATTAACCAGAAATATGTTTATTTTAAAAAAATGTTCATCGCCACATTCATTTGCATTTTTGGGATATCATTTTAAACACAAAATATTTTTGCTGCATTCACCCGCAGTGGCCACAATCACCCGCCCTTAGGGTAATAGTTTATCTACTAGTCAAAATCAGAAGTACAATTTTTGTAAATCGATCTTTATTTAAAAAATTTATTATTATTATTGCATGCAAAGCTTTTCTGTGTAATTGAGTGATGGTATCGGAGTAACGTTTTCAGTTGTTTTGTTGTGAAATAATTAAGTGTTTTGGTTCACTCTGAAAATGCCAAATTATTCTTGTAAAAAAAACTTAAGATAAAGTGGAATTTTCGCACCTGGAGACTCGTAACTCGAAACTAGGTCGGTCGGATACAGTAACGTAGAATTTTGCGAGATGATGAGCTAAAGCTCATGTGGGGGGTAAATCTTGTGTATTTGCCGTAATGCTTGAACTGACAGCTTGCTTGAAATGAAATATATTTTCCGTTTATAAACTGGAATGAATTTTCGAATGACATTTTAACAGCTGAATAAGAAGGTTTATCCGATCATGTGGTGGAAATTTCCAAATCGCTTTATTAATCACAATGACCTTTCATGACGCATCGATTATTTGTTTTCTTTCTGCACATCGGAGGTGGTACAGGAAAACCTACTTCTCCGTTGACTTGTAATTGCGTATCAAATTCTTATCTTCCATTGATTTGCATTGAACAACACGGCAAACATTAATTAAACGACAAGCCATTGCTTTTATTGCTCATCATATCTGAATTCTCGAGTGTCATGTTTTTCCTCATTGCTTTTCATTTCGACAACTTCCAATATATGTTGTGTGTAATTTTTCTAATTACTCTTGTCATCAATTTTTACAAGTCCCCACTGCCCCGAGTTGTTTAGATGCTGCTAATTGTACACAAATGTTGTAAAACAATAAACATTTTTTTAAAGATTTTTTTTTAAAAAAAAAAATGTTTTTACAGGGATGAATGAAATAACAAAAGATTTTCGATTTGCCTATTTGATAAAATAACAAAATCCACGACTTAGTTATTTTATCTAATAAATCCACCGAAGAAAAGCACAAGCTAAAGCCTTACAAAAACAATCGAACATTATTTCTGTTAAAAATGAGAAAGTTAAATTTAATGGCTTGTTATTGTTCAGGTATCGATTTTATAATAGTTTGTGAGGACTTTGTAGTTACCACAGACTACGTTTTGTGATCAATAGTAGGAGCAAGAGAGAGAGAGAGAGAGAGAGACCAACTGAATAGCAGTGAACAATCCTTTCAAGCAAAAGTAGCAGCTGGATTGAATCAATTTAATGACATCATATGAAAACGAATTTCGAGGAGCGTAGTGTTTCTTTTTAGAGGGCAGTATGTTATTTTATGTTCCATAAAAACATGAAACTTTTTTTAAATTTGCCGCTAGAGATTGCTCCACCCACTGGTGGCTATTGGCTACGTTCGCTGTCATTCACGCGGTCTGCCGATTTGGATAGAGACTGGGAGTACTAGCGGTAGCGGATGTCTTTCAGTTGGTGACTGCTCCCTCGTGCTAGCAGATGGTACTCTCGTGCGCTCTCTGTCTTGGTATCAATGACAGCAGACTGTTGAAAAGAATGACGGGTGTACAATTGGGAATTGATTGTATGAGGAAAATTTAGAACATTTAATTGGCTTACTGGATTTTAGCACAGGTAAATTGTATCGCTGTTTTGTCAAGTTCGTGATTGTTCGAATGGATGTGATTTTATGTTTGATGAATTTTTCATTCTTTTTATATATAGTTTTATTACTTTTTTTTATATGTTTAGTTTTAAATGTTTTAGATATTTATTTATTTGTTAGAATATTTCTTTCACATTCACGTGTAAAAATTTAAAAGGAAATTCATTTCAATGAATTTTAGATATTTTATTATTCCTGGTGTGACTCTACTTTCGTTAGATTAAAGGTGTGTTTTTCGAGTAGAAATTTAATTTCAATTTGAAATACTTAAGAGTATTAATATTAAAACTGACTTTAATCATTTGCTTTTAGACAAAAAATTCTTGTAGAAAATACCGCAATTAAAGCGACTAAAGTACATAATCCCTGAGTGTGGTATTATTTATTAATATTAAATCGCTTAATTAAACTTTCAAATAGATTAAAGATGCGATACGAAACTGAATGTAAACAGTCATCGGCTCCTGGACTCTCTTAATTTTTCTTCGACTCCGAATTTTAAATTTACTCAGTATGAGGACTCAATTACACTGGTTATAGTTTCCTGTGTCACTTTTGTAATATTAAAAACATAGATTTGAGGAGAAAAAATTCAATTTAAATCATGTCATGTGCTACAGGTAACTTTTTCCCGTTTTAAATTTTTCCTCCTTCCTAATCTAAAATTCAAATCTGCAGTTTACTAAGCACAAGTATCTCATTCTAGTAGTTTTTTCACACCCACCTTGGTCATATTAATGCGTATAACTTTCCGATTCTGTTTTTTACTTCTTCAATTTTTGAGTTATAATATTTTTTGAAAAATACAAAAAAGGTTAAAATGACAGCTGCGGAGGACTTGTCATTTTTTTAGAAAGCTCTAGATATCTTAAGATTTTCTCACCGTTATTATACGAACATATTGAAGTATGTTTTTGGCATTCCTATTTTTATTTTCTCTGGTTTTTGATTTGGAAGCTTTTACTGCTGTATTTATTGTCGTGCTGTGAAAGGAAATTTTACAGTTTATCCATCAGCATGGGGTAATTCAAACTGATATTTACAGACAGATCCAAGATGAAGGTATGGTAATCAGGTGTTTTATTGATATTTTCTTTGAAGATTGATAGGTTCGGATATGGATGACGTATTTTCAAAGGAAAGTAGATTACAAACATGGTGTAGGGCATTGGTCGACATTAATTACTGATTTTAGAAGGTTGTTTACCGGGAGGTGGGTGCACTGGAGTGAGCTCGATGAAGCGGAAATGCAGTATTAAGACTGTCATTTCTACTAATAACTGATGGAGACTCTTGGGAAATTTGTACTTGGGTTAGTATGAGATTTCTGTTGTTGTTTCACGTGTGTCTATTTGGCTTTGCTATAGGAGATTTTCTTTCCGCATCTCGAGAAATTGCCATCCTTTTGTTCTCTAGCAACCATCATTAGCAGGAGGCCTTTGAGGCCCATACTATTACTATGAAAAGTTTAAATTAAGTTAATGGAACCATCTTGATCACCATTCCTATTTATTTTGGACTGTTTTCAAACTCTTGAAGTGGGCGGTTGTTTTTTTGTGAGGTAGTTTCTCAGAATTAATTCGATTAGCAGTGTTTCTCCATATAAGTTCTCAATATAAAGCTATAAATGCAGTGGAAAAGTGTTACTCTTTACGGAATTAAGGTGTATTGTTACCGCATGAAATTAGTTGCGTAATTGTGGTCGTTAATGGATCGGGATGGTTATTTGTTACAACAGAGCACGTTTACAGTAACACGTATGCAATGGAGTGCTGAAATTTTAGTAGCGTTGGTAGATTTCAACTATTTTATAATATTAAATACGGTGCTATAATTCCATCAGCTGAACAGAAATTTTAAAATTAAATCTGTTTATAACAGTTATTTGTATTATTTGCGGCGGATAATCATCATTACGCCGCTCATTTGCGTTCACTCACAGCTTAGATAAATAAATATAGATAAATAAATGGTTGAAGAAAGATTCACATTTAAAATTTAGTTTATAGACACGTTAAATGTTTGAAAAAGGAAAATAAATGTGAAAAATAATTATTCAGGAAATTGGAATTAATTTCCTTGTACAGCGGATATTTTAAATTTTTTTGTGATGTTATTATATAAATTCTATCAATTGTCTACAATTTATACATATGTGATATATTTCTCTATTAATAGACTTTTTTATTGCTATATTGGACTATTTGGGTTTAAAAAGAATATTACATTTTGAAAAAATTCTAATTTGTATTTATTTAATGCTTTTTTGGGCAAACTTTAGTGTAATAAATATGCAGATTTTATTACATTCATATTTTTGTCAGCTTTTAAACTTGATTCAACTATGCGAGACAATTATAGTAGAAATAAATTTAGGATAATTGTGATGCAATTATGTAGCGTGTTGATTTTGCTTCATAAATGAGTTAAAAGTCTAATTTATTTATAAAATAGTGACCCTATGATTTAGGCATTCGTCTTTTTAAATTTAAAAAAAATCTATAATAGTAGCTTCAGCTGTCTTCGTCACTATTTACTATTCACCTGACGTTTAAAGGGTCAGCGCATGCAGGAAGCCAAGCCAGAAGCACGTAAAAATTGTAGCGAGCGTTTCAATTGTCTTTTTGAATGTATGTTCTCATTTTTTTTTACTGCGTAACATATTCAGTAATAAATGAAAACGTCTTTTGAGACGATTATTCAGTAGTTCAATACAGCGTGAAACTTGTGTACAAGCCAATTTTCTCGCAGAAAGTTGAAAATGTATTGAAAATAAATGAAATATTTTCGAGCTATTATAAATTGTGAAGTAACGACGGGAGATTTTATAGCCAAAAACACTTTTACTGGAGTTTTTTTGTCAGAGAAAAAGTAAAATTGCTTTGGAAAATAATGACGGGGAATCAAAATATATAAATATAATACACCAGATTACTAAAATGAAAACTTTTATCTCAAAATTGGTTTAAAACTCAGAGCATACCTGTACTACACTTTGATAGAGGACTTTTAAAATTGCTTTTGTATTTTTCCGCGCAATCTGAGTTCTGAGATGAACTAAACTTTCATTTTAGTACAGTGCTTTAAGGAGTATAATAAAATGGTCTGAAGTGTGAGTAGTACTACATAGTGGATGATGATAAAAATTCTTCATTTTACTTAGCTAACTTTTTTTGTCGACTGCAAGCAGGGGGCGGCAGATGTTGTCTTTTGGCATTTCTTTGTGTTGAAAGTTACACGTGGATGGACTGTTTATTTTTCCACTTTCACTTTACGCAGGTATGGCTCATTCTTTATTACAAATGGGTTTAAATAAGTAAGAACATGGTTTCGACACGGGTGGAGATTTTTTTTGGAGAAGTTACTATGACGACAGACAAGTCTCGGTAGTAGACGTGTAATTTAAATTTTATGGTTTAAGTTGAATGTATGAATAAGATTTGATTTAATTAAATTTACGGTCAGTCTGGTTTGCAATTCGGGAAACAAATTTCTATATAGGAAGATTAATAATACAACTAGAAACTTGGGTTTTTAAAAAACTGTAAGAGAAGGGTTGCAAAATCGTTTGACGAAGTTGGTGTATTATTTGTATAGTTAGGTGAAGTTTGGCGTATTATTTATTATTTTGATGGAATTTTGTTTTCCTTACGCTCCATTCTCATTATTTTTAATAATTAATTTAGAATTTGCGGCAGGCACTTTTTCCTTATAATTATAGCTTTATTTTATGGTTATAAATGGTTAAATACGGTAGTTGTCTGTCGCAAATTCTGTATTGTTTTATTTTAGTCGTATTGTTTATGTATATAAAATTTATAATATTTTTGAGTCTTGTACAAACTCTAAAAGTGTAAGTTCGTGTGAAGTTGTTCAAGTGCGCACACCTTAATTAATTAAGGGAGGAAAGTCTATTTTTCTTTTTAGTTCTATGACTGGGAAGTAAAGATGAACTTTAGATAGACATTTGCACCTAGAAAGTACATTTGTACATCAAAAAGTGCACTTTTGGAACTTTTTATGTGCATCATTTGCTTTATATAGCAGTCCGTGCTATCAGTCACATTAAAAAGTATCACGGAAAACTTTGCAGGTGGATTTTTCCAGGAAGCTACTAGAATTTTGCAATGAAAATAATAATTATTATGTTAAAATGGTTTGAAAAGAAACTAATTATTGATTTCGAAATTTAGCATTGAATTATTGTAAATAAATCTTGGAAAAAAATAAGTCGAAAACAAAACATTTTATGTCGCTTGGTGCATCGGATGCATCTCGAAAACATTTTATTTTCGATTATCGACAAAATTTGTCGTAATTTCATACCGCTTATACTTATATAACCAATTGAAGTTTCAATTTCTTACTAACTCAGCAGAAATTTCTTATTTTTTTTTCCACCGTCTTGTTTGTTTGCTTTATATCCGAAGCAATAAAATTTTCCAATCGATTTATTGTGAGGCGAACTGGGGATGTGTAGTAGTAGGCTAAATAAAAAACTTCAAATTAAATTTTTTGAATTTTTTTAATTATTGATTTTACCAACGTCTCGAAACATGCCCACGTTGCAGAAATGTAAATTTGTTTGAAATTTAGAAAGAAAAAAAAAAAACGTTGAGGTTTGCTTTGCTTTAAAAATCGAAATGATGTCCTTGTTAATCTTTTTTTAAGCAACTAGTTGGGATGAAATTAAGGTATAGCACGTAGCGATTTATTTAATTGGCCTCTGCGCACACTTAGCTTAGTTCATCTGGCGCACGTCCTCATTTATAAGGCTGTTGGAAGAAATTGCATTGGGAGAGAAGACTGAAGAAGCGTTAATTTCATTACGAGCGATTGAAGCATACAGGTGTCGTTTCTCTCGTGCAACGAGCAAACTGATTGACCTTACCGGTTCTAGATGCTTTTAAGTTGATTAATTAAGGATGGCTGGCTATTCAATTCGGATTAGAAAGTTGCGAAAAATTAATTGTTGAAAAAACGTTTTTTCTATTGTTGAAAATGATGTAGAAATGATTAAGGGGGTGGTTTTGTTTGTTGGATTTTTTTTTTGTTGATTAAGGAAATACGGTACACGTAAAGAATTTTTCAGCTTTAAATAAACTTATTTCGTTGTCATTTTTAGTTTTATTTGGTGAAGTTCTGTATGTTGAATTTAATTAGAAACGGGATTGGATGTATAACTTAGGTAAACAAAATGTTTTTTTTCGTTTGAGGAAGCCAACATTTTTATCCAACTATAAAGTCAAATTTGCATGGCACTTATATAAAACCCCTTGGGCAACCCAGTTACGTATAAGAATTTTCTTTTTTCTACATATTCCATGTTGACAATTTCTAGATGTATTTAAATGGTATCTGTTGATTAGTACTTGGGATGTTTTTATTTATTTATTTATTTATTTATTTATTTATTTATATTTTGACTTGACCTTTCAAATTGGTTCAAGACGTTGTTGTGAGGGTCATTGAGGTAGATGAGGCTACGTTCAATCTTTTGCTAAAGTGTTGTTATTATTATAGCATTCTATTTATCTATATTGATATTGTAAGGTAATTTTCTCAAAAATAATTAATTAAATCAAGATATCAAAATAATTCAGACCTGTTGAACTACATGCATTCAAAGTCTAAATGAATTACGGTTAGTGATAAACTGTTTATCACTTTGAACCGCTATGTTTTAATTAACACAAACAATTATTAACTTAAATTGTCAAGTTTGACCTGTAGGTGAAATTTCTATTGAGTTTAATTTATGATTAGGCCTACATCAAATAAGATTTATTTTATTTTGAACAAGATAAGTCAATTGTAATCTCAATTTTTTAATTAATTTGTGTTGTTGCTCAAGATGTGCCGTCGAAGCCAATCTTAATACGATTCAGTTGATTTGGCGGAGTAACAAATAAATCGTTTTAATATAAAAGGTTTTTGCCAATTGACTAACCATGCGTGAAATACATTTCATTAGAATATACGAAATTAGATTCCAATTGTTGTTAAAGGTTAAATGCACCATCGATCTAAAAGTTAAAGTGATTCTAACTGAAATCGAAACATGACAGATGCAAAAACGTGCTGTACTTGTAATTCACTGCTGACCACTGGGGATTATTGAAAACATTCAAAGTGTCGTATTATTACAGGATAAATTAAGTTGTCATTTCATATTCGAACATTTGCGTGGTAATGACTTTGCGAATTTTTATTATTATAGTGTTAATATTTGTCTAATGTTCACATAATTTTTAAGACCGGATTCAAAAATCAGATAAACTATAAAAACATAATTATTTGTAATTGAAATTATTTTATTTTGGAATAATAACTATAACTTTTAGAATATCCAATTCTTGATTTATGAGAATATTAAAAGATTTATTTCACATTAATAATTTTAATCACTTGCGGTATTATCCTTATATTAGTATAAACCACAGCCATTTTATGTTTGAGATTAACATTTGACAGTTAGGATTTATTTTTCTTTTATTTGATAGCCATTGATGACATAAAACAGTAAAAAGGATTTAATAACGAATGTGTAGTAACAATACTTTATACTTTAAGTAAACAATTTACTACAACTACAAGTTTTCTTATGAGAAATTTTGTATCTGTAGGTAAAGTGAATTTAATATAAATGTACTTGACAATTTCATATATACTAGCTGCGTTCAAATTTCTTTAGATATTTTAACTTATTCACCTTAACTATCTTACTTTTTGACCAAAATCGTCACTTTTAGACAGTTAAGTCGAATAAGTTAAGATATCTAAACGAATTTGAACGCGGCTATTGTATTTTCTGTAAAAATTAAGGATTTTATGGGAATAGTAGCTGAGGGAATTTTGGTTGTGGTAAAAGAATGCTGAGAATAGTTTAATTTAATTGTTGATTACATATACGACTTTTTTCGCTGTTTTAGCCAAAAAACGGGCATTATTATCAAACGATAGTTTTATTGTTTATTCTGCAAATTGGCTCGGATACAATATTGTTTCAGTTTCAATTTACTTGGAGACATTTGGTTAGCATCAACATTTGCATTTCAATTAGTTTAGGATTGTAATTGCTGCTCTAATTACATGAAATTTTACGACTACTTATCTTGATTTTTAGCTGCTGAAGTATAGTGAAAGTCAATTAATTTGTTTTATTTGGTCATATGGTGCATCAAAACATTTATATTGTATGTTAATATCAAATTTAAAGTGATAAAATTTGTAAACATTTTTTTTATTATATACTTTTGCCTCGTTTTACAACTTTTCTGCAAGCTTTTGTTACATGCTTTACAAACATTAAATCTGAAGAAAATAAATCATACAATTTTTTATGATTTTTCTGTTTTATTAAACACTGGCCTTTGTGAGTTTTTCTAATGTGCAATTAATTGCAAACCGAAAGAGAAAATAAAAAATCTTTGTGTTTTGTTTTTCAATCAATTTAAGAAAATACCGTACAGCTCGGGGAAAATAATCAATTAGGAAGATTAATTTTTCATTTATCCTGTATTTAGATTTATCCAATATCGATTACTTATTAAGATTTATGCAAAACCACATTTTTTTACTCTTATTCTGCTGTTTCTGTTTCTTATCGAGTCTGAGTTTGGCAGTGAGATGTTTTACTTCCATCGATAAAGGGATAGGTTTGTCTTGCCAGCAGAAATAATAAAAAAATTGTGTCTTCAATTTACTGCACTTGAGAAATACTTGAATTGCAATTTGATATTTTATATACGGAATACTTACACACAATTTATGAAGGATTTATTGAGAAATAAAAAAAAATAAATAAAAAAGCTGAAAAGTTTGGAAACTTTTTTTATGTACGATATGTTATAAGACTTACAATTGAAATGTTATATGTAAAAAAATACGGCTAATTGGGGTCTTGAAATAAAAGTAATTGTTCAATTAGCCTTACACAGAACTGCAGCAATTAGTATACCATAATTAGTTCAGTGATCTGTATTATAAATCATCCAATTATTTTCGATCTATAAAGTTACTTTGAAAGAAAAAAAATTCCAGTACTACATCTGAAATGACTAATTGGATTTTTGCTTGATGAATTGGAATTTTTTTAACGTTGAAAAAATAAAATAAAATCAAAAATACAGACCATCAAATGTAGTAGTTCTTTATTTTTTACTGTATAAATAATGTAGTTGAAATTAGGTTTAAAATTAATTTTTATAGTTTTTTTTTATATTCGTGTCTATTTTATTTAGTAATATTGTATATAATACAATATAATACAATATAATACAAAGAATGATACATTCATGACCCCATCTGACTACCAGATAGATGTAGAAACAGACAAAAGAAATGTTTTACTTTTATCTATTTTATATCCGTGTTTATGATCAGTGTTGGATCTCTTGATCTCCTCTTTGCATGCAATATCCTTGTTGCAGAATTCTTGCTCTGTTTTGATTTATCACACTTAAACCATGATCACGAGCATCCGATATATCACTTTAAAAAAAAATTAATATATTTTTAAATTTTATTAATGCACTTTACGGAAAAAAAATTATAACATATTTTTGTTAGAATATATTGCTGAAGTTATTAAAGCTGTCAGATTTAGACAAGCACTTAAAAAAAAGAATGAAAATTGATTAGATAATTTATTATCCAGTGGCTTTTAGATTGACCCTTTTACTTTGGACTTATAACTTATAAATACGGTTCGAGTCATTGCGTTGCGTGATCCGGCATGAAAACACATTGTGCGTCTAAAAGCAGAAAGCAGATTAAACCATAAAAATGCAAAGATAGGGAATGATGTTGCTTATGTACTACTTTATTAGTTGGGTGACATGTGGTCTAGTGGCTCCAAGTTCGTTTCCGGAACCGGCTTGGTTTTTTTTTTAGAGTTTTCCTGCCTTTTGTCGATGGGTTTTTCTTCAGGTATGCTGGTTTTTGCGATCAATTAACTCGGTTTATGTAAGGAGTTCACTGCGGAACCCTGGAAATGAGAAAGAAAAATGATTGAAGAAGAAAAGGGTTCCAGGGGCACACAATACCGCAAGTCAGCATTATTTATTATTTAGTACTTCATTAGCAATCAGTTTTAAGGAAATGATTATGGTGATATTGATTTTGAATTTAACATGGTTTTGATTTAAAGAATGTTTGATGCTGATTGCACAAAGGCGGTGTGTTTTTGTAATGATTATATTTGCTGATGTATTCAATATTGAAGTTTTCTATATTAGATGCGTTTATGGTCTTCGATTTGAGCTTTACAGAAATGTCTATACTCTATTTATCATTTCGTGCGCGAAACTCTCATTGGTTAATAACCTATATTATACTGAAAGTATATATTGTGATATCTTATTTTAATCCTCAGTTGAGCTGAGTCAAAAATCATTGTTTTGTAGTCCAAAAATGTGCGTGCCATTGTTAACAAATGAAAATGCTTGTAAAATATTTTAAAAAAATTATTTACATTTGGGTTTTTGTATTGTTGCGCACATTTTTTGGCTACGAAACAATGATTTTTCGACTCAGCTCGACTAGAGGATTAAAATAAGATACCACAATATGTACTTTCAGTACAATATAGGTCATTAACCAATGGGAGTTTCGCGCACGAAATAATAAATAGAGTATAGTAGTTTTTTGTTAATAAGCCCTTGGTTATAAATAACTGACTTCCAGGCATCTAGTAGATTTCAGTGCAATCAGTTTTCAAGACGTTCGAAGCAATTTGGCTTTAAAAACATCTATTTTTTCTGTTTGTATGTGTAGACGTCATTTTTTGTAATCATAAATTTTCGAAAGTATATTAATAATAGTTGCGATTGGATTTATTTTGACAGTTTGTATATAGGAGGTTTCTTGTCGACTATGACGCGGAGGCTCAAAATGGAAAAATGTTGGTTTTTATATTTGAGTAAGTTAAAGACATTATTTATCTTGATTTTTTTAGTTGTGTTGTCACAGTCGTTTGACGATGATTAAGGTTCTGGACTTCACTAAAGATTGTAGTAACCAAAAATCAGATGTTTTTGTAACTCCAAGTTTAATAAATATTCCATTTTATTTTAACATTACTTAACTGGCGCTAATTAGTTTTCTAAAAGTGTGCCAGACACTTGCCCTTTGGAATGGCACGCTCCATGGGGTGTTGCCATAGCAATCTAACCGAATTTTGCACCCGAATTTCTAGGCCCATGCGATCTGCGCATGCGTCCACAAGAAAATCCTCGTTTTGCACAAGAATTTTTGACTCTTTTTCCACTTGCCTTTGACCTGATCACATCATCAACCTCTGCTCATCCCAGACCCGTTGATTTGTGATATTATCAAAGAGGCACGGAAAAGACTCATCTCAACCACTTGTTCAACTAGGAACGTTGAACACGGTAAATATAGTTCAGTGTGTTTATTGTGGTTTGACTCGATTGAGGTCAAACTACGAATCGTGGCATACAAGTCTTACTTTTCCGCCAAAAGTGACGATTAGAAGCCTAGAAAGACGACGCCAGCTGTTTCCCGCCGAGAACCAGCTGACGCCGACGTCGAGAACATTTTCTAGTCATTTATCTTCATTCTAGTACTATATATGTGAATAATATCCCTTATGAATGTATTTCTTACTTTCAATATCATAATGTGTTATATCTTATTTAATTATTGGTTCGAATAAACCAAGTGTGAATTTTGAATTGAATGAAACAAGTTCTCTACTTATTTCATTCTCCCGTGCAATTTGGAGTAAGTATTTTTATTATATACCCTAGACACCTTTTTTATTAAACAAGAGTAAGTCTGTTTTACAGCATCACCTTGCGATTCAAAGTTTAAACTCGTGGCCATTACTTATTCTCTTCATATTTGCAATTAATTTAGTGTTAGAAATTGTGATCGCGACAAGATATTAGTTTAATCTTAAAACCTGGCTAATAAATTATTAAGGTCTGGTCAAACCAAAGAGTTATTTATTTAGTACGTATGTTTCATCGAGTTTCTGTTTTCGAGGCGTTTCCTTATTTGTGGTTTCTTCTGGATCGTACAGGGTGCAGCTCTCTTGGATAACTGTGGCAATTATAGAAACTGTTGGGTGGAAATATAGTTTTCTGCAATCTTGTGTCCAAAAAGTCTTTACAAAAAAAAAAAAAATTAGAAACTTTGATCCAAGTTCCAATACTTTTTTTGCTCTGAATTTCAAGAATAGAGATCAATGGATGGCAAGTTTAAAAAAATTTTATTCGTTGCTGAATCATCCACAGGAGATTTGATAACCTTTTTTTAATGAACGTAAGTTTTTCTGGTATAGACTACTGAACAGCATAGCCGTGTTTCCACAGCACATCATGTGTGAACTTGATGTATGTGTGTTTTCATGTAGTTAGATGTGTTTGCAAGAAGGCGTGCAAATAACAGATGCGGGATAAATCACGATTTTTCTGCTGAAGTTTAATAGTTATCGGTTTACGCTTCAGTTTGTATTACGTGATTATTTTCATGCAACGTGACCTGTCAGTAGCAGTAGTCCACAGAATTATTTACATTTTTGAATGGAAATATTCAATTAAGTTACTTGCAATTCGATGACAAATCAAATCAGAGTGTAGCCTCACATTTTTTAAAACTTTTATTTGAATTTTAAATTTTAAATTTTTTTTCTTATTGGTTTTCATGGATTTTACGTGACCAAAGCGGATGCGAGCAATTCGCAGTAAAAACTGTACGCAGTTGTTTCATGCTATTCCGCTTGTGCAACTCTGGCATAATAGTACTAAGAGGAAACACCTTAGTTCCGATTTGGTACGGCTAGTTACCAGCTGGCATTTTTGGACTTTTTTTTTACTAGAAAAGCGAGGGAATTTGCAATTTTACTCGCTTCATAAACTTACCTTCAACATAAAAATGCAGCTTTAAGTTGGTGATGTGTCGAATTCTGAAAGATTTTGGTTCAAAACAAATTCTGATTTTTTATTTTTGGAATTTTTTTCCAGTTGTGCACACGGTGTGTACATATGAGGTGTGCAGCACCCCTGATATGTGAATGTATTCGACAGTTTCAATTTTATTTGGATCAACATTTTAGGGCTCATTATGATAGCTTTCAAGCAGAAGGCATAACGCGGAAGATTTTCCAGAAGCTGTTTCTTAATTAAAAAGTTTATTTAGCATTTTAATATTTTAAATGGGGTATTTGTTGAAGGATCTGTCTTTATCAAAAGCAATTCACGCTTTTTTTCAAAGAATGAAAATAGTATTTTCAAGCAGAAATTGAAATTGCAATTTTCGTAAAAGAATTTTCTTGCAAATGTCGTTTTAAAGTGTTGAAAGTTGGGTTGATGGTGGCATGAGAAATAAAGATAAGGGTTTAGCTCGGAGATTACTTTGTCTGTTAATTGATAGAATGCTTGCAGGATTTTTATTAGAAAATGTTTTTTAATACTTTACACAAATTAATGAATTTCTTACTGAAAAAAAAATTAATTGAGATGTGTTTCTCTTCACTGTGCACTTAAATGACGATATTCACTTACATTGATTAATTTGATTAACATAATTAATTTACAATGGGTCTATTCGAAAATAAAAACATTTTCGATGTCTAAACTTCGTTTCCAACACATTGCAAGAAACTCCCATTGGCTGGAGCCTGTTTGCTTGCACATTAATACAAATTTATGTATTTAAAAAACCACCAAAAACTACCATACATGGTCATTTTTATGGTCGTTTATGGTCGATTTTTTAAGTGTCTAAACAATCGCTGGAAAAAGGTTCTAGCCAATGGGAGTTTCTCGCAATGTGTTGGAAACGGAGTTTAGACTGTTTAGTCATCCATTCTCTAAAAGTTCATCTGGTTGAAACTTTATAATAAAATATGAAGTTTGAAACTAAATGTAATAAAAACTTAACTGAGTGACTGGCATCAAATATATTGAATGCTGGTTAATTTTATTTTCGACTGAAAAAATCCATTTATTTTATTGCTATTTAATCTAGCTATTTTTATTTCTCTATTATGTTTGTGTGAATTTTATTTATTGCTGAATTGGAAAAGTGCAAATTCATTGGTCTTAACGGTCTAAAAGATAGTTCTTAGGCTTATTTTTTTAACTGCAAGTATATGGACATAAAGCTGGATGATGTTGCGAGATGAAGTTGTTGACTGCACTGCTTCACATCAACGGTAATCTTACCCATCAGTGCTGCAAGATTTTTGAGATTTTACTACCGTTTGAGAATAAGAGAAACAAGGATTAAGAGTTGATCTGCTTGAACAGTCTCGAATTTTCCCCCAGAACGTGGCAAATTGTATCGAGCGTGAAATTGAGAGATCATTTTTTTAGATCTACATCAATTCTTTTTTGTTGTTTTCAGAAATAAAATTTTCTCTAAAAATAGGATATAGTATACATTTATATACAGTATACAATATAGTATTTTGACTTACAAGTTAGTTTGTATTATATAGTAGTATTTTGACTTAAAAGTTAGTTCTATTTGTATTTTTTTGTGAGGGCAGTAAAAGTTTTTCTATAGCATGGAAATGGATTCAGCTTCAAACAGCTTCTATCAAGTTTACTAAATTTGAAAAAAAACAATTGTTTTTCTGAACAAGTCTCATATAGGCTCTCCTTATATTTTTATTTTTTTGTGTGGCTAAAACACGTGCAAGGAGTTTTTGTATTCACTTTTACCTATTTCCTAAATGCAATATAATGGCAAAAACTCACTTTTTTATATCAATATCAATATTGGTATCCTAATAGGATAGGGAACATTATCTGCTTCTAAATTCAGTGTAAATAGTTTTATGGAGATTATACGAAGACTACCTTTATATAGGTATAGACTAACTTTTTACTGGACTTGAAGTCTTTTTTTTATTATTCTCTAGTAATCAGTAAAAGGTTTCACGTTCAATGCAGGCTATCTCCCACGTGTAATTTATCCGGAATAAGAAAAAAATACTGTAGATAGATTTCGATATCAATTGCTTGTTGACGCTGCTTTTAGTACTGCTCGCAGTTGCATACACTGTAGTTTTCTTTTCTTTTCATCTAATGGGCTTATTGGAGGTACTCAATTTATGTTAATGGGAAATCTTTGTGTGTTCGTGCCTTCAAGGAATTGTGATCAACTGATCAAGAAAAGCAGGTGAAAGTTTATCAGACAGCCAGGAAATAAACTACTCACTGGCTTTAATAAGATAAAATGAAATTGTTGCTAAATGTCAGTTCGCTTTCATGGCATTTCCAAATGGCGATTTCAGGCTGTACATATATGTCTGTTTAAAGGTCAAGCTAATAATGAACCAGGGCGTTCAACAGTGCTATACTGCAATGATTTATACGAATGAAGTTTACGTATAATCTACCCTTCTAGTGTTTTCACCTTTAATTGGTTTATTTTTGTTTTCCTTTAATTTGGTTAAAATAGAGATTTAAAACACACAAAGCTGATTGAAAGTTAAACGCATAAAGTTAATGGAACAATTCACTGGTGTTTTCGCACAAAAGGTCGGTTTTTTTCGGAAAGGAATTCTATTATCCTGTTTTCTGTACTTGACAATTTTAAGTCAAAAATTTAATACAATTAGTGTATATTGTTTTAAAAAATTATATTCAAATCGTCAGGTTTGCATAAAATTGAATGAAATTTAACATCTACTTTCTTGAGATTGGAAGTTTACCAAATGTTATTAGTTGTATGAATAAACTGAACCACTAGACATTAAATAAGACTGTATTTTGACTACAGATATTACAAAGATATAACAAACAGTAATATTAACTTTATTGAAAGTTAGAAGTTGAAGCAGCAAAGTGAAGTAGAGCATTATAATAACTTAAAGAGCATCCATTAAGACAGAAAAGATAGAAAGTATCTTTTTCAGAAACCATGTTTGAAATGACTTATGTATGATGTGCATGCAGAGAATACAAATCGTCCAGAAGCTTAACTTGAGACTTATGTACTTATATACGGGGGTTAGCATCTTTTAGCTGACTACTTTTCAAAGTAATGACATAAAAATCTTCATGTGTGTACTTTCACATAAGACACAGGGGAAATAATAATAATTCACTTTTTTAGGTGAAATACATACTTACTTATATTATGTTACTGAAGGCAGCATAGTTTTATTTGGTTTTATCAACTAAAACATTAAAAAGATTACATTATTTCTGACGTGTATAATTGTCACAAAATGACACCACTTCTTGTTTTGGCAGTCGAGTCTTGATTACTTGCAGGGCTGACCATGTCAACAAACAATGAGACGTCCCTTGAGGCAATGGCGTATTACCTTTCAACTATGAAAACAGTGTAAAAGATAAGATAAAATATGCAAAAGAAAACTAACTGTAACTTTATTTTAAACAAAAAAAATAGTATAATTACGTACTAAAATACAAAAATGAAATTTAACGCATTAAAAATATTGATCTTGAACTAAAATTTGTTTGACCACGGATCGTGGCCGTAAAACATTTGTTTAGAAAGGCAATTTGCGAAGCAAGCAAAGTTGTTCAAAATTCCGGAAAATAAATATGTTATAATGTTTTTTTTTGTCGTACTCAAGGGAGGACATAAAACTAGTTTAACCATTAGATATTTTATAGCTGAATAATTTTTCCATTCCTTAAAATGACCTAAATGATTTTTATTTATTTTTTAAAAGTTTTCAGATTTTATCTCTAACTTTCTCATATTGTCGTTTGCCTGTTTTCACAACATTTTTCAAAAAATCTCTGAAAAATTATTTTACAGTTTTAAATGATGCTTGATCCAATGGACCAATAAAAAATGTGTCGTAAACCCTTTAAGGATGAACATGAAATGAAACGTTTGATAGATAAAAGATCTCAAAAGAGGCAGTGGCAGTAGAATACAAATGCTAATTGGGTTGTAAAGATTTCATACAGAATCCCCAAAGTGTAATATAAATTTATAATTCTAATTACAATTTTACATAAAATACAACAGTTATGTTAAAAATTATTGCGAAACGATTAAATTTGAAGTGCGAAGATTTTTCTTTGAAACACAAGAAGATAAACAATCAGCTCGTATAGAGACAATCACGTGCATGTGAGAGTACAAAGGTTTCTTGCAGTAATGTTGTGACGCCATAAGAAGCATTATTAACCCACAGATAAATGCAATTCGCTGAACAACAACACGACAGTTGTTCGAGTGAATCAACAACGAGTCTTTCTTTACTTTGTATCCATGCGCGTATAATTATTTAGCTTTATAATTTAAATGTAAACTGAATCGCTCGGAATGTTACACAAAAAAAGTTCCGTTAGAATCCCTTTATAATGAATTTTGGTTCACTCAACTGACCAATCTAATAAATGATTTTATTTTTAAACCAATGTAATCACTTACGGCTATCTGCGAGACGGTATACCTAGTTAGTATTTATTTTGCATGATTATCCTAGTGAATCAATGAGGTCACCATCCATTAGTGTAGGAATGGTTTTCTCAGTTCAAGGTTACAGTTAAATAGTTCTTTTAATGATAGTCTTTTCTTATGTTTGCTGACATAGTCAGCTTTTTTTTATATTGGTTCCACTATCTGCATCGAGAGTATACCAAAGTGACCAAACTTTACTCTGCAGGCACTTTCCGTATCTTCACGTTCCAAAATGGGGATTGGTGACAGTAGTGCTGATGATGAAAACAGCGCCATTGTGAATACTTCTAATGGATTTGGTACATATATTACTATACAACATTTATAGTTTTGTATAATTTATATTTATGATTTGTATGCTTTTTTTCTAAAAAAAAAAAGTATAAGAATTCTATCTGCAGATTGAATTTCAAATATGGTTTATTCCGACCCTGCATTTTATTACAACTTATTTGAAACAAGAGTGGAAAAGCGTAAAATAATGGTTGGCAGTATTGACGATAGCAATGGCGTATTGCCGAATAAATTGACAATGGTTTTGTAGAAAAGTTTGCCGAGGAAATTCAATTGCGCACTGAAAGGAAAGGTCAATAGTTTAATGTTTGTCCAATACTGAAGGTGTTTTATCACTTTTTGTGATTGATGATGGCGAAAGTTGCCGGTGTAGTTTTGTGTTTTGCTTTCCGTGTTTGCATTTATCAAATTTGAACTTTGCTTGTCGGGCTGCTGCGCATAAATGGGATTCGGTTTAATTGCTACGGATGTGGTTGTTAAACAGGTTTTTGTTATTTTTACTTTTTTACCAACTAGCATACTAAAATCTAATTAATTCGAGAAGTTATTTTTTCTAGAATCAGCCGTTAAATTTTTTTAAATGCGAATTTAACTTTTGCGTGAAGATGATAATGCGAAAATTTCTTTTTAATTTTAATTGCGTTTAATCACGTTTAAATTTAATTTATAGGCGACTTGAAAGTTGATCTCTTAAAGAAAGATGCATTGAATTTATAGTAGACTACTATATGTAATAAAAATAAAAATAATCAGATGTAACTTTTTGTTGTTGCTTGGTAACATTTCTTCCAGAATTTAATTAAACTTTCAATCTAAGCGGATTACATTCTTCAACCACAATCTTTATTAATTAGAAGTGTTAAAGATTATGTTCGAAATTGTTTAATTTTAATCATTCTGTTCAAATGGTATTCAAGTTGGAGTTTAAATACTGTTCGTTAATGCGTTGAAAAACTTTTTTTAAAGCTAAAACTACAAGTGCATTTGAGTTTAAAGCGCGCAGATTTAGACGATCTCTTAGAGACGATCTCTCAGTAACTGCACCTGGATGCGGGCAGCAATGCGAGAATTGACTTGATCTGCTCTGTTTTTACCGCATCACTGTGGTCTTGTAAAGCCAACTGATTGCTTTTTTATTTAAACAAAAATATGGACAATGGGGAATAGAGAATATACTGTAACGAGGAAAATAAAGGGTTGAGAAATAGAATGATGTTATTAAGGTATGATATATTGTATCTTTAAAGACGTGAAATGAGGTGAGTTAAAAGACAGTTTGCGATTTCTCGTACGAGATAAAAAAATTAACGACGATGTGTAACGAAATTTTTCAAAAATCTCGTCAAACCATTAAAACAAAGAGACGAGATTTTTAACAATATCTCGTTTTTTACCATTTTCGTAATGAAATAAATCTCGTACGAGAAATCGCAAACTGTCTAAAGAAGGAAACCGACATTCAAGGAAGTAATAAAAATAAAATTGAAACCTCAAACAATGTTTATGCCGGTGTTTCTATAAAGTTTCTTACATAATTCAAGAGATGATGGATGTTTTAAGTTTTTCCAAAAATAAAACTAATGTGTAAATATTTGCATTTGTTTTATGAACATTAAAATTTAATCAAACGCAATAAAACTACATCAGATAGACCTTTGGCAATAAATGAGGTCTCTGAGGAACTCTTTAAAAAACCAAAATAAATAATGATGTAATCAGAAGTCAGAACCATCAACTCTAATGACCCTATTTCGTCCTCCATATATCTTAACGTTTCTAATCTTAAATTTAAACTTATTCTAGACTATAGTCTTTAATCTTAGTTCACAACTCGTGACCAACAAACGACCATGCTACGATAAAATATCTAGTCCTAGAATCCCTGCTTGTCTTAAGAGCTCGATTGAACACGTGTCTTCTTCTAACAAATTGCGTTGTAAATTGTATTTATTAGGTGGTTTACGCATGCCAATTGTACTTAAATTTTGAACGATAGACCGAGCATGTCTCAACTCCAAATTTAGGTTTTAGTAAATAAAACCTGCCAATTTGTAGTTGGGGACATCATTTACACATTTTAACACGATTCCATGAGAAATTGACATGAAAATAGGTAAGAATTGCGAAAAATGACGACAAATCGGATGCGGACATCACCGAACATCGTGGACGCGGAACACGCACCTACGTCGGCCATGATGTTTGCAGATGTCCGTGAAATTAGTTTGTCATATATTTTTTACAATTTAAACTATTTTCTAGCTGGATTTTCATAGCCCAGATGGAATAGACAATTTATAAGTTAAATATAATTTTTATTTAATGTTCCAAAAACAACACTAACTTGATTTTTATTAGTGTCGTTTATTGTCGTTTATTTGTGGCGCAAACACAACGACGAAAAACTCGTAATTAAATTACGAGATTTCATAAAATACGAGAATTTTGATTTTATTTTTAATTATGGCGTCTCGTAATTGTTATTTTACGTGACGCGCGCAAACCATCTATTGTTACAAATTATTCACGAGGTGGGACTTTTAGAAAATATAACGTTAGGCTGGAAGTACATGTTGAATTTGAGTGAATTCTTATCGCCTATTTCAAGTAGGCTTCACTGCTTTTTTCGGGCAAACAATTTTACACTTTCAGATTTTATTTACTTTTTTATTTTTTGAAATAAGTGTGCAATTTTGTGCAGATTTCATTGTACAACTTCTCTAAATGTTGGATTTAAGAAGTGTTTTATACCATTTCTTTCCTATCATTTTGAAACAGCAAACTGTTACTAGTAGGTGAAATAATTTAAACTAATTACCCATCCAACTCATAAAAAAATAATCCGTTTTCTTCAGTTTGTTGTGCATGCTGAACTATCAATTTATTTTTATAAATTTTATTGTCATTTCTACAAGCTTTGTGTCATTTGGAATTTTCTCAGGCCCAATTTGTGAAAAATAACTATTCGAATGCTTGTCAACCTCATGTCCTACGGTATTAATTTCAGTGTAAAGGGGTAATTGGGTTCAGTTCAGTGCTAGATTCTCAGCGCTTCGACAGCTTTTCAAACTGCTCGGCTTCTTTTCAGTTCTAGTTTTGACAGAAAAAATTTGATGGAACTTTAATGTCTTGGTTGTAATAAAAACAATTTTTACAGAATCTGATCTGATAGTAGTTTCCCAATCTCACTTTTTATTAACAATTAAAATCACCCCAAAGCAGCCACTTCGCGCTTATGCAAGCTGGAACAGCAATAGATTCGCAAATATTGCCTGCTTACCAATTTAAAAATTTACATTATCGAAGCAGATTGATGTAAATTGTTACAAAAATTTTGAAAAAACCACATGTTCTAAATTAAGCTTATACCAATAGATTTAACACAAACCAAAATTGTTCATTATGGCTGTCGTGTGCTTATCATGTGAGTAATGAGTAATATAACATCACGCTATTCATTATAGCTTATTAAGCGGGCAAGTGACCAAAAAAAGTTTTGCAAAACATCTGGTTCAGCTTCTATTAAAATGGCATAGAGAATAAAGTAAATCTGGTAATTTTACCTTATTATGGGGTTTTTTATCGGGTTAGGCGGTAGCTTTGCTACGAAAATGCACTTTTAGCCATGTTGACTTTTTAGTTTTTATGGGTAATGTTGCGTTTCATCATCTCATTAATTAAGCTTGAGATCCAGTTCCAGGGTCATGAATGTTATTAATTATACTGGTATGATAATTTAATTTCAATGCTGAACCAGATGTTCCAAGAACTGACGAATAATTTTTAGATTTCTCGGTTTTATTCAATTTTCCAGTCACAAGACAATTAAGGTTAATGTTCTATAAGCTAATGGTGTTTTGGTTGGATTGATAAGATTACACATGCTCCCCATGGATTAGGCCACATACGGTACATCTCTAACGTCAGATTTAAGTCTGACAGTTGGTTGTGCCGCTTTGTGTAATCCTTGACATTAATGGATTAAAAAAGATCCAATTACAAACGGATTTATTATTTACACTTTTTCCAACTTAAATTTAAGCTTTTGGTTTATTTTGTTTTGTTGTTTGTTTCAGCTTGAAGGGTATAAATACTTAGAATCGTTAAAAATGTGGATTACTCGGTATCCTAGCAATGAAGATTAACTATTCTTGACATCGTCTTAGCTGAGAGATAACCTTTAATTTAAAACATGCTAGATGAAAAAGTTCTGCTTGTAAGGACATTTTACATTGTAAATTAAAATTATGAACCTTATTTGGCTATTTTTAGAGTGTATTCCCTGGGTTTTACATGTCGCTTTCTTTTTTTCATTTATTTTTAATAATACCAGCAAATGAGATTTCTCGACGACCAAGACACATTGTAAGCCATGGATTCGCGCCGGTATTGCATTGCTGGTGAATTACATGCAACGAGGAGAAGAAAGCGCAGTGTATCCAATGATCTGTCAAGTGACAAAAGAAAGGTTATACTAGTGGTATGAGTCTTCCTTAGGATGCTCAGCATTTCAAACAGCTATTCGGACATGTGAGGGAAACAAATCATAGAACTAGTTTTTCTATGATTTGTTTTTTTTTTCGGCTTTAGTCTGTACGCCTTCAATCTGGCGGTTTTTTTTATTATAAAAATACTTTTGAGCGCTATAAGATTTGCGGGCTGAATGTCAAGTAGATTGGGATTATTGTGTGAATAACAAATAAACAATAAATAGATTCTGTCAGGTTTTTAGACAATTTTTTTTAATTCTGGCATTTGGCTATTTGGAATGGAACGGGAAAGTATAAGATGAGTATGGGATATTTTCTAGAAATACAGCAAGTGGCTATCCACTTAATGTAGGCCTATAACGTAATTTACGCAAGGCTTGCAATTTATTTAATGACTGATTGAATTACCTCTGAAACTTTATAATGGGTGTGAAGTCATTTTCTTTAGTATTTTTTGTGTGCCATCTTGCGTGCAAGTTCTTATTAAGATTACAGTTTGCACTAGTGGAGTGGTGGCTTAACTCCTGGTTGAGGGTGTAAATGTTGGAAAAGAAAACAAGGTGTGAACGGTGGTTGGGTTTTACGAGAGGGTGTGATATTCCTTCCTAATGGGCAGGCTGTTACCCATGACAACCGCCATTTCGTGAAGGATCCTTCTGGGAAATTGGTGAATTATGAGGGATATGGAGTTAGTAAGAAGGATATTCTATAGTGATGAATATACGTGGGTTGGAAATATGGCAAGTACTCTCTCTCAAGATGGAAGTTTTTTTTTGGTTTTTGTTTCAGATCGATAAGGTCACTGATTTTTTTTAAATAACTGTATGATTTATTTATTTAAAATACGGTGCTTTTATTATAATTCAAAGTAACAAGTTTGGTAATGGGCTGACGTGAAATGGAATGGAAAATTGGAACAAAGAATTTTTTTTTTGTGTGTGTGTGTTGCAATTGCATTTTTCTGACTGTAGTTGCGAGTAGGGATTCCAGTTAATTTACATTATACGAGGTCATTATCGTTGTTGGTGGTTTTAACTTCACTTTTAGTTGCTTTTTTTCGCTCGTAAACTGTTTTCATCTTGGTCCATGGGGAATCAACGTATTTCGTTGACACTTTCAATTTTATTTTGACATTCATTGCCCGTATTTTTAAAAAATCAAGGTTTAAAGTGGTTTAAAACAAGACAACGGAGCAGGGTTAAAGTGCTTTGGCTCGGTAGAAACATTTGGATGGATGTGTATTTAAATGAGTCACAATTTAAGGGTTTTTTGTGAGAGACACTAAAAGCGTGTATTTTCATCTTGTATTGACTGTCAAAAACGGTTTACTGCATATTTAACTATCGATAATGCCGGTGAATAAGCGGCACTGTTGCATTACCAATTTCTTTGCAAATTCTTTTTGGTGCAAAATTTTTAATGTGCGCCTGCTGCTACGAAATGAGAAAATTTAATTATAAAAACATTTAATTTAATTTGTTCGCTTAATATTTATAATTACAATTTTTTCTAAAAAATATTTTCTCTATTTTTTGTTTTTTTGTTTGTGGAAATAAAAATATTTTTTTAAAATTAAATCGAAGCTTATTAAGTCACGTTCGCTTTTTATTGCGTTTACAAATTCATGAGATGGCGGAATTTATCAATGGTTGATGTAACATGTTATTTCAAGTTGTAGTAAAAGCTCTTGGCATACAAACAGATCTCTTTTCAAAGGCAAAAAAAGTGACCTTTAGAATTAAAAAAAAAAACAACTAATCTGCTGTAACGTTTGTTGTTTTAAGGTGAAAAAGAGCACCGATTTTTACCAGTTGTATTCTAATCGTGCTGTAATAATAAAGAAGGTTGGCAAATTGGTCATTACAAAGCCAATTCCAGATGCAAATGGAAAATTCTTATATCTTGTACGATCTATCTTGTACATCTTGTAGTCGGACAAATAGAATGGAAAGTAAAAGTGCAGATAAAACTTTGAGAAAACGAGACTGTTTTGAGATATTAAGACATAGAACGTCTGTAATAAAGTTACTATTTTTAATTTATATTGTAAATTTTTAGAAAATAAAACTAAATCATCCACATAAATCTGAAATGTTAGAACTAGTGTAAATGTTATATATAAAAGTTTTCATTTTTTTTTTAAGTGTTGCAATTCAATTGTAAGCTTGGGAGTTGACAAAACAGATTTCGTCTGTTGGTTGCGCGCAAAACAAACATTTTACAAGCGGCCAAATTGTTCATTCACTGAAGCATGTTGATTTGGTGACTTGTTTGCATTTCGTGAGTGGCGATGTTTGTGTAATTTTAACTTAAATTTAACTGCGTCGTTGGGGTTTGATTTGTAGTTTCAAACCTTCAATATTTCACTTCTTAGTTTATTTATTTTTATTTTGTGGATTTTTAAAATCAGTAAATTAGAGCAAGCGGAGCGATTTTAACAATAATGGTTTAAACCATTGTTAAATTTCGAGGCTGATCTAACTCATAAAAACTATCGACGAGAGCGCGCGCATGGATTCGTTGAATTTGAATTTCAGGTCGAATCTCATTGGGCGGCGCGCCTATTGTTATGATTATTTAGCACCATGAAAAATATCCAAAATTATTTTTGTGTTTTATCCACCTCTGTAACAATTAGCCGTCAGAGCGAGCCACTACTCCCCAATTTCAAAATGGATGAGAATTTACATTCGCTTCGGTATTTCGTTAAAATCTCGTGAATTCCGTGGAATCCTGTGAAATCTCGCGGAATCGTGAAATCTCGTGGAATCTCGCAAAATCTCGTGGAATCTCGCGAAATCTTGTAGAATCTCATAAAATTCTGTAAAATCCCGCAAAATCTAGTGGAATCTAGTGGCTCGTGGAATCCCGCAAAATCTAGTGGAATCTAGTGGCTCGTGGAATCCCAGCTGAAATTTCGTGCAATATGACATCATTGAAAATGGCCAATCAGATCACTTTCAGGCACACGAACAGACAGACAAACTTTTGAGAAATATAGATATAGATTTGTCGTCGTTGTAGTTTTTCTCGTTAGATTCTCTTCCCGAACACCACTCGCGCTAGTGATTGTCGAAACAGCTTGCAACCATTCATTTTTTTACTCATTGGTAAAACTACTCGTGCATCTAAAAATTGCGACCAGAATAAACCACTCATATCCTGCTGGCACTCGTGATTTATTCAGGTTGCAATTTGGGATGCACTCGTGATTTTTACTAACTAAAAAAATTCATTATTACAAGCTTATTTCGACAATCACAGTAGCGCTTGTGGTATTACAACTGAGATTTTTTTGAGTCCAAAGCCTTGCTACTTAATTGTTGGCCTGCTTATAGTGAGAAGCGCCCACTAGACGCTTCTTACTTGAGGATCGCCCTTGACGCCAACAATTTAAGACTCAAAAAATTTTCTTTCCAAATACCCCTTGATTACCGGAGATTATTCTCGAAAAATCATATGAGTACTCGTTTTCTTGCTTCGGTAAGCAAGAAAGTTCTTGGGATATTACATCTGAGAATCTAACTTGTAAAAACTATGGACGAGAGCAAGCGCATTATTGGCTCATTATCATGAGAGAGCGTCTAGGATTGGTTGATGCAATTCAAATGGACCAATAACAGTCATACAGTATGAAAGTTCAAATCTTTTCTGATTCTGCGCATTAATCGTCTTTCACTTCTTTGTATCATTTAGTTTCCTCCAATAGCAACTCATTCTAGAAAGACGGTAACAAAATATTGAGCAAAGTACTCTCTCAGAGTATTGTACTTTAACAACAAAATTTTACTAAGACCTAGTTCAAAGTCTTCAAAGTCTTCACAGCTACACTGTCTCCTGTCCAAATGTAAATATTATACAACGAACTCACTCATGACAGATCATATAAGAACTTGGCAATGCATCCATTTCATTTCGTATAGTATTAACTCCAATACTGTTTATCAAAATGATTATTTTCATAAGCAATCGTTATTTTCTGTAAAAAGGCCACTTTTCCATAGTAAATTGTAATACTTTGTTTATTGTTAGCACGTCAATTTCATTTTTTTCTCGCCATCTATTTGCATATGGATTTCACATCTTTTCTTTTAAAATTTTTATCTCATGATTGTGGTGCTACCTAGTAGTTTAGTTGTGGCTGACATATGCGGAAATTACGTAATTTGGCGCCTGCTACTGTCTCCATCTGAATCAGCATTGTTGCAACCGCCATTTGGAAAGAAAAAAATTATTATTACAAAAGCCTAACAAATTTTACATTTCACGGGACAACCACGATTTACAAGTAATAAAAATGGTGGCTGCCAAGTCCTGTAAAGTCGTTTTAGATGATTTTAGTTTTTGCTGAATAGGCCGGATAAGCAACAACAATTAGTCTTTAGTTCGAAGGACTTGGGGGAATTGGCCTTGTGTCATTCTTTATTATCATTCGGTATACAGTAGTTTCGGTATATAGTTAGTTTCAAGGAATTGAATGCATGTGAAGAAAGGTGGTTTAGAGTCTCAACTTAGAAGCACACAGTAGCATGAATGAAACATGAGATGATGCAGTGGGAAACGAATGTCACTTGCACTTAAAGCTCCGAAATAGCGAGAGTAATGGGGATGCCGTGTTATGTACATAAAACGGACATGCTCTCTGAGGTTATCCCAAGAGATATATCTCTTATTGCCATGAAACCAACGCCTTCTCCTTCTGATTTTTGTATAATTGATCTGTAAATGGACGAGTCGTCGGATATAGTTTAGCGCTTGACTACATGATTGATGAGCTCTTTTATACTTTCCTACAACTTCAGCAGTTTTGCCCGTACTAAATCACAAGTAGTGCCAGAATAAGCATAAGCTATAATTTTGACATTAGTAGATGCAAATGTCCAAATAAAAGTGAAAAGAAGAAAAATATTTATAAATTTTAATTTGATGAATAGAGATGATAAGTGTTAGTTTAGGAATTAACATTGTGTTTGTTTATGATAAAATATGATGACTAATATTGAATGCAATTTGCAAGATGGAATAACGTGGGATTTATTTGATATAATTGAATTATTTTAATGCCAAGCTATATTCACTGCTGAAAATGAAGTGCCGGATTCAATTTGAAAGAAAATTTAAATTGATTAGATTGCTGGACCAGATTTGTGGCAGGGATACGTGGAAATGGATGTTTTATCTTGTTTTCTGTGAAGAGGCTATTGTCAAACTCGTTTAATAATCTTGTTTGCTATCTTTACTTCTCTTATTTTTAGCTTACTGCAGTTCCACACGCTGATTATTTATTTTTCTTACTTTAAGTTTAAGGTCATGGTGGTTTTAACAAGAAAATAAAATTTGACTTTTATGTTTTTTTATTGTTTTTTTTAAAGGGTTGGGCAAGGAGCAAGGTAGTGGCATGAGTAATGTATGTCTTTGAAAAACTAGCTTCATACCAATCGAAGGAATCTTTATTTTGGACTTGAGCCGCCAAGATTGCTACGGTATTGGTTGTAGTACTTTAAAAACTTTTTATTTGAGTTGTTGAAACATCCTTTTTGGATAAAAGATTACATTTAATGTTAATGTTTTGAAACACTACCTTAAATCAAAAGGAATTTTAAAAAAAAAAATGGGAAAAAAATAGTGCGCTGCAGGTATTATATTATATTAATTTTTAATGGAGAGGACATAAATCAAGCTGCTTTTATGTATGAAATTGGAAACTTTTACAGTTTCACACAATTTCCAACAATGGAAATCAATTAAAATATAAAATTAAAAAGAATAAAAAAAAAATTAAAGCTTCTTGACAAAATCAATCGTCAGGCTAATTATATTCTGTACTCGAAACAAGACTGGATCAAATGTTTCTTGCTACGTCATCACGTGATCAGTAGGTTTTTCTCGTCAGATTCATATCAAGTAACAGAATGTCAAACAAAATTGTACAACTTAAAACTTTACTCCTCAGTACATCCGTCACACACGAACTAACTTGGGGATGAAAATTTAAATCACAACTTGACTGGTCTTCCATTTGGCGGTTTTAAATTTATCATTTTTTTTTGGCAATTCTTATTAATTGCTGATAAAGTAAAATCCGGCAAATAGTAAAATGAAAAGATTCTTCTGCATTAAATTAAGCTTAAATTTGAGTTGGTAAGTCAAACATTTGCTTTTTAAATATGCACGATGACAAATGTGCCTATTAATTTTGACATTTTAATGAGATTCTTTAAATGCTTAAGTAGTTAAGTAGAATTTTTTTATTCAATCAATTAGTGCATAAAAAGAAATCTAAAGTTTTAGTTTCAATTCTTATACTTCTACGGTAGTCGTTTAGTTATGAGTTTAAGTTTAATTTCCACCATTACGTTTAGTCCCGTCGCTATGCAATGAATTTTGTATTTATGCAGTGCTTCGCATTATTTATATTGTAGTTAGGTCTGTTTTGCTTTTCGCATTTTGAACAATGTGATTAAACTAATGAAATTTTGCATTTTCCCATAAATATGCACATATTTAGTAAAAATAATAAATGGGTCTTTTCTTGTACGTAAAATCGCGTATTTCATCTTTTAAATTAAACTGAAATTTGAAATAAAATTAGTTAAATATTTTTATCCTTGATCAAATTGTTTTTCTTTGTGATTTCATAAAAGTCAATATATACTGTCTACGATTCGAAGTATATACTTTATGGACTCTGAGCCCTAGGTATAAGAAATTACTGATAGTTTATTTTAAACGGACCATACCTAAAATACACTCGATGCTCTTAAAATACCTTTGATATTGTGTTCAAAAAATTTGTATGAAATACCTTGTGTTTCTTATGTGGAAATTTACACGAGTGTTTTCAAACAAGTAACTTATGTAAAATATGAAAATGGATGCGAAAGTGCACGCACGAGTGGGCTAAAGGTTTCCAGGTGCCATTTTCCTTTCTTTGAAGTTTCGTCAGTTGATAATAAAAGTTCTATTAAAGACTTAAATAGAACTTCGTATGTTAGTAACAATATTAAACTGAAATAAAAATATTTATCGTATTTAACCATCAAATGGTTTAATATCATAACGGCAGATTTAAACGACAAGAGTACAATGCAAGAGAGAACAATGCAAAAAAACGACAATGGCAACCAAAACGTGCTGAAACCGAAACTATTTACAAATATATCTTAAAAGGATATCTGGGACAAGACATGCACTGTAAAACTAGATGGCTAAAGTTAAAACACTTTAAGAACCTAATACTGGTTCCAATTAATATAGTCGTTTGGGTGAGCTTAAAAATTAAGGTGACTATTTTTCAATTATTGTATAGTACGAAATTGAAAGTTCTAAATATAATTGATCAAACTGCTGCTAATGTCTATTCTGTCTATTTAGAACTGCCAATTTCGTACTGCAGTGTCTCAAAAATAGTCATCTTGATTTTAGGCTCACCAAACGACTATTAAATGGAACCAGTGTTTAGGTTCTTAAAGTGTCTTAAAACTTAAGTTATTATAACGTGTCTAAAACAAAATTTAGACACCTAGATTTGCACATGGATATAACCTTGAACGGATTTTTGTTCTGCGACTGCTGTAAGATTCCGGGTAATTCTATATTACATTACGCTATAACATTTGCTCGTGGTTATGGCAAAAAACCAACTCATTTGACTGATGAGTTGATGTTTGCTCAAACATGCTCTACATAAGGCTGGAAAACGAGGAACATTGGGTCGACTACAAAGCAAAGCAATAGCAAAGAATTGGACAAGAAAGAAACTTTGTGTAATACTTTGTTTACGAGAATAAGAAGAAATCTCGCCTAGATTAAATTTGAACATGAGCATGGAAGCGCACGACATATGGTATTCTGTGCTGTTCGTTGAGGAGAAAACATTCAATTTAGACCGCTGAATGTTGACATCGATATAACCTTACACGCATAAACTGTGTGGGCTGTTTTTTTGTTGGGATGGGAATACCATTTGTAAAGAGTGGAATGTTCATCAAAAATGCCATTTGAAGGACCTTTTGAGAGTCTCAACAAAAAAATGTCTTATGCAATTTATAATAAGAACAATAAGTCAACTTATGAATGGTTTTTTGCAAATGGTTTTCGTATGTTTCAAGAAATATTATGGCCAGAAATAAATGGTTATATATTAAAGCAAAGAGATCTTATGATTTGCGGGTGAGCCAGACCTCTAACTTCATTTTAAAAGTCATTTGCACCCTTTTAGCAAGGTATTGATTTACAGCTGTGCAGAAAATGATATGTGGTTTGCGTCGTTGAAATTTGACATAACTTATACAGTAATATTCAGCGATAAATGGCTTGACTTAAAAGATTTTGTTTATCGATTGTTGGAAGATAAAGTGTTTTGTGGCATGTGTAATTGGATTCAATATAATTAAATCCATTGTACAATTGCTCATTCCGTAATGCATCCAACATTCTTACCCCGGAGCATCTAATTCATCCTTAAATTCAGCGGCGGATGTTGATCACACTCTGGGGCAATTTTTACATTACCAAACCATTTACAAAAAACAAATAAATGCCATTAGCAAGGATTATTGAGATAACAATTGAGGTCACAGAAGCCATTTGTTTGTTATTATTATGTCACTAAGGATTGGTCGTAATTGCATTAAAACTACTGGGTTGGCCTTAATTGGTGAATCTTATGTTGCACTAATTATAACAAATTTCGTTAGGTAAAAAATGTTTATCGATAATAAAATCAATAAGAAAGAGAAAAGATTCAAATTATTTCATAGCTCAATGAAAATATTACTTAAATTTTTAATAGGATTAATATTGAAACTATAAATTTCGAAAATGTAATAGTTCTGAAGGCACCGCGAGCGTTTTTTAAGATGTAATTTTCTTTAGACAAACTTTATACTCACTTGGTGCACACTGGTGTTCGAGCCGGTGGACTGTAAGAAATCGATACAAAACAGGACAGATCAATACGATAATAATTTTTGTACATGTGGCAATGGTTTTTTCGTCATATTTCATTCACTATTTTCTACTATATTATACAAAGCGGTGGTTGAGTAACACAACCTTGACACTTGTTGTTCCAAATATTTGTTAACTAGCTGATAGTCCAGCTTCGCTCGGAATTAAAAAACATATCTAAAATATGTTTACTTTTCTAAGGCAGCATTGGAATTATAAATAAGTGTTTATAACACACCCTAAAAATAAATAAACTACAAATGAATCTGAAAAAACAAACATAATTAACCTACAAATGAATCTTAAAAAAACAAAAATTAAATTGTAGAAATCCCATCAAAAATTTCTGATTTCACTACATATCTTCTCTTTCACCTGTTCAAATCGTAGAAATCCCATTAAAAATTTCTGATTTTACTACAAATCTTCTCTCTCTCACCCGTTCAAACTGTAAAAATCTCATGAAAATTTTCAAATCTTCTCTTTTCACCCGTTAAACTATACAAATCCCATCCATTCTCTTTTCCTCATTCCAAACCATAGAAAACTATGAAAAATTTTAAGATTCTATTAGAAATCATGTTTTCACCATTCAGACTGTAAAAATCCCATTGAAATTATACAAACACACTAAAAATTTGAAAATGTTACCCTAATTCAAGTTGTCTTCTTCACACTGTAGAGACTTCATTAAAAATCATGGAAATGGTTCAGTGAAATACTGTGGCCAATTTTATAAAACCTGTGTGGACAATGTTTTCATGTAATTTTATAAATGGTACTATTAGCTAACCCACTATCAATGTGGATTGCAAATGAATAATGAAATGTTAATTTTAAATTTTCTACTTGATTGTTTTTGGAAAATTCTTTTTGAAAACAGTTCCATTATTAGTTTTCTAAATAAATGTTACATTTAAATTTCATATCAACTAAACCAAATATAAACCAATTTGTTATTTAATATTATACTTTTTAAAAAACGCCACTTGTCGGCGATTGTTGACATGTTCAGGATCGAAAAACGCCAAAAAAATTAGTTTTTCTATTTTTTTATAAACAAATAATACTATTTTGAAGATCAGCGTATAATTCTCCTTAAAATGAGTCTAGGTATGCAATTTCTGGACAATTTTTTTTCCCCGGAAAATTTTGAGATAATTTTAATAAAACGTCACCTGGCGGCGAAATCTAAAACTAAAACCCAATAAAAAACAGCTTTTTTTGATCCAAAGGCAAATACAAACTGCATGGAAGTGTTAAGCATCCAATTATCCAATTATCCAATTATTGTTTAGACATGCAGAACATGTTTTTTTTATTCAGTGTTTGTCTTAAACTGAATTTGCAGATTTTTTAGATTGAAAACACAAATCGGGTGCCATTTGCAATATTACATCATTGGAATCAGCCAATCAGATCAACTTTAGCTACACACAAATTTTGAGAAATATAGATATGATGTCATATCAACAAATATTTTGGAACAATTGTTGATAAAAAACAAACAAAATGGAGCAATTAGAACGTGATACAATACTCGCATCCCATCGCCTAGTGAAAAAGTACACAGTGTCTGTACTTTTTTCAAAAGTAGATTTCTTGATTGCACGACAAAAGTTACGTTTTCTGCGCATGCGCAGAGCCATCAGCGATTCGAATGTGATGCGAATTGCTCCATGTCTGGGCCCAGCATTAAGGTGCATTTTCATTTGGGAGAGAATTTCTCGCGCCACAATAAAAATTGCGCGACAGTGCAAAGAAGCGCCAACAATCGTGCCGCTCTAAAAATCAAGCTCTGGCTTGAGCATTTTCATGGGAGCAAAAAAGGCCACTTTTCGCTTTCAAAAATAAATTTTGTAAAAATTAATTGTCATTTTATGAAATATTCATTAGTTTGAAATGTTTAACATCAAATATTGCTGAAATTATTATTTGTTGGCTTTTCTAGATGTGGATGGCATTGATTAATCAAGATTGAAAATTTAGGTGGGGGAAAAAAATCAGCGTCATTTGCAATTGTGGGTGGAGCTTGTTCAAATGCCAGGCACATTCCGCTTCCTATTGGTCCAGATTGTCACATGCCGCGATTTTAGATGCGATTTTGTGAGCAAAGCTAGACTTGACAGAAGCGCGCAAGAAACAGAATCGCGCCAACAATCGTGCGCCTTTGCAAGTCTAGCTTGCATGAAAATGAATAAGTGTGTGATTTTTGTCGCGCGATTGTTGAAAAATGAGCGTGAGAAATGGCATTTCTTGCAAATGAAAATGCATTTTTAGACAGATTGCGATTTCTCGTACGAGATTTATTTCATTACGAGAATGCCAAAATAACGAAATTTTGTTAAATATCTCATCGCATGTATTCTCGTTTGAAAGGTCTCGATCGAGATTTTTCAAAAATACGACTTGATTTCCACATGCGCACTGCATGCAATCACAACAATTGACATGAATTTCTGCCGCCATTTTCCCTCAGTTTGGGCTGCAATTTTGGCAAATTTGTATCGATTTCAATATTTTGGGTTAGTTTTTTAATCAGTCAAACACTTTGCACAAACTACAAGCACAATACTTAGGCTTAATTTGTGATAAGGTGTCTACTTCTGCTAAAAATTGTTGCCACCGATTTAAGTGTTGTATGTAATCCGTTTTGTGACAAATCGCAAACACTCATACAACATTAAAATTTTTTTTGAAAGTTTTGTTTTTTTAAATCTCGTTTTCGGTTTGGTACGAGAAATCGTAAACTGTCTAATAACTCTTGTTACTTGAAATAGCGTACATAGATTTTGAAATAATTGTTTTGAAACTATTGACGATAAAATGTACCATGAAACTTACATAATACTTCTCATTTTAGTACCTCATTCTTTATAGTTAGTACGTAAGCAACTGGGAAATTGCAACGACCTTCAATGACAAAAACACTATCATAATTTTAGATTACTGTTTTCATAAAACTTAATACAGTCCAACCTCGTTACAGCGACTTCTACAAATGTAGGGTTCACAGGCTAAATTGCTTGCGTATAGCGAAAATCTCTTCATAACGAACAGTTTTGGCGTATTTTTAGTGGTTTGTTATAACGAGGTTTTGTCTGTATAGTATAAACATGACGGAAACTTGTAATTTATGTATCTTTAATGGCGTTGCTTAATAATCAATCCTTGTTAATTTTTCATATTTCTTGATGTTTAATGCAAACTAAGTGCTAAACTTTTATGTCGTTTTATACTATAGCTCTTTTTTATTTAATTAAATTATTAATGTCAGTTTCCTCGGTTAAATTGAGTTGGCGTATAGCATGAGATTGAGGGCATAGAAGATATAAGAGCGGCGTAATGCATCAACTAAAGTAATATCTATTAAAGTGTTCTGCGCATCGAGATTGTAGAATGCAGACAGATTCAGTTCAATATTGGATACACTCATTAAAACTTGTCACTTTACGCTTAAACGTGTTTATTATTGTAATTATGTATGCATACGTATATTATATAAGTAATGTACTCCTGTAAAGTGGCGGTTAACTGCGCACTCTATGCGCGCAGTTAACGTAAAACGTTTCACATTGTTGCAGACATTTATATTCTCTAACAGTGTTGCCAACTTAGCGGATTTCCCGCTAGATTTGGCGGATTTTTGAGACCCCCAGCGGGAAAAAAAACGAGGCAGCGGACTGCGGAAATTCTAGCTTGGAGATTTTCCAATCGGCGGATTTTTGGCGGATTTTAGGATTTAAAAAAAAAAAACATTTTGTAAATTTTTTGACCAATAAGAAACGGCCCACTTGGGCCGTGTGGGGTCTTTCTTATTGGTCAAAAATTGACAAAATGTTTTTTTTAAAAAATCCTAAAATTCGCCAAAAATCCGCCAATTGGAAAATCTCCATTAAAAAATTTCGATTAAAAATTTATTTAATTTTTTTGGTTTTTTTTTAGCTTTTTCTGGAAAAATTTTAGCGGATTTTCACCTTTTAGAGTCAGCGGATTTTAGCGGAATTCAGAGGTTACCAAAGCGGAATCCAGATTTTAGAGTTGGCAACACTGTTCTCTAAGAACAGACGGCAGTGGAAAAATCTGATAGTTGCGGGGATTGATTAATAAAACAAAAATAGTGACAGGCGACTGCAGTAGCAAATCAAGCAAAACAAATATAAAATTGAATTGTCATACCGGAGGTGGCAGTGAATCAGTTATGGAGAAGCAAAATGTTTTTAGTGATTTATTGCCAAAAAAAGTTTGGTGACGCGGGTAAAAATCTAAGAACAGCGTTTTATGAACGTTTAACTCCCATGTGACAAATTTAAATTTAACTTTAGGTTGGCGCATGCACATTTCAGGAAAATTTGTGGCATTTTCTTTAATTATAGTGGGTTACATGTAGAGGAAAAGGTGTTAATGTTGCTCGATGCAAGAAACCAGTAATTCTTTTTCTGAATAGTATGTACTATCTTACTTAATGAAAACTAAAGGTGGACAACACAAAGGTTAACAATCAGAATGATTTATTATTCATAACAAAAAAATACTAGAGCGACCGGAAGTAACCAGTCAAAAAAACAATAAAAGGTGGGGTTTCTTTTTACGTTAGTCCTGAGTTATAGTGGTGTGGTCAGATTTTATAGAAATCTTATTTTAAAAGGGTAACCTTAGCCATTTATAACATTATGTTATTATTTTTTAAATTGTATGATGTGGTTAGTATTTGGGTGAGTAGCTTAAGAGGTTAGGAGTGCAGCAGTGACCACATTACTGTTTTTAAAATTTGATGATATGGAAGGATGAGTTTGCTTTTAGAAAAAAGAAATCTCATTTTAAAGCGTAAATCAACAAAAGCAGCACCCAACAATAGGTCAATGTGATTATCTGAAATTTTACGGTGGAAATATATTATATGAAATCAAAATTGCGAATTTCATTTCCATAGTTAAATAATTGATGGCATGCATGACAATAGAACTTGGAAAACTTTTAATTTTATTGAAACATTCGATACCGGTAGTATAATAGCTTATTAGATTTGCCTATACAATAGGAAATTGTAATTAAATCATTTGGAATGGCACAAATGAAATCGACAAATTGTTAAAAGAACAAACGAAATAGAAAAACTTATTCATTGGAAAATTGGCTAATTGGAGATGATTTCCCGCAATGTCTTCCAGCTCATCAAACATGGAATTAAAATGATTGATGTGTCAAAAATTCCTACAGACAAATTCTTTATTAAGAGTCTTAAAGTCTTAATATTAGAATAAATCCACAAAAAAATTATTAAAGTGCTAAATCAACTGGTAAGTAATCTTGTAGCTTCTAGTCTTGCTGTCTTGTGGCGTCAACAGTTGATTTAGGAAGGTGTCAAAGACACAAATAAAGAATTAGTAGCTTCCAGTCTTCCTATAAATTAGCACAGCATGAACAAAAGGTGCGCGAATTATCTTTTCATTGTATTGTTTTCGAAGTTTGTTATATTGATTTTTTGTAGTAGTTCTTTAGAATTTGTTTAAATGTTTATTTCAAATTTGTGCGAGCAACGATGTAAAATTACCAACATAAAGACTCGAATTGAATAACTGGAGTAGATATCTTATTTAGCTGTATATTAAGATAAGCAGAATTAAATCATAAAAGCAACTTTTTTCAGTGCTAAGTGGGCAATCAAGTAATGTGTTAATGCTTTTTTGGTTTTCTTTGCAAAGTTTATTTCTTTCTTGCTTTTGCCTTTTGGTAAGGTAATCAATTTTGTTGATTGCTTTAATAGTTTACTTTACTGGGCAGTACAGAATTTGCGGCAGGTACTTTTCCCTTATAATTATAACTTTTTTTATGGTTATAAATAGTGTTACAGAAAAAATATTAAGTCCAGTTTTTGGTACTCGCTTTTCTAAACTGTGCACTACAAACTGGACTTTTTTTCTTTTGTGTAACACTATTTATAACCATAAAAAAAGTTATAATTATAAGGGAAAAGTACCTGCCGCAAACTCTGTATTCTCATTAGAGTATTTTTTAAATTATAGCATTGAGAATAGTATATCAGCATGGTTTTTCCAAAAAAAGAAAACATAAAGGAACAGTTGTTCTTGTATAGTATTTTATTTAACCATTTGATATTAATTCATTTGCTGGAGTTTTTTAATTTGTGGTTATAGTAATACATGTTAACCCTTGGATGGGCAACCTATGACACAATTGTGTTCAGCTCTTTTCTTGAATAGGAAAATTTTTTTTTGGCTTATCTTATGAAGCTGAAATTTTCTGACTTTGTTCAAATACTAATAAACTTTATATAAAAAAAAAATTGAAGTATCTGCTTTAATATTTATTGAAATAATTGATCGGCAAATTTTAGCCCCTTAAAACTCCAGCAGAAAAAAAAGCCGGCTTTACTGCATATTAGCTAAAGCGCTTCTGTTTAGGGGTTACTAGCAGACGATCACTTTGAAAAAAAATTGTGAAGCAGGAAAGCCAAGTTAAGATGAAAATCCATGCGCATGTGCAGTGACTGGTTTTGGAAAAAACTAGCGCCAACAGCGGCAGTTTTTTCAACCAAATGCAACAGCGCTTTAACTACTTGACCCAAAATATGAACATGATCGTGTCTATGGGTTATCCACTGATGTTATTTTTAAAGCTTGCCTATCCGAGGGTTAATGACTGTATGATTTAAATATTAAATTTGCTATTACAAAGGAATAGAGTTTAGAAACTGATATGTGGAGCTACGTTGACTTTCCATTATTTTCTCAATCTTCTGATTCAAACATTGTGACGTGTGAATCTTTTGGAAGGTCACTGTAGTCCTGTGCGGATGCTATACTGTGTATTAGTTTTTTTTTCTGGATAAAATCCCACGTGATTTTATCTTGTCAGGAAAAATGAGTGGAGAGAAAAACCAGTGGTCAATCTTTGTAGGGCGGGCATGTGTGATGCGTGATAAGAAAAATTCCGAGTAATCAATCACGACCCGCCGCTTTCATTTAATTTAAACCAAATACAACCCAGCAATATGATTCTGTTTTTGTTCGTTAAACTATGGAGGAGAAAATTGTTTGAGCGGTTAACTCGCTTGTGTTCGTGTTTTTTTTCTCAAATTTTTTTTAGAATGGTCAATACGTACTTGGACTAGTGGAAAGTAGCGCCAGGTAATATTGGTTTTCAATGACCAACAGGTTGCAGTTTCATCTGGGAGTTTCTCTTGATTCATCTGGGAAGTGTAAAAGTAATCTCGTTTAGACATTGTTTCGTTTAAGCTGATGTTAAAGACCCCATAGCAGCACCTCCCAGTATAAGACCAATTTCTTCCTACTGGATCGAAAAGAGAGAGTAATTGGGAGGAAGCTTGATTATGTTATTGGCAGTGCATGTGGAACGCCGCTTTGCTAATTGCTAAAGTTACTACTCCACATGCTATCCCACTCACCTGCGTTCTACTTTAAGATAAGGTGAGGACGGAAAGTGATAACGAAAAGTGACGTTTATTTATTGCTTTTAATCAAGTAAGCTAACAACACTGTACGTGTAAAGTAGGTGATTCGCATGGCTAGAGAAAATGGCGCGAGGATAATGAATCATTTAGCAATTGAATTTGAAAATTGTAAAAAGAATAACGTCATTAACGATTAGGATATTAAAAAAATAACGAGATGATTTTCAGTTTTAATAATAATGAATATTTAAATTAACACGATGTGTCTAATAGTTGTCTGAACTTTTTGCTTGAGTTTACATGTGGTCGCTTTGAATTATGTTTTGGATATTTTTGATAGTTAATAAGATGAATAGGTAATTTGGATGAGGAGTTTAGTTGATTCTTTAATACCTCGTCAACAAAAGCAGAAATATTGTAGTTGGCAGCATGTCCCGCACTTTTTCATTTCGTTTTATTTTTTGCTAACCCTATCTTACATTCTCATCCCCCACGTTTTTGCATTCAGTTTACCGGAAATTGGACTTTTGATGAAAGTAGGGTTATTAGACAAGCAATGCGTAGCTGCAGTACTGCGCATGTGTATGTAAAGTAATTACATGAGTGCTTTTTTCTTCTCAAAATATAATTTTTTTTTATTATTGACGTGAAAATACTTTTCTCTAAAAATGATAAATGAAAAACAGAAATGTTCTTTGTAATCTAAGGTTAGTCTTTTAAATCGTGATAATTGCACTCCATAAATTTCTGCTGAGTTGAAATAAGCTGATAAAACAGGTTAATAGTTTCTTTGGAAGGTGAGTGGGAGATAAGTTACAAAAATTACGTTTAATGTTTTGTTATTTTGCATTTAGCAACTAAAATATTAATGTACATATTCAGAGCAAAAATAGTAATTTTAGAAATTTAACTTACAGTGGTTAGACATTTTTGTTTAGCAAAGTTTTAGCATAAAGGAAGGATCCGTCTTAAAGTACGTTGCATTGACTAGAAATCATCACTAGGTTGATGATGATTGACTTCACTCATAGAAAAAATGTTTCCATTTTACTCCATTTTGTCCCATGGCCAACTCTCACATTTAAAAGAGTAATAATACTTTAATTTCAGAGTTTTGATATTCCATTTCAGAGTTTTGATATTCCGTTTCAAAGTACTGTTACTTCAAAAATGTAGTTTTTCACACACCAAACTCTCGTTTTGGAGTACCATTACTCTGATTATGGAGTTGGCCACAGGTCAATGCATAACTCCAGAAATGGAGTAAAATGGCGACTTTTTTTTGTATTTTTACCAATATTTATATTTAAAAAGTTATTTTTAGCAAAATTCATACTTAAAAAGTTATTTTTACCAATTTAAAATGAAATTATAATGCCTAAGATACATCTTTATCTAAAAAATAAAATTTTCTTCTTTCTAGCATTCCTATTTCACCTTCAGATGCACACATAAATTCATTTTTGAGAAGAAAATCTTTAAGTACAAAATTATAATTTATAGAGTAAAATAATGTTTTTAGGCATATTAAACCAATTTTTAGCTGCTTTTAAATTGGTGCTGATCTGAAGGTGAAATAAGAATACTAAAAAAAAAAATAAATAAATAAAAAATATAAATATATCTTAGACAGTATAATTCTATTTGAAACTGGAATTTTCAATAAATTTCTGTTAAAATTCCAGTTTAAATTGGTAAAATTTAATGAATTTTGGTTAAAATTCCAGTGTAAATTGGAAAATTCAATGAATTTTAGTAAAAATGTTGGGATTCTGAATTTTTTTTTAGCTTCCGGGAATTCCCGAGAAGCTTAAAATTTTCTTTCTCAATTTCCAGGATGTGAAAAAGTTGGGAAAAAGAACACACATCGCTTTTCCGTGACAAATTAAACGTGTTCTTACCTTTAATTGATTTATTTTTATTTATGAGAGTAAGTGCGAAAGTATTTTCCAATTTGTCCAACCGGTGTTGAAGAAGTAAAAAAACTTTTTAATTGAATCGATAAATAAAATCCATGAACTCTTATTTACCTGCTCGAGAGAGATGATACCCTCAATTACACTCTTTAAAAATAAACCGGTGATTTCTAGTCAACACGTCACTTTGGTTAATTGAATGTGGAGGAACTATTAAGAGTTTTATTCTTTAATATATATTTTTTTTTTTTTTTTTTTTATGGACGATGTGCGTATATGTTTGTCTCTATTATGTGTGTTGTGTATTTGTACTCTTAATTGAAGCTTAGCTTGGATGTATACTATTTCAGTTCTCAAAATGCCATTGCAAATGGCAATTTTTCTGCTTGGGGACATCACCAGCGAAGAAAAGAAATTTTTTTAAAACAGTTTGAGAACGAGAAAGGAAAACTGGCGATGCTGATAGTACACTAGCGGATTGTTTATTCCTCCCTGGAAGATCACTGCCGAAAGACTTTTAAAAGCTTCAGATTTACGTTTTTTTGTATATACGTACATATATGTTTCTTAAAATGTCTGTAACGGGAAATATGTCACGAGGGAGTAGTCTGACGGAAAGGTTGCTCAATACACTCAATTTGTCCGATGCAGAGATGGAGCCAACTGGATTCGAATCTAAAATGCTTGAAAGTGAATTGTACTGCGGGGACGAATTTGTCGAATTTCATACAGGATTCAAAGTTTTCCACGGATATTTCAGCATCATTGTCTGTCTCTTCGGCATCATTACAAACATTCTTAATATCATCGTGCTGACGCGCAAAGACATGATTTCTCCAACAAATGCCATTCTCACCGGCCTGGCTGTTGCCGACATGCTGGTCATGTTGGATTATCTTCCGTTCAGTGTTCACACGTACATTTTGATTAAATACGAAACGCACGAAGAGCATTTTGCCTACCACTGGACATTATTGATTCTTTTCCACGCGCATTTTTCTGTTGTATGTCATACAATCTCAATCGGATTGACCATCACGTTGGCCGTTTGGCGTTATATAGCGGTTAGCTTGCCCAATAAAAACCGCGAATGGTGCAATATGGAACGTGCACGAATCGCCATTGTCAGCTCTTATCTATTTCCCTTAGTGTTCTGCATCCCGGTTTATCTCACCTTCTCCATTCATTCTCAATTGAAGACAGACCCGATCGCGGGTCATCTATACGAGATATTTGTGATCGATATAAGTGACGTGGCGCTGGCTCATCATGGATTATTGAGGACGATCAACTTTTGGGTCTACAGCGTTATTGTGAAATTGGTTCCTTGTGTGGCTCTTACCTTGCTCAGTTTGTCTCTGATCGTCGCTTTGTACCGCGCTAACGAGCGGAAAATTAAGCTGGTGAATCGTGCCAATAGCGAGAGCGATCAACGTGCTTGCGACCGAACAACCCGGATGCTCCTTGCAGTTCTTCTTCTCTTCCTCATCACCGAGTTCCCACAAGGAATCTTCGCCCTATTGAGCGGTGTATTGGGCGACGCTTTTTTCCGCACCTGTTATCAGAATTTCGGAGAGATGATGGACATTTTGGCCCTCATAAATTCGGCGATTAATTTTATATTGTACTGCACCATGAGTCGTCAATTTCGCCAGACATTCAATCGGCTCTTTAAGCCGAGAATTTTAAACAACTGGATAGCCATTCCTCAAGATCCACATACTCAAGCCACTACTTGTGTGTAAAATTGGCCACTTTAAAAGGTTTAGTGCACCGAGTGTTAAAGCCAGTTCACATGCGTGAGAAATCGGAACAGACAAATATTGCCTCTTCAAAATAATTCACATCAGCACGAGTAGTTTTTCTCTTCTCGGCTCTCGGCATCTCGGCTTTAACTTAACTGCAATTTTTTTCACGTTTTTTGAAAAATGGCGCGTATGTGAACTGACTGTTAGGCTTGTTACCAATTAAAATAATGAAGTACATATAAATATATATATTTTTTTGGTCAATTATAATTTCTTTCAATCATTTGGAAAATGGAAGGATGAGGTTGCCAGGGTGAGTTTTAGTCCATCCGATCCTCAGATTGTTGTGAACTTAAACCGGGATTGATGATGTTGAACTTGGCAGATTTCCATGGGTTTTTTTTTATCGATGATGAGAAAATGATTGAAACAAAATATAGTTTTATAATAAAAAAATAAAAAACTTATGGTCTATAAATAATGATTTTTTTTAAATGTTGTTTTGCTTTAATTGGTAATAGGTTAATACTGTGTACTTTATTATTGTCGAACAGGGTATTTATCAAGAGTTCTTGAGAATTTAAATGAAAAACTTTAAAAAATAAACAAAAAAATTATGTAATTTTAAGTCCCCATATTTAATCCGTATTTTTGCTCACTTCTTTCAAAATATTTAAAATTCTGTAGCTGTTTAATGTTCAATTTAGAAAGCATACTAAGTAATTTTTAAACTATGTAAATGTTAAGTGATATTTTTCTATCATACAAGTTTCTGTAAACGTTGTTATGGAATAACGGACAACGTTACATCACTGTTTTTAATTTGACAAATAGGGGACGATTCTTTACGCTTAAATGTAACCAACTGGAATAAATCATCAATATTTAAAGGATTTGTTGGAAAAGATTTTATTTTCGAAAAATAAAAAAAGTTAGAAAAATAATATCAATGAGGATTGAAAAGCTCACCCTGAATGTTTACTTTTTCGAAGACAGGCTTATGGTGCTCAAAACCAGCAAAACCATAAGCTTTGAACGTGAGCGAGTTTTGTTTACACTGCTGATGCCTCAAACTAAACAATTATAACTTTCTTTTTAAGAAAAAAATCTTTTTAAAATTGCTTAAACTTTGCTTTTTAATTTTTTTTTTTTTTTTTTTACAAAAATTAATCGAGATTTTTGTTTTAATGTAAAGTACTACAGTGGGTATTAAGGTTTCTCTATATTCTATACTGATGTTGACAATGTTGCAATGTTTCTCTTTAAAAAATTAACCAACTAAAAAATACGATTAATCAAATGTTAGTTTATCTTTGTAATAACGGTATACAAATCTACTTAAAATTGAAATACTGTTAAAATACGGAAATGTAGTAATTATTATAAATTAGAAAATAAACGAAAAAAAAGTTTAAAAATAAGAAATGCTCTTTGATATTTGTTCCGAGTCAGTCTTATTCCATGAATAAAATTTTCTTTTTATCGACGACTTTTTGCCTCTTGAGAAATGACCTCTTCTACACTTTTCTTCAGACATGTGTCAGCAAAAAGCCATTTTGTTGGCATCTCTCATAAATTCTAAATTCTGCCCTTGACAGAGTGGAAGAATTTTTTTAAAATAGTTTTAACAAGATTTTTTATTGGCATTATTTTCCTATTTACAGTATCCCAAGGTTTGTTTTCATCCCTTTTCACATCATTTGCAAATGGAAGTCATTATTTTTGATTTGAAGATTAAGTTTTGCGAATCTTTTAAAAATAAAAAGAAAATTGCAGAATGGTTATGGTATGTACAAAGCAGCATATTAATAAAAGAGCATCTGTTACAATTCGATAAGTTCTCATGAATGTAAACTTAGAGGTCAAGAGAGCAATGCTAGCGCTTTGAAGGAAATATAAGCAATTTTTCTAAAAGCACTTCTACTTGTTAGATCAAAGGTGAGTTTGCTGAGCCCGGTTCTATCTTTGGAGATACATTGTGATTTGCTCCACTTGGGATCATCGGATCTAATGAAGGCGTGGCTTTTTATCAGAATATTATTTTTGTTAACTTTGTTTACTTCATATTATATGGCTTTTGTTTTGATTATCTCTATGGTTATCAAACATTTTATTCTATTTATAGTCTATGTTATGATGCATTTAGGCCCTTAAAACGCCATAAAGTTAATCGTAGAAAACTTTAAATTCTTGGAAAACCCAGGAATTCTAAACGACTATTGAATGCATTTCTGTTCTAGGTAATTTGTTTTTCGAATATTACCTCGGCAAATTTGTCATGGAAAAATTTTTGTACGCGTAAAAAATTAATTCTGGTTTTACACCACCCTTTTTTTTCTATGTTCTCTAATAATTGGGTCGGGTCTAAATTTGCGCGTCCTAAATTTCAGCGTGTTAAATCCGCTGGTTGCAAATTTTTGGGTTGCAAATAATTCAACCTGCCACAGTAAATAATTACCTCCTTCTTCCACTATGGAATTAAGAAGGATTACAGTTATAAATTTGCTAAAAACTGTACTTCGTTAATTCTTAATTTTTATCTAGACAACAGTTGTAAACAAAAGTACGATTATATCAAAACTGAATTTTTGTCATATAGAAATTCAAACGTTGTAAAATTATTGAGCGAGCGCAGCGATTTTTAAAGTTTTAATTCGTTTTTGGCGATTTTATTTAGTTTTAATTCACTTTTTGTAAGTTTTAATTCGTTTTTGGCGATTTATTTAGTTTTAATTCATTTTTTGAAACTTTTAATTTTTGTTTTGTAAGTTTTAATTCGTTTTTTTATCAGTTTAGGTTTGTCGATTTTATTTAGTTGTAATTCGATTTTTGGCAATTTATTATTTATTCAGTTTCCATTCGATTTTTGGCGATTTTATTGAGTTTCATTTTGATTTCTGTCGATTTTCATAAAAAAATCATATATCTTTCCAAAACCAACAAATCGAACAACCAATTCTCAATTTCATCTCCCACTGCAAAAAAAACTAAAAAAAAAATACTTCAATTTTAAAACACTTACAACCAATCAACCACGCACCAATTTCATATTTTTTCCTTAGAAATTTCATGTTTCATATAAAAATAGAAATTAAAAAAAATTTTTCAACCACCTTGGTTTTATTTTAGTTAATTATTTGTATGCTGCAAGCTCGCTCATGCTAACTACAAGCGCCTGGGGTCGGCTTGTATTACTAGTTAGTAATTATTGCATGCTGATTTTTTGTTTTCAGAATGACTGCAATTAGGCTTACCAGTTACCGTATTACTACAACTACATGTTTTCGTTATTATCTCTTGGTGAAATTTCACCAAAACAAATTATATTGCTAATTTGTTTTTTATTTAAAAAGGAATCTCGATATGAAAAAAATTATAGGATAAGTCATGGTTGTAAAAAGGCCATTAATTCTGTACCTTCAATTCAAAGTTTAGAAAGAAATATAAACTTAGGTCAGAATGACGTAGCATAATTTAACCACATGTGGAAACTTGGGCATTATGCTGCAGACATATAGAAACTACATCCTCAAATTTCGCAGCAACCATTAGTGGACCCTGTTTTCAAAATGTTCTACTTAGTTTCTGGATTCGGGCATTTTCTATGTCAAGGGTTGTCTGTTAGGCTCTTAAGTTGAGCTCAATTTGAAAATGGCAAGGGAAATAATAAATAATTGTAACAGAATCCTTCTTGTTCGACAAACAAAAGCATCTTCGATGCCTAATGAGTTTTCCTTGCGGATTATCCAAGTAGGGGTTGTTTATTTAAGTGTGGATTACATTTTGTTATAATTAGTTTACATGGAATTTCACTTTTATTTGAAAATAACAAGACATCAAGAGAATTTCGGTATTCCTGTTGTCTTTCAACGCTGCACTTGATTCAGTTGGGAGTTAAATTTACGTCTTAAATATTAAAATTAAAAAACTTTTGATATTAGGTTAAAAGTCTCAAATAAATAAAAAAATTAAAGAGGGGAATGGGGCAATTAAGCAAATATTTAATTCTCGATTCGAGTTTGCTCTGAGCACTCCTCCTTCATTAAACCTATTGAGCAGACATTTTCGCTCCAATGGGCTTGAAATAGAGAATATTCGAGGATATCAGTATACATCTCTTTGAAATTTGTGCTAGCTGGATTCCGGAACTTTTATTTGATGGTTGCAGAGATTTCTCTCATTTGTTCAGGTTGTTGAGTAATGAAAGTATTGACAGATATCTCAACGTTGAAGTGATTATTTTAAAATTAATTTTGCGTCTTTGAGGTCAAACGTGGAGTCAAATGAAACAATTTAATTGGCATATATCAGAAATATTTTAAGTTTTAATGTGCATTTAAAATTAATTGATGAATATATCAAAGAGGCAATATAATTAGTTCAGGAAAGAAATTCGGATATGTGGAAATTGAGGGGATGAACATTGATGGGAGAGTAAGGATCGGTTAGACTGTGCAGAATGCCAATTTAGCGTAATTGTTTTGTTTTCGGCCTTGTTTGTGTCAGTGGTCTTGTATTTCTGTTGATTCCACGGATTGTTATTTTTGAAGACTTTATTAAATTTTAATAAGCAATTTTGGTTGTAGTTTAAAGAATACTTTATAAAATTAGAGTATTAAACAAAACAGATCAATAAGTAATTATTGACCTCATATATGACAAAAAGACAAGCAATCCGAACTCTCGAGCTATTCAGAACTGGAAATTGAACCGCAGGTTCCCAGATTGCCAGTCAAGTGCAGTGACCACTACCGAGGAGGCCACAGTACTCAAACTAAAAGCTGAACTGTCATCTATCAAATTAAACATTGAAGGCTTCGGAGCGAACAGTGAAGTGTTTTTTTTTTTACAAGTAGGTTTTTAGTTTAGCGTGTTCATTCAATACAGTCGTACCTGTGCGGTCCGGACACAAATGGGTCGCAAAATAATTGTGTCCGGTGTCCGGTCGGGTCTGGTGCTTTTTGGCTAGGTCCTGTGCGGTCCGGACTGTGCCCATTGTGTCCGGACTAGACAGGTGTCCGGTCGGCGCTATGTCCAGACCACACAGGTACGACTGTATGCACTAATTAATGTATTAATGTATTTAAAAAAATGAGAAAATACAGTATTTATAAAATAGCCGCGGCTATGTCGGAATAATCACGGGGCTACAGTATTTCGACGCAGTCAGAATAACCCGCCGCTTTTGGGCCAGCTATTCCGACAAACAAAAAAAACCAATTGTTTAAATCAAATGCAAATTTATTCAAAAGTAAAGTTTTTATTCAACCTACTTCTACTAATATTGGTTAGGCTGCTTAACTCTTTTTGTACGGACAAGGACCCTCACAATAATCCAGGAAACATGGATTACGACAATAGAATTTATGCCAATACATAGTAAAAAAAAGAAAAAATTGTTTCCTTAAATTCCCAGCTTAAGTTCTTTGTTGTTTTCACTGCAAGTTTTACTCTACTGAGAGCGCTTTTAGAATATTGCGCCCCCCTATATATAAACTAAATAACCATACACAGCATTAACCCGTCATCTTTGAAACCCATGGTCAACTGAGTTAATGTGGGAATAATTGCAATTTAAATTAAATTGTTATTATTGTTATTATAAATAAATGATTAAAAACACCTTGCATGCTGTTTAAAACAACATTTTGACCACATGTCTTGATTATTACAATTGGTTACACCTAGTGTCGATTGGAGAAACCACCATACCCATGGAAACAGCACTAAAGCGCTTCAAAGTAGAGACTCCAAATGGGCACAATTGTGCCCATTAATTGGGCTCTACGTTGTTTCAAAATTTCAGGGCTTTGAGGGTTAAAAAAGATAGGATTTTTCAACCTATTTTAACCTTTGAACTTTTTCATCACTCGATTTTCAACGTCTCTTCAATGGAGCCAAACGTTGTTATAATTAAATTAATCCCTCTCATGTTCAATTCCAGTTTCCATTACAAAAAGTTTTTAGTTCGTAAGGACAGTATATGAGTTGCTGGAGATTTCTTTTCTTTGTCTTTGGTTTTTCCTTTGGCGTCTAGGGCAAATTTAGGTTTTATTATGCAGACAAAACCATTCTTAAGAATCATCTTACGTTTTTAGACTTTGAAATCACAAGCTAAAGCTGTTTTATACAGACTAGTTTCAAAACAAAACATTAGTATGCTCTAAAATTTATTGTTACAGTTTTGCCCTTAAAGCCATTATAGCTTCCCACGAAACAAGAAAAAGTCTAAACAACATTCAGAAAATATTTTTTGTAAACATCAGAAATGTTGATTCAATATAAAAATGTCTTTTTTATCAACATTATTATTTCAACATTCAAACATAACAAAATGTTGATTTAACATCAAACGGATGTTCCAAACTGGAACAACCGATATTCCCATGAAACAAGCCAATGTTGAATCACCATTTTTGAACGTTGATCAGTTGTTGAATGTTGTGTTCACAGACAACATCCGTTAGATGTTAAAATCAACACTGAAACAACAATCAACCCAGGTAACACCAATGTTGCATGCAATGTTCCAAATGATACTTCTTCTAACATTGCTGCACTGTTGCCAACAGTGCAGCAATGTTACCAACAGTGCAGCAATGTTACCAACAGTGCAGCAATGTTACCAACAGTGCAGCAATGTTACCAACAGTGTAGCAATGTTACCAACAGTGCAGCAATGTTGGCCAACAGTGCAGCAATGTTAGAAGAAGTATCATTTGGAACATTGCAACAACATTGCAACATTGCAGCAACATTTGGTGTTACCTGAGAAACAGTGGAATTATCGGTTGTTGATATGCAATATTCATTTAATGTTAAATCAACATCTAATATTATGTTTGAATGTTGAAAAAATGTTGATAAAAAATGACATTCTAATATTGAATCAACATTTCTGATGTTTATAAAAAATATTTTTGAATGTTGTTTAGACTTGTTCTTGTGCGGGCACCGTAACCCTAGATTAGGGGTGATGGGCAATGGATCGTAATTCGGACAACATTGCCGATCAGTTACATAGTACAGAAATGGTTCTACTGATACGGTTTACAGAAGGAAACGTTTTCACTCTGGAGATAAGAAATTAAACAAGGATTTGATTGGTCTTAGCTTGGAAAAGTAGGGTTTTCGTCATGAAACTCTTTGCTTTAACTGGTTAGGCAGCCCTGTGCAACGTGCGTACGGTAGCATAACGTTCGTCGGAATAGCTGGTCCTAAAGCGGCGGCTATTCTGACAAAAAAATGCGTCGAAATAGACAGTGTGTAAAAATAATATTCTTGATTCACGTTTCCGTACCGATAAATCTTCTCTGACTTCTTGCAATTAGTTTTTAATTATTTAAAAAAAAGGAAATTTGTAAGTAAAGTTATATTAAACATTTATGAATTTTAAAGTTAGAAATGTCATGTAGGTTAATATTGAAAGTACAAGCTTAATTAAAATTTAATACCAGTTCATTAAGCATTAAAAACTTTTTCATTACTAATTTTCTAATCCTAAAGGCAAAAATTTTAGTTTCAATGACAATTGATGTAACAAACCTAGAGATTGGGTATTATAAGGAAATTAAAGTTGCGTTAATGACTTTCAATTTAATTGGTAGTGTACGACCAATCTGAAATGTTTCATTAGTGATAATAAAAGTGTACTTAAAAATATTTAACTAGAATATGAATTGGACAAACGCATACTACCTGAACCATGCTTGACACCAGAACTCGAATGACCTTAAACAAGCAAAGCGCAAACTTTAGAATTTCAAGTTAATTTTAGGGTTTATATTAGAAAGATTTACCGGAAACTTTCCCTTGTAATTAATTTAATTACATTTTTTTTTCATACTAATTAACTTACTGTTACTAGATTATACCTTTTACGATAATGATATTTTCACTTCAAGAAATATCGCATTGTTTAGTAATATTAGTGTGATGTTTGGTATTAATTAGCTGATTATTAACGCAAACATACGCTAATTTAATATGACTTGAGTTGATATCGTGTCGTTTTTCTATTGAAGGAAACAATTTTTTCACTTCGATTAGGAAAATAGTTTTATTTCGTTTCTAGCCGAAGCCGAATATGTTCTCTTGTTTGTTGTTCCTTTTATTGACGGACATCAATCACTTGCGAGCGAATGCGCGAGCGTTGTCAGCTGTTATTAATTGCTATCAGCGGCACGTGCGCCTTTTGATGCCATCACTTTATTCGAGCGGATGATGTTGCCTATAAAAATGTTAAGTAGGTCTCTTTCTTTTCAATTTTTTGTGGTAAGTGTGATCACAAAATGTCAATGCGGCAGTGAAACCGTTGAAATTGATGAACATTTTGAGCAAAATTGAAAAATTTTAATTACAAAAAAATTTGTGGTTAAATTTTTTTTCACATTTTTGCAATTTCTGTAAATTATGCTGTGACCACAAGTTTTAAATTGCTAACGCAGAATTTTAAATTTAATTATGCAAAAAGTTGTTAGCATATCCATTTTGCGTTAGCCAAGTCAAGAGATGCGATGAAAAATTTGTCATGGAATAACTTATGCAGGTTGCTCTGGAGAAGATTTATGCGCGTGATAACTAAGCACTATTCTCACGTGCATGTAATTTTTTATACTTCTGGCGACAAATTTCTCGCTTTCTATCATTGTGGCAACGATAAAACGAGTCAAATAAGGTCACGGAGCACTAAAGTCTTAAATTATAGACCGTATTACTTGTGTCATTATAAAAGTAAGGAGTTAATGATGTATCACAATGATACACTTACTTCACTGCTTACTGCGAACATATCAATAAAAACTGTGCGCTCTCGTATTTCTATTTCAACATTACATGCTCGAGTTTATCCAATAAACTCATCTACGTCTTCTCATAAATTGATAAAACGGCTATTTTATGTAGCATTTTATTTGTTACTACATTTGAGAAGCTCTCAATATTCAAGCAAACTAATTTTTTTTTCACTGCCAAAAAATAGAAAATTTTTTAATGTCAGAAGTTTCTTTTTTTCTGCTTGGCTACACTTCAAATTCATAAAGCCGTTTTATAGCAGTAACCAAATTCTTTTTCAAATACTATGACTTATCCAAAGTGGGAAATAAAGGTTTAGAGAAAACGTAGACAAGAAGATTTTTGAAAATTTTATTTTATTTTATATATATATTTTTTAAAGGTGATATCTAATGTGATGGCGAATAAAAATTTCATCTTATTTGATTCAGTCGACATGTTTTTACCATCAAGACAGTGAAAGCTAAAGCTTTTTTGGCTTTTTCATTTCTATAGTCATCAGGTAGAGAACTTTTAACTTTATTTGTTTGTTTTTTGTCTCCATAGAAGGTGATCTTTAGTTTTGTTTTTATGTGCATGTAATAAATATGAGTTACCATTTTTCTTTTCTTAATTGCAGTGGAGAAAACATTATTGATCGTACTTAAGATTTAATTGTCTGGTATTGTTTGACGCCAGAAAAGAAAGAATAAAGTAATTGGAATTAATATTAACAATAGATTATGCAGATGCAAACTACATTTGCAAAACAAGGTTTAAAAAATAAATAAAATGTGTTGTAATTTTTTCTTCTTAGAAATGATAATTGAACGGGTCGCTGTATTTGACTCGAATTTATTTGGCGCTACCTATTTTTGGTTCGAACATTGGCGCTACTTTATTTTGTCTCGAGTTTAATTGGCGCTACTAATACGATGAAATTGATGGTTGACTTCTTCGACTGTCGTCTGTCGATGAAATGGCGTCGAGTAAATCAAAAAAGTTAAAGTAAAGTGTCAAAAAATTTCTATGAAACGGTCAACCTACTTACATGAATTATGATTAACTCTTATAAATGCATGCATGAATTTATTTAAGTAGCGCCCAAGCAAAATGCACTGAAATAATTTAGCGCCAAATAAATATGAAAATATTATCCAAAAATTTTTTAATTTGGTAAAATTGTATGCAATATCTTTAATTTGGTTTCATTTTGAGAGCACACAGAAAGTAATACAAATTTGACAAATTTGAAATGTTCAATTGATGAATTAAAGTATGTACAGTATTATAAATGTATTTATAATAGATAAAAATAGATATTTAAAAAATAATTTAAAATATTTTTGAAACTTTTCATCATCTGCTGTTACGAAATAGGATTTTGCTCCAAATTTATGAAAAATGAAGTAGTTTCAAAAAAAAGAAATTTTTGCATGGAAAAATTGATTGCTTCCACATTTTATGATTGCTCATTTTATAATACAGCATACGAATCAATGTAAAAAATTTTTATGAAACGGTAGCTGGGTTTCAGCTATTTCCAATTTTTTTGATTTAGTTGGGGTAAAAAATGAATAACAGCAAAGTTTTTAAATTAATATTAGTAGTAGTGCAGTAAAATTTGCACTAAAAGTAAATATTTTTTGAAAATGGAATTGAGAGGAAACGTGGCGGAAAATATGAAGATCTAATGTCATCAAGGGATTTATTTTATTTGCGGTTGGCATTTTTTCCTTTTTAAGTTTTAAATCACGGATTTGCATGCAATTACGCTACAGCACACAAGACGAAGTTGGACGTCATTCGGCTGTAGTTTGTTTGATTAATGTATTGATTCTTTGGCTTTTGTTGGAAAATAGACGGAAAAAAATATATTTGCATAATTTTTATGTAATATTTGAAAAAGAAAATGAAGACAAATGAATGGAGTTACACAAAAAAATGAATACAGTAGAAAGCGAGTTAGTTTTAATAGAAGTTGTATGAAAAGAATTGATCTTTTTACTTCGCACGAAAGTGTGTGATCAGGTGATGTACATGCGAGATAAGCATTTTCATTGGGGCTGGATCACATTACTGTCATGCGTTTGCCCGCAAATGTTCGCTTGGTAAGCTTATATTTTGCGCAGATACAATATTCCTTAATTTAATCCCTTTAGTTTTCCGATTTCTGGAACGGAAGTGATGTGTTTTGATAGAAAGTCGAGTGGAGGGGGAGCGCTTAGTTTTTCAATCGACTTTACGAGTTTTTATTATGTTGTAAACTCAACGACGCAATTCTGAATACGGCTAGAGAAAATATCTGGATAATCGAACCTATTACAGGACTTGAACCTTGACTTCAACCCAATGCCTTTTGTTAGCCAGTAACATTTAACCATAGTCAACTACATGATTGCATCAACAATAGATTTATAGTCGCCACTCGATGCTAAAATCGAACTGCTCGACTAGAGGATTAAAATATATACTTTTGGTACAATGCAAAAAAGTTAATTTCTCAGTTTCGTGCACGAATTGTTGAATAGAGTTTACAAAGCAATGATTTTTCGACTCAGCTCAACTAGAGGATTAAAATAAGATACTACAATATTATAGAGGACGATAGCTCGTGCCAAGTAAGACACTAGGCTTGACTATCTTTTCCAGTGGCATTAGGGTTAGCGATCGGCTCGAGTGATCTTGGCAACTGTAAGGCGTAGAGGATTTTTTAAAAAGCTGACAGCATTGGGTCGTTACAAACTAAGGCCTTTTTGAGGTGATTTTTTTTGCCGCTGACTACTTGGGCAAGAAATAAATATTTTAAGTTGTGTACAAACAATCCATCCATTGTTTAAGCATTGTTCTGAACGACCTTTATTTGTTGGCGATTGTTTGCCAGTTTATATTTTTTATTGTTGTTTTGCATGATATCACTAATTTTCACGTGATCAGTGTCGTAACAACATGGCTGTAAACGATATAACCAAAAAGTCCTCATAATTTTCATATTCTTCACGTTGCCGTATAGCACGCACCAGAAGTACATAAACTCTTCCTGAAGTAAGCCACTCAATGGTTTTTCAGGCGTAGGGAAGTCCCTCACCCCATACCTGATTAAGAGCATCGAATCCTGTGGCTAAAAGGTCTGGTAGCCAACTGAAAAAGGGTTTGAACTAATAGTTCCGGCAATTCGCGAACAGATCGATTGAAAAAGGCCCCCAGGTTTTCAAAACACATGAAAAAACAATACTATCTAATTTCCAATCTCCGAGTCTTTAACTGCCCTTCTAGATGCAGTGTCTGCTAGGCAGTTTTTAGAGCCCGGAATATGCTCTGTTACTAAAGTCAAATTCCTTTCGAATGCCCATGACCAGATGTCCTGTGCAACCGCAGTAGCCTCGGGTGACCGTGGGCTACCTAACCTGTTAATAGCTGCTACTGCAGTAGTGTTATCTATTTTTAGTTTGACCATGGCGTCTCATATGTCTAATGCGAATGATTTTAATCCCCAAAATGCTGCGATGAGTTCTAGAATGTTTATATGCTTAGACAGCATAAACTTTTCTCATTTGTACCCGATACTGATTCCGTTCAAGACTGCCCCCAACCAAATTCTAGCGATGCATCTGATGCTATAACTAATTTTAGGGTTTGGGGGTTAAAGACCGACCTTTGCATAAAGAGAGATTACACATCCACCAAATTAGCTCGTTTTTAACTTCTGAAGTGAGATTACACGTGCTCTCGTAATGCCCCTTTCATAAAAACTTTGCTTTTAACAACTGTATCCTTCTGTAGTGAAGTGGGGCCACTGAAATCGCAAGGATTGTTGCATTAAGTTTACCTATAACTGATGCTAAATCTCTGACTGCAACTTTGTCTAATTTTAAAATCTTGCTAATTGATGTTTTGATATTCAAAATTCTGTTTTCTGGTAGTCACCATCATAGTTGATTTCGAACCCTAAGAATGTGAGAATGGTGACAGGTTTGAGTACTGATTTCTTAGAATTAATATGCGTCTGTTAAGTCTATTTTAATCATAAATGTCCCTTGTTCTACTAAACTTAGTGCGGTGTGGATACCCTCCATCTTGAAATGTTGAAAAGTCAAGAACTGATTAAGTGGTTTTAAATTCAAAACCGGTTTAAAACTGCCATCTTTTTTTGACACTAAGAATAAAAAGCTAATTATCTCCCCGTCTATATGTTGTACCAGGTACGCAGCCCCTTTTTTAAGGAGTGTTTGTACTTCCATATCAATGGCAGCGGATTCAGATTGAGAAAAAGTTGGGCACGCTAAGGGCAATTGAACCGGAATAGAAACAAAATCTAATTTATACCCCTTCAAATCGATTTTTGAATAAAAATTCGTGGCTGCTCTGCTTAAAAGCAGTAGTTATAGCCGTGTTCCGGCCCGCCACTACAGAGACAATGTTGTATCTCCTCTCGTGATTGACCAGTGCTGATGCTATCCGGATTTGGGTAAAAATGGCTCTCATGGCCACAAGCAGTTCCTTTCTGCTGAGCGGGTGAAAATTAAACTCCTGATCGAAGACTGTGGCTGCCACGCCTGCCAAACGCAAAATGGCTAGATTTATGTCTTTCAAAATCCTGTCCCTGCCACTGGCATCTTGAGGGCCCGTGATTTGATGTACTGCGTTACCTCAGGATCGATTCTTCGTCGCCTAAGTGACGGTACTTGGAGATGGGGTACCGGAAACAGATTCCTGAATCGAGTTTCAGATTTTGACGACGGAGTGGCTAAAACAATTTATTTAGTTTATGGCTCTTTAACCACGATGCAAAACAAAACTTACACAGGAAAGTCTCAATGAGTTTTGCTGAGGCCTCATTAATAAGAGGTGCATCCGTTTCATCGAAATTAAAATTTGATTCCATGTCCGAAACGTCCATTGGATCCGGACAATCGTACGAAAATCGGTCGTATTCGGAATTATTATCATTCTCCTCATCAAAACGTCTCCCGAGGGGAATCGGATTGATCATCAGCGTAATCAAAATCGCCTTCGTACGGTGGGTCTCTGCCCCGCGAACCTGCCATTGTTGGTCTGGTCGTTGGAAACCTGTCCCTTGGACGGCCAAACTCGTTCCCTGGGCGTCTGCCCCGTAAATCATCGAACAAATTTTCGATCTACAATCAAAAGTTGTTATGTTTGGCATGGCAAAAGAGAAAAAACTCTTAATTAAAATTATTACTTACCGACGATTGGTCAGCTGATTCGTTTCTACCGTCAGGCGAGAAACGATCCCTTAAAACTGAACCACAAATTTTCTATTTGTCCAGCAACACACTTGCGACATTTCAGGCCGAAAATGTATGCCTTTGTTCGCGCGAAAATTTGCCACAAGTCGATCGTTTGCCTCTTGCGCTCTCTTGTTCGCCCTTTCCTGTGCCCGCTTGTCCGCCCTGTCCAGGTCCTCCTGGCTAGGTGAGGGGAAGAAGTTCTCAACCAGAGATGGGGTAGGAGTTGGGGATCTAGTCGGAGATGGTGGTAATTGCGAATTTTTTGAACTCATCCTTTTAGGCTTAGCGTTAGGCTTAGTCGCGTTTTTCGGACGTTTACCCGATTTTGCGGTCGCAGGCGATCGTTTGGCCGCTTTTGCCGCTTTATCCTTTGATCGTCTTGTAATATTCAGCATAGTGATTCGGCAAACAGGGCGAAAAACGCTCAAAAACCAAAAATGAAAAGACAGTAAAAAATACTGAACTGATCGTGGTCAGTAAATTTTTTGGACTGGGGGTCAGTCTGCGCATAGCCAGTTACACAGGCAGAACCGCCTGACGTTTTTCTTTAAAAGTACTGTATATTTTTGGACAACCCCTAAAGTAACATCATATATTTGTTGATGTTATTACAATTTATTGAACGGTCATTTTTTATTTTTTGCAACAAATTTAAGTTGACCATTTAACAGTAGACAATTAAAATCATTAATTTTCTGTGTAAGTAATTTAGGATTAATGGATTTAACGATTGGCTGGAATGTGGTTTGACACTAATTTGAATCTTTTTCGTGAAGTACAATTAAATTGATGAACTTTTTAATTAAGCTGCTGGTTGTTTCTATGATAACTATATAATTTAACTTAGGTAATCCCGAAGTTCTAATTTAATCTTTAAATCTACAATTCTAAATTAATGGTGTTCATTTTGGAGTCAGTTAATTATCTGCGTTATGCTAAAATAAGTAGATACAAGTAAACAAATATTGAAGTTGTGCATGAAGGAAATAACAGACACGGGAAATTAAATTATGTTGGTTTTGACTTGACGCAAGATACAAGTGCAGTTTCCTTCTGTTATAAAGACAACTAAAGTTATTTCAACGCATGTAGATATTTAACACAAAAATTTTACAACTCAGGCATGAAATTCGAATATCCATCCCTATAAGAGTAAGCTTGCAATATTTTGATAAAAGAAGTTAGTATATAAGAAATAAGCAAACAGTAAAAAAAAATATTTTTTGGTGTTTTGAAAAGCACCAAATTAGAATATTTCACCACTCTGAAAAAATCAATACTTGTGATCATGTGATATTGGAGCAGCAATTTCTTGCTTTTTGTAAATATCATCAGTGTGCTCTTGATAATGAACAGATGGCATCTTTCATGGAATTGTAAACAAAACTACTTCGGAAGGCTTGCGTTGTGAAATCATACAAGAGTGGAGAAAATATATGAAATTTAACTCTTAACTCATTCAACATTAAAAAACGGAATTCAATTAAAGTTGTTCAAGAGCAAAGTACACATCTTGAAAACAACAGAGAGCAACAATGAGTTTTGCCAACAGCATCATTACACCTGTAATTGTTAACGGTTGCATGACTGCAAAGGATGTTAGCATCAACGTGTACTTGTCAGTTGAAGCCACTGTAATGTCTGAATCTCAACTCAATTGTTTACATTTTGTTCCATAGCAACTCAAAATCAGCTTAACAGTTTCACGACATCTGCTCATTACAATTATGCAAATACAATTTATACAATTTACTTAATTATTCATGTTCATTTTCATTAATTTATGTTATTGTAACAACATATAAACAATTGTGTTTCTGTGGTTTTACTTTTAAACAAGATTTAGCACATGGAGATTCCGCTAAAGCTACATCAAATTGATTCAAGCATCAGCACAGAAGTATGTAACTATGTGTTTGATTGGTCTGATATTTAAACCTCACTGCGAAAAGACTACTGTATGTATAATAATGGCCATGAGCCACAGTAGCAATAAGATGCAGTTACTGCGCACAATTCAGCGAAAGATACCATCCAGATTAATGTACAAAATTTATTGAATGCAATATTTTAATTGGATGACTTATACAAGTACCAGATAGATTAATTCAAATTACGATAATTTTAATTTTTGAAGAACTTTTATAAGTCTGGTTAATTGAACAATGAGCAACTTAGCTCCCTTCTCCCAGTTTTTTTATGTCTTCCACTCTTGTTTTTATACCATTTTTTAAACTATTTTTTCCGTAAGCCAACAAATTTTATATCAAACATCTTCACCAATCTTGCTTGACAGAGGGCTTTTTTTCTGTATTGATTTATTTATGAGTTATTTATTAACCACCAAAATAAAAATCATTTTTAAAATTTTGGGATGATAAAATTAGCTTTCTTGCAGCAACATTCTCTCATCATGATTGCTCTATTTTGGGCCAAAATAAAACAATCGTGGCTGGGGAGTGGGAGTCTCACTTATGAATGCACCTTAATCATGATGATTTTTTTCCAAAAGTTGAGTAGGAAGATTGCGGTATCATTTGTAATTTACTACGAGTAGTTGCTGGATTATCACGAAACTTCGTCCTGCAAGAAAGCTAATCCTCCGCGTCCCTTTACAGCATGAAGTTGTGGTGCGATTCAGATAAGCTAGCTACCCACAAATGGTATTTGAATGATTATACCGTATAACGAGTCAAATTTAGCATTTTAAAGTTAGTCAGAAGGATTATCCCGACTCGAACATGAGTGGCATAATCACAAATGCAAATAACTATGTTTAAAAAAAAGTTCGATCTGTTATTGATCTGATAAAAAGTTATCTAACTTATTTGGTGAAATCTTAGGAACCGGAATACAGAAAATTATTTGCTGTAAAGACAGATTGAACGTTTGTTGCTTCATGTGTGAGTTTTTCCAACAACTCGGTAATTGCATGAAGTTTATTCTAAAAGTTTGCTGAAATCCTGCGAAAATTGCAGTGAAATGAAATTTGTCGAATGGTTAGGCAGTTTTAAATTACCTTCATTGAATATTTGAGTAAATACATATATCTTTGATCATGTCACGGTTAATTGGTTTTGAATGTTGCCTCGACTATATTACAAACCCCTAGTGTCCCATTTAAATCGTAAGTTTGCATTCATACAATACCGGCCATAAAACTGCTACTGGATTTTTTTCGTCTTATGGTAATTATTTCCTTAACTTTCGCAAGCTACAAAATAATGAGGAGTATTGCTGGATTCTCGGTGAAATTGCGCGATTTTATTGCGTTTTGTGGTGTTTTAAAACTTATTTTGCCTCAAAATTGCGCAATTTTTGAAATTGAAAATTTTTCTAGGTTTTTCTGTGTTTTTGCTGCATATGGGAACCTAGAAAAATTTTGCGCAATTTTACCGCAAGTGAGAATCCAGCATGAGACATGTTAGCGGCAGAGTGCATGTATGTGCTTAGGTGCTGTAAATATATAGACACACGAACTATAAGTTATTTTTGATGTGCAAGTACCGTATATCCTATATATTTTTGCTGAAAGTACAGCCTATATCGTTCATCCTCTTGGTAAATCGTTTCCAATCACGAGCATATTTTACCCAAGGGTCTTTTTTGCGTTTTCCTTTTTGTGTGATGGGGGTAATGAATGGCATTTGAATTAATTTTTTTTACTACACGATTCTAGAAAATCAAAATCTTTATATTCATTTTTTTATACGTTCGCATTGGCATTTCAAATTATATCGCTCAAATCTTTTAAAGGCAATTTAGAAATCGGAAATTTGAATTTCTGAGATGAATTGTAAGTGCTATCACCATCAATTCCGTCGCTGTTATCCAATTTAAACATTGTTGATGACTCGCTAACGAACAACAAATCTTATTTTCCGTTTCCACAGCATTACCACGAAAAAATCCGCATTTCAGAAACTTTATCTTTTTTTGATAACATTTTCATTAGCATTCACAGCTCATTATCTAAAATGTAAATCTAATAAGAATCGATGATTTTGTAAGTAAACAAACCAGAAACTATTTTGCATTTGTTGCAGCACTGTCATTGTTTGTCGTGTTTTCCGCTAGGCGCCCGGATGATTAGCACTAGTTTGGTTTACTACAAATGTAAAAATATCAGTAGGTATATAAAAATGATTGTCAAACACACATTCTTAAGACACTTTAAGATATATAACTCTGCAGTCAAAAATAGTCACCTTGATTTTTAGGCTCTCCCAAACGACTATTAAATGGAACCAGTATTTAGGTTCTTAAAGTGTCTTAACTTAAGCTATTATAAGGTGCCTAAAACAAAATTTAGACACCTAGATTTGCAGTGTTGTTTTATAGAAACATTACAGTGATTAATTATTGCGAAATCATGTTAAACGTAATATGTAATTAAACTTTTATTTTTATCTTTCAACAGGTAAAAGAGAATACCGATCCCGTAACAGCGTCGTTTGAGGCTAAATTTTCAACCGATGAGAAGACAGTTTTATCGCGTAAAGCAGCCATTAAGAAATCACATCCGCGTCCACAAAGAGTCTTAAAATCGTCCACACCGTGTACTACGCGCATTCATTCTACTATGATTAACAACATCAATAGAGGATTGCTAACTCCACAGCGAGTTCTCTTAACGCCTCGGCACGTCAGTAACTTGGACGACATCCCAGAGACCTTGATGGCAGGCTTCAATTATGGAACCTCTTCACTTCAATTGAATCGAGCAAGCACACTAAATAGAAATCAACTTTCAGCAAGAAGAGTTGCACCTAACTCAACAGCCAAGAAAAATTATCCAACGCCTCAGCGAGTCCCGACGACCCCAATTAAGTTAATTAAAGATCCGACAGTTGCCATTCTTAATTTTGATACACCTTCGCCTGAATCAAATAAGCGTTGCACGGCGAATGGCAGCTCAAAATTATTTCTTAAACTTGGGCCGGAATCAGACAGAATTGATGAGATGTCATTTTCCGAAACTCTTGATTTGGAAAGCACTAAGAGAGAAATGATCGAACAGGTCATTCATCCACTAAACGAAAGCTTCGAAGGAGTGGAGGGAAGTGAAAGGTGGGCAAAGAGAAATTCACACATCTGAAATACTGTTGGGTTGGTTTTGTATATCATTAATTAAAAGACTGATCTGTGTTGTCGTCGTTTAAATCGTTATTAGCGAACCGGCTATAATTGATTTAGTGAGTCGCGATGCGAAGTTGTGTTGGACACAATAATTCATTTCGGTTATTTAACTTCACGTAATTACGTTCAGGGGTTCACAAAAAAAACGTTGCACAAAACGAATGGTACTAGGTGACCCGAATAGCAACAGTAACTCATAATTCAGATGTTCGTGAGCACTTAAGATTTTTTTAATCCGTCTATTTGTTAGTGTCGCATTCAATGTATTATTTTTTCTGTCCTTTTTCTTTTAGTTGTTCTTTCACCTTATCTACTGCAAGTGCCGCAGAAGAAAGTTTTATATGTAACGAAGATAACGAGGAGTGTAATAGTGAAATGTAAATATTTCTTTTAGTTTGATTTTGATAACGATTTTTGCTAGTTACAAGCTGAAATCTTTGCAGAATAATTCAAAGTAGCGTGCCAGTTTGGGAAAAAGTTATTGAAGAAGAAAGAACGTCCAAGTTAAATAACGTTAATGATGTTTTGCCTGAAGCATACGCATCTCTGTTATCAGAGCAAAGTCTCCAGGCTAGAGTTGAAGAAATGATTCAAAAGTGGTAAATTGATATTCTATTTTTGGATAATGAACATATTAATTAATCTTTGCCTCACATTCCTGTAATCAAATAAATGTTGGTTATAACAAGTTCTTGTGGGACCAAATTAGCGCACGAGGACTATTCAGGCACGCAATGAAATTTGTTTGCGGGGCAGATTTGGCGTTCCATAGTGTATTTCCATAGTGTTTAAAAATTCATAGCAAACAAATTTCATTTGTGTTTCATTAGATTTCTGTGGTGGGATGAAAAGTCGCATAGGGGCAATAGTGCGATATTTTTCATTACTTCATTTGAAATAATTTTTGAATAAATGTTTTCTTTATTTAATTATAGTGCTGCGCAAATCCTACCGAAGATTATTTGTGATTTAAAGAGGAACATGCTGGTACAAGACAAATCATGCACAGTGTCGGTAAATGAATTAAAACAAATTAAGAGGTGAGATTTTAATTGATTTTTAATGAAGATTGATATCTAAATTATTTTCGCAGTGATGATGGGATCGACAGTGACCTCGATGTGTTGATAGAGCATAATCTGAGTCTTGGATATCGAAGTCGTGTTATTCCTCTGGCAACATACAGAAATAACTGAATGTAATGAATATAATACTTAAGAACTTAACAGCAGATAAATTAGTAATAGAACATGAATCTCTAAAAAGTTTCATTTTATTTTGTGTGTAATATTTTTATAATAATGTGAATAAATTAGCTAATTAGTTTTAAGAAATACTAAAAGGATTTCTTCTGGCTGTTGTTTAGGATAAGAAATGAAAAAATCTAATTTGGAGAAGCAGGCGATGAAAACAAATTATACAAACGACTTTGGACAAATCCACTAAACCTTACAAAACGAATGAAAAAAGTAAGTTGCGTTTTTCACAAACCACAATGGAGCTACAAACTACTCGTGATGCTATAGATGGTACAATAAAAATCAACCTGTCATATACAGGGTGTTTCATTATTATAGTTGCATGCGTCATCATGGTTTTATAGGGAATGGGCCAAATGCGAAGATGCTGCAAAGATAAATGTGCGATATCTCTATGCAGCTATTTATCTGACAAACGTACCGGTGTAATTTTTGAATTTTCGGACAAATGATCGATACTCAACAAAATACTGTCAAAATGCCGATATAAAATATAAAAAATGAAAAAATTATAGTAATTGACAGCGTTTGCGATGCTAACCAACAGTGATAAGCCTGCAAAATATTGTTTGCAGACAAATGTGTGCAAACTAATGTCCGCAAAATATTGTGTGCAAATAAATGCCATGAACACACTCGAGGTGCGTTCAATTTCATTTAGAGAAATTAACTTAGTTTACTTAACTGCCGAGTTTACTTAAACTCGTCAAATATGACATTGTGGATGTCATAGTTATGGCAAATGACTTGCTTAAGATAATTAAGCTAAGTTAAGTTGTGTTCAATATTGCCTGAATATAATTCGTATCTTACGGTAAGATACTTAAGATATCTTAAGTAAAGATGTCTAAAGTAGGAGATTTCGGATGAATATGACGTCAAATACATCATATCCTGCTACTTTAAGTCAACTACACACTTTAGATTTGTATTCAATCGGGCAAATTCTCGATTTGGTCTCGTTTTTATCTCTCACTTTTTCATATTGTCGTCTATTCGTTTTCACAACTTCAGCATTGGGTTTAAACCCTTTAATATTTTTCAAAAAAATCTTTGAAAAATTATTTAAGGATTTTAAACGATGCTTGATACAATGGACCAGTAAAAACTGTGATTTCATAAACCCACACTGTGATTTTTTAACAGAAAAATTACGAAATTACTGTATATACTCTTCCAAAATTTTGGACAAAATCTTTGTCCTTTTTTTTTGATGGGGGAGGGGGATTTATACACGACTCACAAAAAAAATTACTTTGATACGAAATTACTCGTATATACGAGTGATAAAGGATTTATAGGAGCCAAAAGATTTCGACCCTACTTGACGCCAAACTTATACGCGAGTATATATGGTAACGTATTACGTCACATTGGTCGACATTTCGAATAAAGTACGGTTAAGTAGATTTGAGTGTCTCACTTTTTCTCCCTGTGTTTTTCCTTCGTGATTTTCCAACAAATTCAGAATATCCCGACACCTTGCTCGACATCACTTTATCCAACACTGTAGAGCTTTGCAGGTAATACGGTAATGAATTAAATCTCGGAAGAGAAACAAAGTCTCTACGGTATTACTATTTGACATTTGGTCTTACCCAATACCCACCTCCTAGGACAACAATTTCAGAAAGTTCTGTCCCAATCACATCCATGTAGTTATCACTGCTGACCAACAATAAAAGCAATTAAGCAAATTAGACTGTTCCTGATAAGAATGTTTGGACATCGAAACTTGCAGCTAATTGGGAAAATAATTCATAAGTATGTCCATAAGCACTAGGTAACAAAATTTCAGTAAAATTAAGGTCAGATGATTTTATTTCCCTATTGGCATATGCCATATATTGACGTTACGATTGGTAATGGCGATGAAATGAAGTCAAGTTGATCATAGCTTTCAAGAATAAATGTATATGTTGTTTAGTTTTCAACGAAATGGTATACAAGAAGCGCAACCTAAAATGGAAACTTCTGTTAATTTTTTTATATGATCATAGCAATATGCGACTTGCTAATCTTGTTCAATGATTTCGCTCCTTGGTGTCCCATCGTACGGTAGTTAAGTTATATTTCGTGCTCATTTACTTATTTTACACACAAAATTTCTTGTATATTATCAGCCAGTTGTAAATGTTTGTCCTATTGCATGCTGGTCTGTAAAATAAGAGAAATCAAATATTTTGTGATAGATATTTTGTGATGCAAAACTTACTTGTTATAAATTACTAAAAACAAATATACTATGATTGCATATGTTTATGCCTGGACATTGTTCAAGTTTTTATCCTGTTGTCGATAAGAATTAGTAATTCGAGAAACAAAAGGATGCGCACTACGGTATTAAAATTGAAAATGGATTTCTATAATTATGCCTCATCGTTCGGTAGATAGTTTTATTTTTCGCATTAAAAACAATACCTAAATATCAATCAATCTTAAAATTTGGTACAAAAATGCTTTACAGTATTTTTTTTAAAAATTGCAAGAAACCAACAGGAAAAATAAAAATTACTCAGAAGATACTACTTCTGTAATTTGATATTTCTAAGCAAAATTATTTGTTTATGGACTTTTAATGATGAAATTTTCAACGCTGGCATCTGCGACATTTTCCTGCTGGTTGAACTTATTGAGCTTAAAATCGACGATGAATTGAATGTGTTCTCTAGTGCAGTTCTATATTACTAAAACTGTGTAAATGAGACATTGTTTCCCCATCTGTAGGCCGGATAAAGAAAATACTCCCGTTTTAGTAAAATAAATACAACACTAATTAATGTATTAATAATGAGGTTTTGTTCACTATAAAAAACTTCATTAATACACGGTTCCAGAAGTACTTCTAACTGTTCCAACCTGTGTGTACAGAAAGGTAGTGAGTACCCTACCGTACACCTGCATGTCAGTACAACATGCATTTTAACTATACTTGAGATATCAATTCATTCTACTTGCCGCAGTATTAAAATGTACGGTACCTGGATATTCATTTTCTATAGGTTTTTACTTGCGCATACATATTTTACGTCTAACCTAGGACTACACAGTGGTTAATAGTCCTAGGTCTAACCTATAATAAAAATTATATAAAAATATATTCTAAATATGGCCGAATTGATGGTCACATACAGCAGGTAAACACGAATTATCAGACTGCAGATTTCATATCAGTTTGTCAGGAGCCTAAATATGAAAATATAACTTTAAACAAATTTAAATACTATATTAATAAACTTACACAATGTGATAAATCTTTTGAGTCCTCCTTTGCAGCATCAAAGAACAAAACCATTTTTGCAACACCAACTCGCCGACGCCGCAAACACGATAAGAGGCAGCAAGAGCCATCTATTGATGAAATATTAAATCCTAAAGTTTCGTTTGTTTCACACTAGATGGAAAGCAAACAGTACGAAAAGTTAATTAAAATATATTTGGTAAAAAAATAACAAAAAAAAATTAATTAAATTTATGGAAAATCAGCGAAGAAAAACCTCGATTCGAAACTTTCGTGAACACAAATAAAAAAGTTTTACTTTATTTTATTCGAGTTAACCCAAAAATATAACCTTTCAAAACTGTGCCACACCTTAAAATGAAAACGAAAGTAAAATGTGTCGACAAGAGGAGCCCATAAACTTGTCATGCTAGCCACTATTAGAGATGCTCATACGGCGTCTCCATGGTAACTAGTGAAACAAAAGCCTCATCAGGATCATCTTCTTCATCCACAAGAGAGTGAATGTGGGTGGAGAGGCCAGCAGCAAGTTGCACTGAGTGGCAGACCATTAAGTCTTATCAGCAGTGGCAAGACGGCGCTTTCGTCCGCGTTGGATGTTTTCCAAACAATCGGATTCGTCATGGTCCCTGATCTTATAAATCCTGGCTACTGCTTCCTCGCCACTCTCTCCTAATCTTAAATGCAGACCATTATAATAATTTACGAGTATAAACGGAGGCATCAAAGCTGTCCCCGCGTAATTGTCATGGCGTTTTCAAGTATTGATCATTGCTCGCACAATCGTCAACCAGCCGTTCGTTCGTTCGTTCGTTAGTTCCCGTTCTTTCTTTCTTTTTCATTCTTTCTCTTCACATATACTTGAGACGGAGCACCAGCCTGGGCTGGGTTAAGATTGGACCATGGATGGCAGTTGTAATTAATGGGCGCCATGTTCAAGGATAAATTTTTGACCTAGACTACACTGTTGTCAGTTACAAGTTTAATGAGCAACATCCTTCAGATTGCATGAACAAACATTCTGCCCCTGGCCACAAACAACGCGAAAACTTTGCAGCAGAGCCTGTGAAATATCCACCTCATCATTTTGCTAATAAAAGCTGTTTCGTTAATAAATGGGTTATTTAGGTTGAAAAAGATGGGGGACGGTAGTACACATCACTCACACGTATGCAGCCTACATAACCCTTTGACCAGATAACATGCAAACAAATGGCTATGTCAACGATGTTTTATAGAGGCGAATTTTAAGCTCAACTCCTTGCACAACTCCAAGCTGCGTCTCGTTCGTGGACGCTGTAACGAGGCCGAGAACATGTTAAACGTTCAGTGGGGCGAGCATTCTTGTTTACTACACTGCACTGGCCTCAGCCAGCAACGGTGATGGATGGGCATTATAAGCCTAATTTAGGCCTCGTTGCTGCACTTCGATGTTGCGCATAATGTGACCACAGAGGCAAGTAAATCACTCGCAATAGCACGACCGCGCCAAAATTCTCATGCAACGCATGGATGTTTATAATTTTTGGAAGGAAACTGCCCTCACACACAACATCTTCCCCACCTCCCCTCACCTTCCCGAAACCCTCACGCACCAGCCACCCCTTTCCTTCCTATTGCTAAGATTGCTTTGATAAATTGATTTATAAAGGAGGACGCTGGCTGGCATGCAACTAACTTGAACTATGAGTCCGGGATTTGAAGGTATACACGAAGACGAAGCGAAGATGGAACGCCAGGTCATAAATTAACGAGCAAATTTTGTGGCTCGCATCTTGCTCATCCATCTGGCAAATGTATAACTTTGCAATCTTAAGAAGTTGTTTATCCATATACGCTGCTCGTGCATCTTGAAAACGCGAGCCAACGTCGCCCGCTCCATGGAGAGAAGAAATTCTGTCATTCAAAAAAAATTATATATGTATATATATATATATATTGCACTTTTAAAAAAGGAAAAAGACAAAAAAAATTAAGTTAAAGAAACTTTATTTTAAAAGTTGAGGTCAGGTAAGTGTACATGTTTCTTTTTCTTTTTAAAAGTTTTGCGTTTTCAATTACACGTTGATAGCGCCAAGTTCCATTGCAAATCCTTAGCACTTAGATCAGTGATGTTGTCACTTGGTTCCATCCAACAAACAGAGCTCACTGACTTCGCAACATTAACACGACACGAATAAGTTGCAAGCAATGTTATTTACGCCATTCTCCAAGCTCCCTTAATTCCCCATCTTGAGCCGCCCTTGCGAGGTCGAACAACCGAGGTCGTTCACGCTTCTTAGAGCTGTCATCAGATGGCGCGCCTACACAAGCGTCACTTGTCTTTGCACATTCGCGCAAGAAGAAACGACTTCTTGTTATTAAACTTTACTGATCACTTTGTGAGTAGAAATTTAGAAATTACTTTTAATTTCATTTCAGCAAACGACAAGTGGAGAAGCCGTCTTGCTCGTGCGCTGGAAACCGATATATTGCCTCGCTGTGAAAAGTCAGTGACAAATTTTATCAATCAGCTTCAATTAAATGAAGCAAATCTAATTAAAAATGTAAACAACAATGTTACGCGATGGACGAAGACGAAAGAAGGGTCGAGGAACGCGCTACTTCTCGTGTTCATTAGTGTTATTAATAGAGTTAACATTGAGAATAAATGGGCAGGCGGACCGAAAGATCGGATGACACGGGCGCCCACGAATTGACAGAGACTACTCTTCGTGGCTGCTCACTACCCTAAAGCTCTTCATCTACTTGACATTATTTCGTGTATCCGCACACCATCTATTAAATACTTGTATAATTTACTGTACCTAATTAATCATTACGTGTCGCTAGACATGTATACGGGGTGGCAATATGGTAATTAAACCAAGCTTGTTGATCGATTTTGATGGAGTAGGTTTTGATTACTAGAAAATTAAAATGATTTTCACATATGGAATAAATTTTAGTTTACAATACATGTAAACTCGCTTTAATGATTGTGTAGGGGTACCAGTTAGCCATTTAAGATTTTGTAATACAAATAAAACTGATTAACTATAGCCATCTTAATAGCTTACATATCTAATTTATTTAGTTAGTCGCTCAGATAATTCAAAGACAACCATTTATTTTACCTCCAAATACATGTGCTCCATTCAATTGTTGTCCACAACTGTCATTTTTCAAACTGTAAGTAATTAAACACCTTTAAGCAAATTGTTTTGGTGTTTTGTTGGTAAAAAACTTGACTTTACATGATGAAATTATGCTTAATTTTCTACCAAAACAAAGTAAATTACTACTAGAATACCGTATTAGATTCTTACTGATCACAAACTCATAAATCAAAAACACCGCCTGAGCCCTGGACGAGCTTTTCTGTACAGCACTGACGCCACGCGGTGAAAGCGGCAAACTTAGACTGGATGGAGTATTGTAAAAGGGAAAAGTGCGTGGACAGATAATTTGGATGTTTACTGCAGACAATAGACGATATCGTAATGATGTAGTTTAAGCGTGATGTTGGCCAGAAGCCTGACGAGAGACTCTCTCATTGCAAATTTATTGGCTACACTGAACTAAACAGTTGAAAATCTTATTATCAAGAAAAGAATTGAGGTCACAGATGACTGTCACATGGTAAGAGAAACCACGGCCTCTCAATTATCTCTCTTGCCAATGAAGTACGGATGGGGGGAGGGGGTCAGCTGAAACAAATTCAATTTCTTGAGCGGGTTAAGCATCTAAGCCACTCGGAACACGTTCGAGACCAATAGAAAGACGAGGGGTGCATCACTCCAAATGGACTCATTAGGAAATTCGAGCTGGTAATTAACGCGCCAACTTCTGATCTCACTGCAAACTGCAGCTGCAAAGTTGAAGTAATTGCACCACATTCCGCTTATCGTCGGGCAAAATGCAGTCAGAATCGACGTCAATATGCGAATCTTTACATTGACACCAATGCCAGCATAGATCATGTATCAAGTGTGAAAAATACACAGAAAATCGATGAGGCCACTTGAACCGGAGATAAGCCAACTGGATTTCCAACCAATTTAACGCCGTTCACTCCACAATTTATCAATCACGAACTAATAGTATGCGCGCGTGCACAATAAAAGACACTTTTACGACATATTTTTTCCCTCAAACAACCCCTCGCTCAAAAACACAACTTATTTACACTCATGAACACTAATTAAAACTTGTGCGCAAAGACTTAAAAGACTGACACTTCCACACAACAGCAACCCAAAGCGATTTCAATTAGCTAAGCTGTCTACACCACCCCATCACACAACATGCCAACAAGAGATTTAAATTAAAATGCAAGACATTTGTACGGAGATGACTGCAAACAAAAAAAAAATTACTTTACCACTGTAAGATACACTGGAATCCTAAGATATTAAATGAACCTACTTTTACTCTAGCCTAAAAAAGATTCTTTTCGACATAAACACCAGTTTCTAGCTTTCTTAGTTGACTCCCTTTTCCTTATCATTTGGAAAAGTGGAGGACGGATGTTTTTGTCAAGAACAGACGGCCTTCCATCACGCCCAGTGGAGCTATTGGTAATTAAGTTAAAACTTCTGGCAAACAAAATGAAGAGTGAGGAAGGGAGAGGGGCTAGGATAAAGCCTTCGCCATCGACTGGCCTGCAGTCAAATGAAGTTCGGTAGTTGTTCTCTCGTATTTTTTTTCTCAAACGCACCATCAGGCGGACGGCGCGAGTGATAAATAAGAGGGGATAGTTGAGATTAACTCCAACCGCTATCCCCGCGATAATTTATTTCATTGGCAATGAAGGCGCAGTAGTAAATTAGTTATTTTTGCTACAGTGATCTATTTAATGGAAGGTAAAACAAGGAAAGGCTAAATCAAGTCGTAAATGTAGCCATTTGTATGCGCGAGAGATTCAATTCATCTCTGTCTGATTCTGTCATTCACATTACACTCTTCTCAATAGACAGAGAGAAACAGAGAAATGTGTGCGACCGAGCACTTGCTGCGTTTAATCACGTTTACTTCTCACAAGATCTATGGTTCAAACTGTGTTTGGAAGCTTTAACACATCCAAAAAAATTTCCCATAAAAGTGTAAAACTTTACATCTAAATAAGAATGCATTATCGTAAAAAAAAAATCAAGTGAAATATTGTGTAAATCGATCAACATTGCCATGTTTTGGTTTTTAAAAAAAATGTAATACGCGTGTTAAATTCACCTTTAGTGCTTTACGTTTTAATAAAATTGGTAAATGGTTATGATTTGAGGGAAACGATACATTGAAGCGTCTAGGCAGACATAACCGGCTGAGACGAGAAGAGAAGGGAGGAGAAGCAGTTGGCAGGAAATTCTCGCATTACTATTTCGATGCTATTAACACGCATGGGCGTGCTGAATTAATTTGAATCTCCCATCATTCCCCGTGAGATTTGCCGTCAATATCCCACGAGTAGGCAATGAATTCGAATAATATACACTAATACCCGAGAAAAGGAGCAACTGACATTAGAAGCGCGAAAGAGAGAGACAATTGGCAATGGCACCACATTCACATCACATTCCAAACTCAAGTCAAAAAATAAAAGAAAAGAAAAAGAAAAGAAAAGAAACGAAAAAAGCAGCTGAGTATTTGTTTTATGTCTTTTCTCAACGTATTAGACTGAAAGCTCAGCAAAAGTATCTTGTAATTCTTCACGTAACCATCGTTACATCCCCCTTTCCGTTTCTCGGAAGCTGAAAACTCATTGAATTTCTTCCATATCCATGACACTGTGTCAGCAAGACATCTGCATCGGTGCGACCATTTGAATAACGTCACGGATTTAAACTTTTGCACGTTTGAGAGGAAAACGAAACTGCATAAATTATATCGTAGATATATCCAACAAGCACATACCACGTATTGTAAACTGTGCAGGCGAGATTAGAGGATGCGCTTCAGTCATTTGCATTTAAGTCGGCAGCGGCCGGGATGGAATGTGGGAAGGGGGAAACGGCAAAGTAGGGTATGGAGTGTGGAGTGTCGGCGGCACCACTTGTCAATACGAGGCCGATGAATTAAAACGCGAGGCCGTGTTGCGTTTGCCTGTCGGCACCAAAGCGAGGCCCACAAATCACGCAAACGAACGACGGGAATATGAATTCAATAATCTCATTATATGGAAAAGGCGCAGGTAGAAGAGAGAGGAGCGTAATTGGGGCCGATTATCATCCAGTTGGAAGTTTGAAGGGAGGAATATCAATAACATAGAGCCATGACAACACACATTTAACTTAGATAGCTGCTGCTGCTGCCTCTTGCCGCTATCCAATACAATGCCAGTTCCCATTGCATAACATTTCCGCTGGGGCCACCGTCAAAGATATGCAACTAGCGCCCCCCTGAGGAAGGCAAACCTAACCCGAATATCCTCTCGTTTATATGCATTTGTAGATTCTAGAACCAAACAGAATGTTTAAGACCTATTGGCTATCGGCGTGCTTTTCCCATTCAGAGAGTTTAGTGTACGCTTTACAAGTTGTTTCAATATTGAAAAATTATTCCGCGCCGACCTACACAACCAACATTCCCAGCTGCTATCAATGCAAAATCCCAAGAAATTGCCTCGGCATATTTCACTACATTTTTTTTAATCAAAAATTCGAATAAAATTCAATACGCTGCTTTAAAATAAACATTTTAACTGATGACTTTTAATTATCATTACAGATTAAATGCGTGCGCCATTAAGCCGTGGGTGTCCAGTCCTTTTCTGTTTTTTTTTTTTAATGACGCTCACAAATCCTGACTCATTCTCCTCTGTCGTTCATCAGTTATACACGAATGACTTTTGAGCTTTTCATCACATGAAAGACCTATCAATCAGACATTGGGTGCAGCAACCTCATGCGGTCGCACTAATGGTCTCTACTTTGCTTCACCTACCACTCTCCCTCTCATATCCCACCCATCTACTCTTCCCCGTGAAGCCAACGGACCTCCCAACTCGGCCGCAAAGGGAGGAAAAATACATGATATGTGATGAATAGTATCAATTCTTATTTTCATACACGCACGCTATCGAAACACTGTCACTAAAAATTATTTAAACAATTTAAAGAATGAGGAAAAAATGTAAATTGCAATTAAAATTAATAGAACCCAAGCGTTATTTTCATATTATTTTTTACGGTGCATTTCTCAGTGTCATCTGTCTTTACTCGCTCAGTATGCTCTGAACGTAAATTGATGTGTGGCACAAGCCGCCTCTTTCACTCGCTTAGGCAGCATAATTAGCCCGTTTGCATGCACTGCCCAGGATGAAAGGAGAAGGAAGGGAGTTTTTAGGAAATATTTCAGCGGCCATAGAAAAGTCAACTTTACGGTACCCCTTAAAAAAATGTTTAAAACTGAAATGAATAATTTTTTTTAAACAAACAGCAGTACATATTCTTTCAAACTGCATTCGTTTAGTGGTACGTTGCCGTGTTACATCTGCATATCGTTATTTGCACGGTAGCAAAATGTATGTGCAGATTTCCTCAAGTCTAAAAAGTCATTACGCATCAGCATACTGGTTTGCTTTAAACTCACTTCCCCTACATGACATTCATCAGCCTAACAGACAAACTGCGAAAAAGAAATTCACCTTCACCCCCGTTAGTAAAACATTGCACACCGGTGCTTGCACTCGCGCACGTGACAAATCAATATCAATTGACATATATCGCATTAAAATAAGCATATCGTGGTAAATGGAGCGATTCAAGCCTAATTATAATCAAGAAAATTAAATTGGAAAAGCAATGTTGTAGGGAGGTCGGGCATTGTGTATTAGGAAAAGAGCAGATAGAGAGTGGAAAAAAAAGTGTCGTTTATGACCCGCAGTCGCAGAGCCAACTCGGTGTGTTGTCTGTCTCTATGGAAAAATCTCATTTTTCCCCATCTCATGTTCCAATCAGACGCAGCTCCAACTGAAACCCACGCACCAGGTACACATCACGATAATAACACTGACTTGTTATGTCTGTCTCCCTACCTTTTGCCCATCGTCTCTTAAAAAAGATTTTCGGCAACAGGCAAACTTTTCTTTCATGAATATATTTTTCGGGGAGGGGTGGGAAATTGCATTTCTCTTAGAAGCCCGTCAGCCAAAAAGAACATAAAACGACATTTTTGCACACCACATGCCACGCACCCAAAGCTGATTGAAGACACTTTACTACTCAAGTGTGACTGCTAAACTTTTTAAAATGTTCTCGTTCACCAAAAAAGTTTCGTAAAATTAACTTCCATCTTTTATCACATATTCGTGAAATCCACCTGACAAACATACCCGTTTTTTATTCTAATCTGTCACTTTTTCAAAATACAATTTAATAATTTTTTTAATTCCGCAAACATCAAACATCTTCGTTATCTATAGAGTACAAGCAAAGTTTTTCTTCATTCTTTAATGTTTTTGGCGCGTGCATGAGAAATAACCTCGAGAAAAGCTTGCACACAAAAACTCATCTCATATTTGGCATGCAATCTTCACTCTTCTCTGTCTTCAAATGATGGTTTCATCTCGCTCGCTTCATATAGATGGCTTTTTTTCTTTTTTTTCTTTCAAACATAGTCTACGTCAAGCCGATGGGAGCTTGACGAATTATTGACGTCGCGGCGCTCCACCCTTCCATCTCCCCTTCTTTCCTCGTGCTCTCCATTCTACATATCTATTCTACACACATGCCTGACTTTTCTGTTTGAGATATGAAATATGGTGCATGTGTTTCATTTGTGAGAAACTGCAGGTCTATGCCAAGATGGAAGAAAAAGACACTTGGCTGTCTATAAATGGATCATTCCATCCATCACGACGAGCCTGCCCGACAAGGAGATTAGCAGTCGAAGAGACCTCCACACTGCTAATATCTAAATTGATGCATGGCTTTTCATTACGGGTGCCATGTGGAGCCCAATAGCAGATCACAATTATATTCCCTGGGTACACACATACATATACTACGAAAAGTCAGGCAAAAAAGGGGGAGAAAGAGAACCATTGAGCTATCCCTCTCCCCTCTCCCCTTTCTCGTTTCTCAATATCGGACGGAGCCGGTTAGGAGACTGAGTAGGGAGAAAGAGGGGAAATGGCCGCCATAAATTTGCCATTTTTATGCATAATGAGGTAGAAACGGTGACAATAAATCAGCCATCGCTCAAAAAACGCCCCCGCATGTGTCTGTCAAAGCCGGCTCCCTCATCGGCATACAGACTGGCGTCTGCCGACCTACGATTTGCATGGAAATGAATTCACAAACCTCCCCGTTCCCGTCACCCACACATCAATGAACGCTGATTACACACAACACACGCCGACCGATGATGATAAAGAAACTAATAGCCCACATAAAGATTTCATCTATCAGCTTACCACCCGGTCCAATAATAACACAAAAAAATATTTTCCTTGTACAGCACAGCCAACTCATTTAAATTCAATTTGTACAAAGACTATTAAGGTTAAATTTTTAAATAAATTTTTTTTGTGACTCTAGTTTGGTAATTTCGAATGATAAATTACCATCCTTAATTCAACCGCCATATAAAAACATTAAAAATATATATCAATATTTTCTTTATTTTTTTTTTTTGTTTTTTGTTTTTTTTTTCTATGAATTGTTCGACGAGAGCAATAGAAAGACTTCTGTCATTTTGTCTGACAGGAAAAGAAGAGAATTATGAATTTTGGCAGCTTCCAATGGCCTAACTGGTTTTATCTCTCGCTGTCGAGTTTTAATGGCCCCCGTCTCTTACCTCCCACTGATCCTCCTCCCCACTCTATCCCCTTATTCGTCTTTGCTCCACTCGCCTGACATCAGATTTGTGGCGTTGTTTTGATGCCATATTTCTGCCATTTACCCTCTCGCCGCACATCCTCCTGCTCCCAGCCCATACCTCGAGCTCCACGTGCAGGAAGTGATGTCACGTCGAATATGTCATTCAAACGCGTTGGCGATACACAAACCGTATAGTGGCGCTAACTGGGAAGAGCCATTAGAAGCAATGGCTCGCGAATTAAAGATGCAATAAAAACAAAAGCAATCGATCAAATCCTTCCATAATATAACCATTTATTCTTTATAAACGCTCGCAATCGATTTTTTTAATTGTAACAAAAAATGATCCATGAATTAAATATTCTATGCATTGCACATTGTAAGAAACTTTAGCAAATTAGGCATTAAGAAATGACATGCTTTTTTATCATTCAAGGGAGCATGGCTGCATGGCTCACATGTGACAGCACTTGAGAAAAGGCAAATGCGTCAAAATGGCAAGCATGCATTCATTAATCATAAGAAAGTAGGCGAAGCCGACCCTGCTAAAGTTAGCTGACTTGTATATCCTGTGAGATGATTGTGGTGCAAACAAGAAGCGACACGACAGTAAAGCGCACTCATCATCATGCACGTTTCTGCACTGCTATCTTGGGACATGGTAAAGGGTAATGATGGTCGATAAGTGGCACATACACGGACACACTCGAAAATGCAACACTGGTTATTGATGAATGAAAAATGGCTAAATCTGGCACAAAGTCAAACACGAGATCGAGATCGAGGAAAACGGAGATTGCGACGGCTTGTTGATGTTATTGTTTGAAGAGAATTGATTTAGTTCGTCTGCACTTAATTCGAATTAACGCGATTATTTCTACGCTTAAATCCAGAAGAAATGAAGAAAGATGAGAAAAGAGAAAGAGCACCGAGCTTTGTTTTCCGACATTCCTTGATGCGTTAATTTTTCTCGTAAACTATGCGTTTTCCTTTTTCTCTTGCGAGACGTCTGGCGATGTATTACTGCTGCACTTTTCCTCTGAGCTGCTTGGATGGAAGAGGATGATAGCACAAAGCCCGTCGCCCTTCTCATCTCCGAATTTATAGACCTAACAAATAATTTGGAAAACAATGTCTCCGCAGGACAACACCCACCCAACACTCAACTGTAATTCACCGAGGAATCTGACAACAAGACTGATTCACTGCTCACATCCTTTTAAACGAAGTCAAAGCACTTTTCCTTTCTACATTAAATTACAAACATGCTTTACTTTAAACATCTTGTCAGCTTCTGTCATAATCGCTAGATAAATTTATGATTTAAACATAAAAGCGCACCAAAAATGCAAAATCTACTCCAGTACTACGAAAACTACAACCCCATTACGGCAAACAAGCTTGAAGATAAAATCTCTAAAACAAACTTTTTTTTCTTCAAAATTTCCAATGTTGGTTCCGTACTAACGAATTGTGAGCCAAAATAGTTTTTAAATTTGACTATTAAACGAAAATAATTATATTATAAGAAGTGTAATGTAAAAAGAAATGTAAATAAAAACATTATTTACTTTTTTATCATTACGGGAATCACTTAACGATTATCAATTTATCCATTTGTCTGCACCTGTCGGTTTATCTATTAGGTTTATTGAAAACAGTTAAGAAATATCTGCGTCTTCCCGACTCGCAGTTTGCTAATGAAACTTTTGCACACACATCCCTCTTCCCTCCTACTCACACACAACTCATCTGGTCGGAAAACGGCCATAACACCTTCTCACAGGCTCAGGGTTGGGAAGGCGCACGCCAACACAGGAAATGAAGGCAGTGTTCACAAGCGCGCCAACTCCCCCATTCAGCATGAAATATGCGCCTGTTGTCACTCATCATTTAAATGCTAATGTAAGAGCCCATACCAGAAAACGGCGCGCGCATTATAAATTCCACCACCAGACTGCAACAGCAGCATCGACGACTTTCTCGCTTGCTTACAACGCGCTTCTCTTTTCTCTTTAGGACTTTTAAACGAATAAATTCCCATTCAAATAAGTCGACAACAATTTCTTAACATTCCTGTGGAAAGAAAGCAACACCGTCCCGGACGCCATCAACACTAGCATCACCAATAAATATTCGCTTATCTCTATTACAAAACTTTTAACGACTCAACTGTTACGCTTTGAAAAATAAAAAGGTTCGCAACCTGTATTACCACACTAAATTTACTTTTTTTAATGTAGGTACTAGTAAAGTAAATTAATTTCCATTTCAAAATTCAAAGTAGCTCATATAAAAATTATGGATATGAGCAGCCATTAAGACATTTAAATAAAAACGTATTTTAGACAATACGCCCGACTGGTGTATAATGTTACGAGTTACGTAGTTGGGTCCTTCCTCTCCGTCTTCATCGGTGCAAGGTGAGGTGAGGACTGGTAGGAGGGAGGGTGACATTAATGTTCTCATGATGTTTCTTCTATTGTCGTTCCCTGCGCATTATAATTATATTAGCAGCATTTTCATGTAATCTCAGCCTACATTTCTATGCAAAAGAATGCTATTCCCATAGTCGTTTTACGATGCGACCATGAGAGGGAATTGCAAGCGAGAAGAGGGGAGCTTTACTAGTCTGCACTACTGGCTTGTGCAGAAGCAAGAAAATCTTGTTTCAGGCAACATTCATTGCCAATAATACCATAAAAATAAGAAATTATTAATTTTTTACAACCCTTAAAACAATTTCTTTTTCTTTATAAAATATAAAGCTGAGCTACTTTGTAGATATTTTAATGGCTACTACGAATTGAAACCCTTTGGGAGCACACTGATAGATTTAGGTTTAACGTCTTGTCTGATTTCCCTGCGCTCACCGACCAAGCCAAGGAAGGAACATTTTGCCGTAAATTGGCGCCAACTGTGTGTTTAATCAGAAATGATGAAGTTAATCAAGCGGGACCGAGCGGGAACCGCCTGCATAAATCAGATGGACGGCGAATAGTGAGAGAGAGAGAAGGCGAAGAGGAGACTAGAACTCGGCGAGCAAGCGTCTAATGACCCAGCATCGGTGACCACAATGGTGACCAGAGGGGGCCTTTTCCAATTGTACCTACGGCCGACAACCGGCCGGCCACTCGCCTGCTCTCTAGGGAGCGCTCAAAATAAAGCGGTGCCCCTGCTTTCCCTGTTGGACTGTGTGGTCGCACATTGACCCTAGGGCCTCTTTCACACATGTGAAGCTAACAAATTGACCTCGAGAATTAAACTCTCGCAACCCACCTCCTCTTCCCTCGGCCCTCGCGTGCTCGTCACTTTGGACGACGAGATAGTCTTGCCAACTTTCCTCGAAATTTTGCCATAACTTAACACGATAATGAGCACATTTTTTCCTCTTAAAGCTTTGGCGAAATAAAAGAGTTGCTACAACTATTGAGCCCTCCCGCAGCACAATCGATTTGTTTAAGATTCAACAAAAATTCCTCCGTAGTGTATCAGTGGGAAAAGTGAAACGTGGCGAGCTGCCGGGCTAGCACTTTAGTGCCAATCAACACTCACCATTCAATAGCTGTCAGTTTTGCTATTGAATAAAATGGTGCCGAAAGAGGTTTTGAGTTACACCTGATGAAGAAACAATTTGTCAAGAAGCAAGAAAGGCGAGCGAGGATTTCCCGTTCAATCGCAGTTTCATTTTTTCTTTCTCTTCCGGTTTATTTGTCCGTCCTCAGCTGAAACCAAGTTCGATTTTTGCATGAAACACACCAGCTGTCACGTCAAACACATTTCTAAATCCAAATTAATAAACACGAAGCGCATGCGGAACGACATGAAAAGCACGCTCTTCTCAGTCGTCAAATCATATTCCGCCTCACAATACAGATTAGACACGCAGACGACATTTCTCCGTGTATGTGCGAAAAAGAAGTGCTAAAGACAGTTTGGCAGCTTGCTGTCTCACTCCACCAGAGACAACACACTATTGCTTACTCTTTCACTCGAGCGACATGTTGAAGACGAGTCTGACAGTAATTTTCTTTTCGTGCCAAACAGCTTTTGAAGGCTACTCAAATTTAACAAATACCAGATAACTAAACGTCCACTATTTTCTATTAAAATTCAAAAATAAATAAAAAGTGATGATCGTTCATAACACACTTTTAAAGTGGGTTAAGTTGTTCAAAAGTTTTGATTAAAAAAAAATCAACTTATTAAACTCAAGTTGGCTTAATATATAAAACTTTGATGACGGCGCACGACTGAAAGAAATAAAGAGAAGGGGTGGAAGAGGAGGTGGTACAGTGCCTCGTCGATTTCAGGCGTTCGTTATCACTACTTTTCCAGCCCCGTCTTGTGCTTGGGAGGCAGAGGCGTCGGGTGATGGACTGCCAATGCAAATGACGCTCGCATCCGCCAACCGTACGTCATCCGCGAAAAAAAGGAAATTTTCTTTTAAAAGAAGAGGTTAGGGGAAGACCGAGTGTATGTGCAGACCATGAGACGCAGCGTCCCAAACGCGTCTATTTGTATGCATGCGCAGAGAGATGATCGCCTCACAAGAACGCACTGTCTGTCACTCATGGCCGCAATGAGGGCCATTTGTTTCCAGACCCATCAAATTCTTCGCCTCTGCCTTTGCATTAATGGGAGAATTTCCTCTTCACATTTTTCTCAAAAAATAAATTAAAGTATAAAATTCTTTCCAATACACACTGTATAAAATGTAAAATTTAAAACAAAAAATTAGTTTTTTCCCTCTTTAAAGCAGCACAGTAAGAACTAAGAATAGTGCAATTCAGCTCGGTGTTTTATGCCACCTAGGAGGTTAATCATATTAAAGGTAGTAATTATGCAAAACCAGTATTTAGTTTCGTATAGAGAAAAGAGCGAGAGTAAAGGCCGGTGGCCTCAAGAGAGTAGAATGGATGGATTAAGAAGAAGACTGTGTGTATCCCGTTCAAAAACACGATCCGAACAAACAGGGTTGAAAGGCGAGAAAATCCTTTGATTCTGCCTTCGTGCACCCCACCAATTCTCCTTCGAAGTCCGGTCAAGCTGACCAAAGCCTATTTGAGCCCCGGTCATTTGTTCTTAATGTTATTTAGACTAATTCATGTTTGCATTGCAAATGGATTACGTGGCAGTCATCATTTTTAAATTGCATAAGAAGAAATATCAAACATTAAACGAGCGCCAGGGAGGGTTGTGGGCGTCTAAATTCGTCTTACCCATTGATTTTGCATTAACAAACGTCACGCGTGGAAAAGAGGAAGCTCCAACACGAGTATTGAAGGGGTCGCTTCACAGTCGCTCGTTTCGTGGGCCGGGACGTTGCTGATGATGTGTGCTAGCAGTTAAACAGAAATCTGCAAAGACGTAAAAACCTAGATAAAACAAAGAAAGGGTTTTAGAAAAACCAATAAAGTCGAGTATTGTAAATCAGCAACAAATATTCTTTACCCCAGTCTGTATAGCTACAGACTAGTTCTTGATAAACTTCTACTGTAAAGGCGTTGGTTATTGAGGAAAAGAGACATCTCGTGAGAAGGGAAGGAAATTTTCCATCATTCTTTTGACACAATACAAATATCTTGTTTCGCGACACATTTGTGTACAAAAAAATATCTTTCTTTAATATTCCTTTATGTCCGGCCAAACTCAGGTACAAGTTTGAAATAGGCTTCATGTACTTTGAACACGCATTGAACTTCACTTTTATTCGCACCTTTAAAAGACCTTTTCAGGCACTTTTCACGAGAAATCGTTTTTCCTGAAAAGAGTTTTGATGAAATCAACAGTTTTTTATACAGACAGGAATGCTATATTGTATTATCACGATTTATATCTTATAATAAGTTTTGAAATCTAGCTGTATTCAAATCTTTTAAATATTAAAATTGGTAAACAAAAATAGAAATGAAAAAATTTATTTCCGATCTCTCATTTCCAATTATGATTTAACACATATTCTCACTTTGATAAGTTAGAACCAGCAACATGCATGTCAAAAATAAATGAATGGTAAATGATGACTAAATGTTGATGTTTTTGTTGTTAATGTAGCGTGTAGGGTAGTTACATAAGCAATTTCTTGATCAAAAGTTCAACTGTTATCAATCATATCATATTCATCATCAATCATATTCATTATCAATCGGCGGTTTAAATTCTATTTTTGTGGACAAAAGTGAAGAAAAAAATACCGTTTTTCGCTTCTTTCCCCGTGTCCGTCAAAAAGACGCCATTTTAATCGGATGGGCCACGTGACCAAATTGTAGCAAATCTTCACCAGGTTGACGTGGCGTGTAATAAATGATCCTGTTTTACTGTAAAAAAAATAAATAAATAAAAACAAAGGTAAAAACATGTTGGCCGTCGGTTTTATTTTTGAAAATAGACAACCAAAACTGGTAAATTAATTGTTATCACAAATTTTTTTTTAAAAAAAAAGTACTCCGTCGAGCCGGATTTGAACCAGCGACCTATGGATAACTACAGACTAACACACCACTACAGTCCACCGCTCTACCAACTGAGCTATCGACGGCGACACAAACAACTAGCTTAAAAAATCTTGTAAAACCTAGATATACATTACTATCGCAAATAGTTTACTGGCTTTATTTTATTTTCTACCTGTCATTACAATGTGGAAAAAATAAAATGTTTGTGCTAATAAAAATAAAAATAAAAACAATGTTTTTACAACATTGAAAACAAAAATTAATTAAAAAGAAAAAAAAAAAAAATAGTAAGTACTCCGTCGAGCCGGATTTGAACCAGCGACCTATGGATAACTACAGACTAACACTCACTACAGTCCACCGCTCTACCAACTGAGCTATCGACGGCGACACAAACAACTAGCTTAAAAATCTTGTAAACCTAGATATACATTACTATCGCAAATAGTTTACTGGCTTTATTTTATTTTCTACCTGTCATTACAATGTGGAAAAAATAAAATGTTTGTGCTAATAAAAATAAAAATAAAAACAATGTTTTTACAACATTGAAAACAAAAATTATTAAAAGAAAAAAAAAAAATAGTTTCCGTCGAGCCGGATTTGAACCAGCGACCTATGGATAACTTTGAAACCTCTACAGTCCACCGCTCTACCAACTGAGCTATCGACGGTTCTGATATAACGTGCCGCAGTAGTTACTTAAATAGGTTATATTCTTAAAATTTTTAATTTTTATAATGCCCAAATAAAATAAACTTAAAAATTTAACTTAAAACATTCAAATATTTAAAACATAAATTATTGAGATAAAAATTAAAATTTTAATAAATTTTAACTTGCAATCGAGTAAAGGATTGCTTCGAAACATTAACTACCGTATCTAAAATAAACAAAATTGTAATTAGGAGAATTTAAAAAAAGATAAAAGTAGTTATTACTATTTGTTTTATTACTATTTATTTTTTTTAAATTAGGTTTTTTTATTTTTACTCTTTAGTTACATAAATACAAATCGTACGTAACGTAAGCAAAGGCGCATGGTGGTCGACGTTTCCCAACCCCTACCACCGCTCAAAAGCAGAAAGCAATAAAATTTTATTGAAAAGTTGTGTGTGCGTGGGTGTACATTTTGGCGCTCATGCACGCGCGATCAATGCTCCCTCTATTGACGGATGTTTTGCGAAGCGATTATTAAAATTGATGCAAACATTTTGTAGATCGGCATAAATGTGGCTCGCGATGGAAAGAAATAAATTCAAAGCTTTTTTAAAAATATATTTTCCCATTTCACGTTAATTAATTTAACAGAAAATAAAAATGTAAAAATAGACATTTTTGATTCCGTGAAGTTTGATGCCATAGAAAAGGTCATACTCCACGATGATAGAACGATCATATTTTGATTGGATTTGAGAGCATCCTACACCATCTTTCAGATTACGCTGTACGATCTTCTGAGAACAAATTGTCAACTCTAGTGACACAGCACTTGTTTTATTTTTTATACTCCCACATGCAGTATTGCAGCTTAAACCTGATGAAATCGAACTGTTCCTTGTAATATGCGAAGCTTCCATTTATATTACGAAGAAACACAAGCCTTGCCATTTATTTCCATCAATCCCTCGTGGAAATTTTTTGCCATTCGAGCGTTGGCAGTGCCATCGTGCGACGATTGGAGGAAATGCGTAACGAGGTTTCTTTCCTGTTGCCAAGCGATGACATTGAATTAATGCTTCAATTCGCTCGCTCCACCGATGAGGATCCGTCTCCTTCCAATATGCAGTAAACTCAGATGAAGAAGCGTCCAAGTCACAAGTCTCTTTGCCGCACGCGCACCGCACGTCATCCCACACCCACCACCAACACCCATCATCGTACAACTTCGTCCCGGAAAAAAAAAAATAAAACTAAATTTGCATGGTAACATTTTTATATCCAATTTCAAGATTACATGCACAAAAATAAGAACACATGCAACAAATTTGATTACACATTCAATCAAATTGCGCCCTATTTCAGCCCACACACTCATAATTCCAGTTTCAATTAAATTTCTCTCGTTTGTCGCTTACTGCGTTTCTCTATCTTTCTTTCTTTTGGAATGCTCTTGGGTCTTGGCAAGATGACTATGAACGTTTATGAGTTCAAGAATGCAACTCACCCGGGTCCGTCTCAGTCGGACCAGTTAATGCAGACTAATCCATCTTTTTACAGGGTCGGTGTTAGCGCGTGCATGGACTACGCTTGATCAGTTGAGCGCTCCACTCGGCGCTAGTAATTATAATCTAATTATGCGTGGCTAGCGAACTCTAGCGATAATTATTCTCTGGAAATGAAGTACAACTGCTGAAATTACTCTTTTTCATTGCTCGTCCGCATCAAGGAGTCGACGAATTTCTTGCTCGCGGCACGAGGGTGGGTCTGATTTATTCTCATCACTGCGCACGCGCTGTGTCACGAAACTAAAGCATGCAAGCGAAGAAGGGGGAAAAGAAATGAATGAGAGAAAGGGGTGAAGAAAAATATTCCAGATATGGCCTATTACTCGCTAATAGTCAGAGACCGTCAGAATAAAAATCCAAAAATGAATATACGCACGCTCAATTGAAAAGTCACATGATGTCACTCAGTAAAGAAAATATAAAATAAAAAAAAAATACGCAAAGATTCGCCGACGTTTACTTTTAATTTATGCAACTAAAAAAATATTAAGTGTAAATAAACTGGTTTTCGATGCCGACTTATTTTTTCTGATACATGAAATCAAATTGACATTTTTCTAGTCTTTAAAGTTGCAGCAGCTTTGCTTTGACGTTTTTTTTCGCGTGCTGTCCAACATACAAGCCTTTGTTCTCTTTCCTCCCGCTGTTGCTGCTGCTGCCATTGAGACCATCTGGTAAATGTTGGATTTTATGGCAACATTTAAAAGCACAATTCCTTCATAAATCACCCAGTGGACCGTTATTATTCAATAATCTCCATTTCTCTGCCTTATTCTCCCTTCCTCCTCAAGTATTCTAACTCTAACACTTACAAACTTATAGATGGCTCCATGAATACTCTTGCAAATTACGAAATAAAATCACTCTTTTTTTATCTAACTTATCTGCACAAACAGCAACAAATAAGCAACATGAAAGCGAAAATATTATGCATCAACTTTTATTGGCGTATTTTTTGTTTAAATTAATACGGTATGCAAAATTTATAAGTCAAATTTAATTACCATGTAAGAAAGTTTTATAATTGCAAAATAACTTTCAGTTCAGGGCACATTTTATTATTTTATCCCGTAGCCATATGTATAGCAACAGGTGCAGAAAGTCTATTAATAACAGCACGCCATAAAACCGGGCAAAAAATAAGTATAACGTGTACGCAGGATGTAAATACACGAATCGAGCCTTATGACGAGGAATTTAACGCAACAGGAGAAGAGAAGCCTTGCGGAAGGCCTTCGCTCTTATAAGTTCAACCGTCCATCACTAGAGGGAGCCAGACTCGCCATATTATCTCTGAGTATCAGGCTACTTTTATTAAGACTCCAATGAGTCGTAAATCAAGCCAGCCTTTACTAAATGCGCCGGTTAATGTTGTAAAATATGGAGAATGTCGACGAAAACCAATGCCACGACGAAAGCAAGTAAGATACTTTCGCCACTCGACTCATCATCACTACCTCAGATGTACATCGCAAAGCATCTCTTGTAAAAATAGTTTTGCTACCGTTTTAGCTTAGCGACCTCTTGTATCAAAAATCATAATTAACTGCCAAACCAGAGAGACTTAAAGTTTAATGAGATTAAAAATAGAAAAAAAATGATGTGAGTGGCTGTTTTAAAACCGCTTAATGAATTAGCCACTTTTCATGCTCCTGAATCAATATACGCCACAATAAAATTTATTTTTTGACAAAGAGGAAGCACATATAATTGAACTATGAAGCCATTTTGTTACCTGTTAATGAGAAAGAGCAACTCATTAGAGTCTGCAAACAAAATCATAAGGAAGTATTAATCGCATCAGTTAATTGAAAACGAAACTCTAATAGAAAACTGAGTTTAAAAAACAAAATATTAAAATTGGTAAGTAGTTTCTGTCCACTTTTTACAAAATGTCAATTACTTTCATTTTAACCAATTTTTCTTTTGACGAACTGCTAAGTTTGTGGCAGGCTTCGTCATCGGCCACTTTATTCATAGCTTCGGGACTATAATTAAAATCCTTGCTTAAAGTTTAAAACTGTACACTTGCATATTGTCTATTAAGATTGAAACAAAGCCTGTCATCTGAAATGGGTCCCATAACTCTAACGCGTACCAAGAAAAGAGAAAACTGAAGAAGGGATCATGCATGGCGCCGAATATTTTTTTAAATTTTATTTGCCGTATATGAATAAATAAATAATTAAGAAAATTGGAAGATTGATGTAAATAAAACATTAAATAAATATAAATTTTTAAATATTAGCTGTTAGTGTTTGAATCATTTAATTATTTTATTATATAAACTGACAATTGAATAATATACACCATTCTTCAATTCGCTTATTTTATTATATAAACTGAATAATATACACCATTCTTCAATTCGCGTTATCACGATCTCGAGTTAAAACATACCATGGCAAGCTCGGGCGAATCGTCAACATTTTCTCTTGCCAGACCTATATTCCTCAGCGTTTTCCGGAGGGATAAAATGTCGAGTGCAAACCTCGACGCAACGTAGTCCCTTGTCAAACTACATCTTGGATAATAAAGGGTGCATTCGAATGCGGCAAGTTCTGATACAACGGCCGTTATTAATTGCACCGGAAAGAAGGTCCCACGTTGTGGTTACAACGTCCGGTCGACCTCGGGGTCACAATGGCAAGGTAGTCAGTACTCAGTATCGCGATTGTTCGCTAACGCATCTCGGTAAATTAATATGGCAACAAGCGAGCTGCTTCTGATTTTTATCTCCAGGCGAAAGGATGGCAGGAATCACTCAGGAACCGGAGAGATGTGTCGCCAGCTCCCAGTACGACACTTGAAACTGATATCTGGTGAGCTCCATCCGTGCAATCGGACGGAGATACGGACGATTGGAGCTGCAACTGGAGCGACGTACAGATAGGCGCGTGCCCTTTGGCTTAAAACAACAAAATAACAACAACGAAACGATATTATGCAGAAATAAAAAAATATAAAAATATAAAAAAAGCAAAAAGTTGGCTGCGGTACAGCAATGAGCAAGAAAAGTTAGCATTAGCAGTCAAGAACTATGAATAAACGAAACTGTCGTTTTGCACGCATTAATTTTTTTTATTAGAGTTGTTTTGAATAAAAAAACTCTAAATCTTTTATTTCTATGTTGTATATGATTATTATTTTATTTATTTTATTTATTTTATTTACATTTGATTAGTTACCGTACAATTCCATACACGCAGTAACGATTTCGATAAAATGATAATAATAACACAAATTGATTTGAAAATGCCAAGCTGACATCAATGTCATAAATTACCTTCTCCGTCATAAATGAATGCTGAAATTAGGCGTGATGTTCAAATAGGCACGCTTCAGAATTGTTATTCAATTTCACTTCATAAATGTTTAGTCGACATCGAGATGCACTTATACAAATTAATCAAAACGATAATGCAATAAAAAAAATTCTTCACTTTGCTACATCCATTTTCCAGTTAAACGTGTACAGTCCTCTTAATAAATAATCAAGCCGGGCTCAATAAACGTTCACTCATACTCTTGACTGATTTATAAACTTGGAGTGTAAACAAGGACGCAAGCGTTATGCCCCTAATAATTAATCCAAACACCAGTGGTGTGTATAATAATCTCTTCATGCGTCAAGTTTATAAGTCAAAACTAATTTTGCCAGCACACGTTTGGCATGGATTACATTCCTTCAAAAATTTATAAACTCCCAAATAGAGACTCAATTTGAGAGATGCCTGCACGCATCTGGATCAAACTAGGATTTTTATTGTCACTCAAGAAGAGATACCGATGTTCTGTTTGGCTGTTGACAAATTAGGTTGGCGCTAGCTCGTGTTGCGCAAATAGATAGCGCTGCAATTGCATAAAAATGATACGTACTGTACCACTACCACGCAATGTGATGCGATAGAATATTAGCAAACATCTTTCTAATAGTTTATTACCAGCGCGAATGCGGTATGCACATTTATAGTGAATGTTTAAATAACAAATTGTCCGGGCTGAATCTATGTCTGTATGTATGGGCAATGCCATCCATCAAAGAGAACTGCAACAACCGACTATATAGATCAGAATGAATGGCTTCTATGTTCAACACGCACTACAGACTGAAATTTAAATGAGCCCACGTTTTGATCAATACTTTTGGCTGGGATTCAATCAGTATTAATTTGAGCTGTCTGCATCATGCGAGAATGAATTTCAAAGGAGGAGAAAATGAAAATTGAAAACGACTCTCCCTCATGCATTTATCACTGAATACACCTAACATTTATTCTTTCCGCAAATTCTCCAACGCATCATACTAGCAAATGGAACGGCTTGGGCTAAAGGTTAAACAAGACTAACTCGTTTATTAAACTCTAATAAGCTTCTCTTTAGTCTTACCCTCGTCCTTCGTTTTTGTAAATTAGCCCGTTTAACTTGTAAGTAAACAAATGAATCAAAAATGGCTTATCTTTTTATATACGGCTAACGGCTCGCAGATAACAAGTCAGTAGATGAAAATGCAAAAGTAATTATTTTTACCAAACTACTCTATTTAATCCTGTGGGATATTTTTATCCATCAATAATCTCCACTACATTAACTGTCCCCTCCTTACAATAAAAATAAATTTCCAAGTTCCTTCTCTCCTAATTAATATTCTTGTTTGGTAAAATTATTACAATTATAAATGTGTTTCAACTGATGAGTTTCAACTGGGTGAATAAATCAACAAAAGATTTTAATTTCATCAATTTGCAAAGTTACTATGGTGGAGTTATTCTTATCTTTAATATGTAGAAGAAGAAAATTCATGAAGTAACCCGAGTTAGGGTCTTGCGCAACACGTTCGTTCAGCAGCATGTGGTTTTCTTGAGTAAAACCGGAAATAATTTATTTTTCTTCTTCACATCAAATACCGTCCAGGGTTTACCCACATATAATCCAAACATGAATCTCTAAAGAATGGAAAAATTAAATTACGTCTCTTCAAATATAGCATAATTTTTTTTTTATTCTTTTCTAACAAGCAAAGGGATTTGAAAACCAAGGGCCGTAAGATAAAGGTCAAGTCTTTTAATTTCAACAAACTGGCGAAATTTATTTCTTCTCTGACCTTTTTCCTTCCATCTAGCACTTACTTAAAAGATTTGTTTCACCAAAGATTCACTGCAAAATTAGATTTATGATCACTTTTATTTACTATTAAATATACATAAAGGGCTAATATTTAAGACCCCCTCATTAATTCCTTTCAAGTTTTACTCTGTAAATAATTAAAAAGTCAAATTGTGCAAACCATTTGCCTCGACTCAACCACCGACTAATACTGTTGACTCGTACTATGACATCAACTTCTACGAACATGAAAATAGATAAGTTTAGCAAAGACAAGACCGACGTATCTTATTCATTTTGCTACTGTACACCTCCTTTGATGATGTTGAGCAAATAGGCCTGTAATTATTTTTCCACGCACACATCCCAAAGCATTCTACAGAGATAATGGGGCAGGATGCAAGCAAGCGCGTGAGCGCGAGCAACTGAAATGAGTCTCTCTGGGCCTGAAAAAGGTTTCCTACTTTGCGACTAACAACTATTTTTCCTCTTCGTAATTTTACAATATTTTACAATTATGCGATATAAAATCAACGTGTGACATAATTGTTGAAAAAATAAACAAGTTTGTCGTCGTTTTTTGATTTGCAAATCAAATAACACGTATAGCAACACGAACTTGCTTGAGGGCTTCGGCCTTATCTTGCAGGGTTCTTTCCGCAATCGTAGCCCTCTATCGCCACCGAGAACTCGTTACATTGAGACGTCTTTGTCTCTTATCTGCATGCCACCCTTGCGTCAATGAATGACCGGAGACAAGTCGACTGAGAAGTCGGCCTCTGGCGCCCGCTGCCGTGTACATGTTGCATATCTTCCTCCCATCGCATTTTTGCATTATTCCACCTCCCCTTTCTTTTTTCCCATATTTCTGTACAAACATTCTTCGTCCAATTACGTGTATTTTTTTTTTTTTTACCAGTTTACACGTGTGGAATCAACTGAGTATGTAATCAGTTATATAAAAAAAGCGAAACAAATAAATAACTGAATTTTTTTTAAATTTCTAGTTGCAAAGCAAAGTATCAGTGTTGATGAATGTAATTAAATCTCTCAATTACTTGCTTTTTAAAAAAAATACCAATTAGTAACTTTTTGAAACATAGATGCACGGATCATTAATTTAATATTTTCTTCTTATATAGAGAGAAAAAATGTTCAAACTTTGCTTCCACATCATTCTCCACATTAAACAAACTCTTTCTTTTACTTTCATAAAATTTAAAATTTCAAACTATACAAATAATAATAAAAAGTTTTAATGTATTTCTTACCTCTAAAAAGAAAAAGAAAGAGTGTTTAAGAAAAATCCTTAAATTAAAAATAAAAATTTAAAAGAAATTTCTGTTTAAGTGCTCCATAAACCATAATCATATGTAACCTGCTAAGGTCACATGCTTTAATCTTACCTTTGTCAATTCATTAGCTTACACATTTCACAATCAATAAACCAAGCCAGAAACTCATTTTCAACCTATAGAACGCATTTAGAGAATAATTCTAAACTGTAAGAGGGAGGAGGAGTGGAGAAACGAAACGAAATCGGTTTTCGCTTGGTAGAGCATCAGTTTCTGTTTTGCATCAATCAGTTGCCCGATTGTATAGTAAATTAAGACTGAAAGGAGCGCTTTTACACCGCAACTGTGCTCTTTTCGTCTCATATAAATTTGAGTATAAAAATTACACTCAAACTTAATTCAAAATAAAGACTAATCATGTCCAATGCTAATTTCATTTCAACAACAACAAATCCCAATTTCATTTATCATTTGAGCAAGCGCAATAACAAACAAGCACTAAATTAACGAACAAAATACAAATAGGGGTAAAAGACAGAAGAAAAAGACGAAGTTAAGTAGCACTTGAAAAATAGAGAGACTTAAGGTTTCAACGAAGGCGACCTGCAAGAGAAGAGCATGGTAATTAAAAATTAAATGGCTGTTAAATTTTTACGGTTAGGCATACGACCCTCTCTATTCTTTCTGAGTTCCCTTTACATTAACAATCTTATATACATTCTCTCATCCGTCATCTGGTTAATGGGTGGCACCACACTAAATCTTACTCTTTCTTTTTCTTACGACCTACCTTCGGAAATGTAGCGTGAAACGAGAGGCAAAAACTCCTTTGAACACCAAACAAAACTTAATAACCAGCCAACTCGAGAGTTCTTGTCATTCTTACACTAAATTTACTTACAATAAAAAAATAATAAAAAATTAAACAGTTTCATTTCAGATTGAAATGAAGTCGAAGCAGTAAACAACAAGTTTAGTCTAACAAATTTTAGCTTCTTTTTTAAAGTAGAAAATTAAATTAAACTAAAGTAAAGAAACGAATCTTTTTGCGGAGTCCGTATGGAATCAAGGACGTAATTCTTTTCAACTTGGTTGAGCACAAGATGGAGTTGCCCTTGGATGTGTTCTATGTCACAATAGGGCGCCCTTCGCTTCAGCTGATGGATGCCCTTGTTTGGAGAAGGCACTCACCGCTTTTGATTTGCCGGAGACGGAAGCCTGCCTACCGGGGTTCGTGGCCCGGAAACCGGGCTGAAGATCCCGACTCCCACAAAACAATAAGGAGATCAACACCGTAACTCACAAAAAACACTCCTCTTTCACCCATAATTTTGTCAGAAAAAAAGCAACCCCCCCCCTTTCCAAAGACATTCAAAATGCGCGCTTCTCTGCAAAACAACATAAAATCAAAATCATTTTTTTTTGACACATCAAAAATGAAACATTAAATTTGTAAAATAATAAAAATTGGAATACATAGTTTCTTCTTTTAATTCTTATTTAACATAACAAAACCTCTATTAATTAGTCACCAATTTTTTCCTATTAAATTTTCCCTTCGTTCGTAATCTCTTTTCTTTCAAAGATTTGTTGCGCCGAAAAAAGTGCTTTTCTTTTCACCATGCACCATTTGAAAGAAAATTCTCTAGTCCTGTCAACGGTTTCCATCTCTGACAAGCGAGACGCGTGGTTGGAGGTAGAATGAAAAGTCTTCAGTGTGGCGGAACAATTGTGTTAATTTTTGTTTTGTTTTGTCGTGAGTAATTAAAAGCAGCAAGCACCTCATTTCGTAAGCGTGGTGTGGCTGTCAAGACGGGAGACAGAGAGCGTCCCTCTCACTCTCCCCGGCACCCATTCTTTCTAACTCTTAGTTTAGTAGTGGTGTTGTCAAAATAAAGCCTGGTGGGTGCTAGCTCGCTTTTATTGAATTCAACCGAGCGAAAATAGTGTGACAAGCTTTGTTTTGCACCACGTGTAATATTTGTTGTTGTTTGTTATCTGCTCACCAGATTCCTTCCTCCTACTTTGCAATTTTCTCTTTTTAGCATTTCAGACAAGTGTCAAATTTTTTCTTCATTCTCTGTCACAAATATTTATTCGCAATGAATTAGCAAAGTTTGTTTGTTTATTCAAATCAAAATGTGTGTACAAACGGGCAAAACAGTCGTCAATGATTGTTCTCACAATAGACTGACGGACGCAGTCCCCTAAAAAAAACTAAGAAAGAAAAAAAATAACTTAAAAAAAACCGTTTTAATTATTATTTTCGCGATTCTGCTTGTCTCTTATACCTATTGTTGAATAAGAACAAAATGAAAATTGTTTCTTGACTCGTTACTGCACTCAATGCTAAATTTAATTTACTCATTTTTAAAAATAAATGCGGATACACAAATTCGCAGTGCAAAATTTTTTCAATTTTTCATATCGTAATAATTATTATTATTATAATTATTATTACTATTACTGCTGTTTTATTATTTGTTTTATGAAGAGCCAAAGCGGTCAAGTGGCCTTCATCTCGGTGTTTGCTCTTTTCCAAAATCATTCAGTGTGAACTGGTTATGGGTTTGTCGACATAAATTTTCTCTTTTTTATGACATCATTAAATCATCAGCGGACGGCGGGAGAGAAATTGCAACTTTGTATGAAGAGTGAGTCGATCTTTGTTTTAGTGTTAGCTTTCTTCCACAAAAAAATTAAAAATAAAGATTGAAATACGTTTTGTGGGCTCAGCTCATCTTAAAACATTTTTTATGTAACTCAATTTTAAACTAAAACTAGTCATGACAAAATCATCAATGCAAATTATACGCATAAACATTGCAATTACCATTTGTATTCAAAGATAAATGCCAAGGTCTTGCCTTCTCTTGTTCCTGACGTGCAAACCAATTTGAATGTCATTTATCTAGATTTCTACATTAATTAGACCTTTTTAAACCACTAAATAAAAATAATCGAGAAAGAAAAGATTATGGTAAGCATTTAGCGCCATCTTTTAGTAATTAAACCCTATAATTTTAAAATAAGTAGTTGTTATTTCATTTATTTTTTAATTTAAAAATACAATTAGAAGTTGCAGCTGCACACTACAAAAATAAAATTTGCACGTAGATTTATTAGTTGTGGACAGTTGAAAATATAAATGGATTTGCATTTTTTCAAGGCGAATTCCTTGACTGACTGATGCGCAAAGCAGAAAGCCTTGAGTTTAAATATTTAAAAATAGCAAATCCATAACAATTGCGTAGACAACATTACTGTCAACAACAAAAATACTTAACTTATGTATTTCCGCAAATTAAATTTATGAGTATCATTAAAATAAAGCAGTAATTATGATATAAAATTGATTGCATTATGTAAAAACAAATCACTAAGTCACGAATCTTATGACCTTATTATTATGTTTTATATCATTTAAAAAAAATATCTCTTATGCAATTACCTATATATTTACTTTCTATTTGCTATTCTATTCAAGTGCGTACCCTCATCCCCTCCTCATTCCTTCATCACTGCTCCTGTTGTGGCCTAAGGTAAGGAAAAGAGACGAGGAGGTCGCTCAATAATTAACTGGCGTGGTCTGCCTACATATGGCTGTTTAACCAGTTGGAAGATGGACACCGTGATTGATACCATCTAGCGACAAGAAAATGCATTACGTGAAACGTCAATTTTTTCTCCCCCTTCCTTACATTTTTATTTTTACTTTTTTTTCATAGTCCCATTTTTCTCGCGGGCAGACATTGGCAGCGCCACCAGTGGAAAACAAATGCTTAATTTAAGTATGGAGTCAACCCTTCTTCTTCACCGGCCGCCCCTCTTTAATTGCCCGCATAAATAATGCGTTCTAAATTGGATTCGGATGCACACCACAGCCTCCTCACGATTTGTGTTCAATCAATATTTGTAACACCTCCCACAAGGCATCGCAGTCAACAAACTTAAGATGAGCGTCATTCAATTTAAAAAGAAATTTACCGCTAATAAAGAAACAACATACATATATTTTTAAAAAACGGAAAATTAATTGCAAATGTAAGCTACTGATTTACTTATGGCATTCATAAATAGTCATTCGGTTCTTTTAACATAAAAAAATAGTTCACCTCGTCTGTAACTCAATTTATTTTAAAACTTTCACCCTTTTCCCATTGTTTAACAAGTTTATAGCTCTGTAACTCACTTAAATGCACAACGTGTTCTCTAATGTTTATTAGTATTTGGACGTTACTTGTAATAGAAAAAACAGAAAACCATAGTTTTAAAACTCTCTTTTTTTTCTTTCAAGAAAATTTACAACCAGGATCCTATGTAATGACCATTAGTCAGATCTTAGGTCATCAGGATTGAAAGAAAATTGGTAGAAGATAAAATGTTGACATTTGTTTTACTTTTTTAAAACCCGTAAACTTTTCTTTATCATTCGAATAAATTGCTTTCAATATATAACCCAATCTTTATTACATAAACTAAGCCTCTATTTTGGTAAAACAGTTAAGATTCTTTCCAATCTGGACTCACCGGACTTGCAAGAGCAATTAAGGACATTCAATGGGCTGGAAACCAAACAAAAAGGACCTCACACAAGAGGCCAAATAACCATCAATAGACGGAAAGAGAAAACCTTTGTATTACAACATCTTCAACGTGCTGAGCAACTTTTCCGCTCTATCGAGGTCGCTCAGGGGAAATGGGAAAGACGTACTTAGCAGTTGCCTGACACTTTGCTAGCATCTGAATGATCTTTATTTAGCAGGCATTCCAAACCCTACACTTTTATTCTAGAATCTTTTTAACTAGGTATGTACAACAAATAACAATAGCAGTGCAATAATTTTGCCAAATTTGTTTCTATATAATTTTGACTCTGTTATGTGCTACGTCAATTCAAAATTAATATTACAACTCACAAACCATGAACACACAAAACAATAACCCCATTAAAAATATAATTCTGTCACGCTCATAATAAATATGTAAACTTATTCATATTGCCACTAGATGGCGCTAACTCGCTCGCACAATTTCCATCTCGAATGATTAATTTTTTTCTCCAAATGATAATCTGTAATACTTGCGCTATGCTCGAGTTAATAGCTTTCGTCTCCGCCAATCTATAAAACTAATAACACATTGTCCATTTACTTCACCAGGCGTGAAAACGGACCCACACATATACATCACGAAACAGCCTCAAGGAAATTAGCAACGTGTACAATGACAAATTCCAATGGGAGCTCTTTATTCCGACCATAAAACAAGTCGTGGACCGGACAGCAACACGTTTTCATTGCAAGTTCAGACAATTAAAACTTTTTTTTACTACCTAGCAATTTTTTTTCGAATGACGAAGAATTGTGGCGAATGAGTTGGTGTGTGTATTGTATCAGAGAAATAATTACGCAAGTCTCGAGTTCTGCCAGCACTAAATGTTGCAGCGATATCGGTAGACTATAGGTGGCTTAAATTTACAGATCGTGAAGTGCAGGAAATTGGGTTATACGTCTCGTAAAGTTGTCAAAGGCAGCATGCTGTCAGAAGCAGAGTCGACTTTGTGTGATGAATTGTTAATTAAAAATGAAATATATTTTCAAAGCACGGCTGTGTCGGAGCCAATCAAAAAGCAGCCTGATATTTGAGGAAATGGGAGCCCTTCAAAATAACGTAATAAATTAATCACGATATGGAAAAAGAAAATGCTCAACATACACGAAGCTCGTAACATGTTCAACTAAATTCGTAATTGTTGAAATAAAAACTAAATTCAACGTGTTATTTATTATTTGAAATGACAAGAGGTGGATCTGTCACCTTGACTCCAGAAATAGGCCAATGCCATGCACAACACGACGACTTGTCAATCGAAATAAAAATATTAAAAAAATGTAAAAATCAAAGCCGACTTTTGAAACACAAACACTATTTTTTTTGTTCTGGAAAAAGGCCATTTTCTCTCTTTTATTTTAAGCGCATTCATTATGTATACAGTTAAAGGGGCTTTGCATTTTAAATGCCATTAGGCAATGGCAAAGCAAGTCATGATGATGGTGATGGTGGTAGTGAAAAGACTAAAGAATTTCAAAAACTACAAACCAAACCTCCCTTACCACCCTTACCCTAACATCCTTTGCCGCTTGCTCTTCTAAGGCTCAAAAATTATCTTCACAAGTGTCAGGAATGAAGAACGTTCTTCACTCGCCGTAACTCGATTCCGCTCTTTTTCTCTTTAGGTAGTTACGCGAGGCAAAGTACACGTAATCGCGAAAGAAGAACTTGCATTCCTCGAGTGCAAATTGCTAAGAAAAGTTCTCTCATCTACATTTGTGAAAGGAATCTGCCATTTTATCTTCAGTGCTAGATTCGGACATCCATGACCACTTTATAAATCATTTCAACTCTGCATCTGACCAACTTTAGCCTTCCATTTTCATCGTTATCACTCACATTCATCTGGAATTCTTTCTCAGAGTGGGAAAACAGCTTACACGATATTATATTCATGCTCGGTTGATTTTTCCTTCTACGCCACAACGTGAAGCTGCCTTTTATATACCACAGGTTTTTAACTTTGAATACCTGCCTTTTTTCCATTCCATATTCCGCTCTCTCTCTTTACATTTTCTTATCCTAGGCGGGCAATCAACTCTCAAAAACCTACAGCCAGTTTACCCCTGTTTTATGGACGATATAAATCACCGACTCATCCTGTTTTGGAAAACTACACTTTCGCTCTAAGTTGTTAGGCGGAAAGCAAAAGAACGAGAAGAGAAAGAAGAAGAAGAAAGTGGCAGTCATTCATTAAAGAAAACGGTATATCCTCTTTATAATGTTTTTTAATATTTACTGCAATTTTTTCCCATCGTTGGAAAATCTAAAGGAATGCCAACCATTAACTCATACAAAAATTCCAACGATAAAAGGGTCAGTCAAAGTTGATCATAAAATAAAAAATTATGACCTTTTATTACAACAAAGAAAACCATTCTTCGCACTTAAAATGCCATTGAAATGTATGTTTAATCACAGTTTTTAAGATATTTTATTTTGCTTTTAGACGGCTTTCACCTTAGAAAAGCAAATCTTAAATAAAATATAAAAAGAATATAGGTACCGTAAGTTTAATGCTTGTTACGTTAAAAGTCAAGTTTGAGTAATTTACAGCTCAGCGAGTATACGTCCGAATTTAATTTATAATATTGTAAATTTACTTTTATATTCTGCTATACGTCAAAACCCTTCGTTTAAAAAAGTAAAGTAAACAATACCATAAAATTAAGTGCTCATTTTTATTTAACAATTTTCTCAAAATAAATTTTAAAAAAATTTGCCGAAGTAAAACGAAATTACACACTGAATGCATTATTTATTAATTCATTGCCGATCAGTTAAATGTTTAAGAATATTCTTAATTACCGTATCAGCTCGTAATTATATACCAAAACCATCGTAAAGAACGGGTGTTTATACTTAATTCGGTAATTCTCAGTTTAATTGTCCAATTTCATACCTGTTCTACAAATACCTGATTTAGACTCCTCATTAAAAAACATCTACGATGTACAGTTCAAAATGTTTGTACGAAATTTGTTGAAAATGCAAGAAGAGATTGAAAAATAAAATTTTTTGCCGACAACACGATTATTATATGGGCGGAAAATCCTGGGAGCAAGTGATGCGTGTTTTATTTTCCAAGCGGAATTAATTCGCCAATTTATGACTCGCACACCGTACTACGTGCAATGCAATTAGAAGTCACTTAAATTCTCCTTTCAAACACGCTAGTAGAGAAGAAGGATTTTCTATAATAATCATTACACATCCACAAAAGTCTGAAAAATTTCCCCATTTTCTCGCGTCTGCAAAACAATAATTCACGGATACAACTGTCAATAACTGTCCGCTGACAACTTCTTGACAAAATAAAAATTTGATAGGAACAACTCTTAGGAAAAAAATGAGCAATAAACTATCTGCTGACTTGCTCTGATACGAAGCTCTCACTTTTTTTCTGATGGTCAAAAAAGTATTAAAACAGGGAAGTTTGCTGTTCCCAAGATTTATTATGTAGCAGATTAGCAACAATGCAGTCTACGAACGCGACCTAATAGTTAGAGCGCAAGCAACTGAATATACAGACTACAGTATGTAACTGAAAAGGTCAGTATATAAATCTGATAAACATGTAGCTTTCATTTTGTGATTTATTAATATCAGACATGAAAATCACGAATAAACGTGAGGTAATATTTATTGATAGCATATTGATTTATTGTTTGGCATTTATTGATGTCCGAGATTAGTTTAGTAATAAATCAGAATTTTTAAAACATTTATTACGATGCCATAAAATGTTTCATACGCTTTCAAATTGAATTAGCAAAGTTGGTTATGAAAGCCAGAACAAAATGCATAAAATGACTATCCGTTGCCAAATTTGAAATTTAAAGTGTGCAAAAAAACTCATGACTGGTATTTATTTTATTACATTGCAAAGCATAGTGTATAAACACCACGTCCATTAGGTTTTGTGTTATATTAGATATGCATTCAAAATTTGCCAGTTAATTTGACGGTTTATTCTCAAAAAATCGAGCAGCTGTTGTCCAAAAGAAAAACATTTATTTTTTAAGCAATTAAATCGAACATTTTTAAAACGGGTTTTTTATACAAATCTTGCTTTTATTCGGTAGTCAATGAAGCAAGTTAACTCCTGCCCACATCAACACGAATAACAGAAGTAATATAAAACGCAGTGCAGCAAAAGGAAATCGGCGACTAATGTTTTTAAACTTGTATTTATTTCTGAGAAGAAAAATTTGAGTGCACTTTTCGACAAGAAAAAAATAAATCAATGATGTGCTCATTTAAACCAAGTTTCTAATTAAATATTCCATTTTCATCTAAGAAATTTTTTTACACCAATTACTCAAAAGCGCTTGCGTCTCATTGCTTCGAATATGAATACGAGCCTAAAGAATTTTCTCTAGTAGCCAAAGGGTGATCTTATTTGGAAAGTGAGTGCAAATTAAGGCTTTCCAACAGATGGAAATTGCACAGCTTAAGATGCATTCATTCAACTTGGCTCCGTCTTTAGCTTTTCTTACTCTCCATTCAATGTCTCTTCAAGAAAAAGACTGCTAATGTGCTATTAACCAAATTCACCAACAGAAACGCTTTCCTTCCTCCAAGCACCCCTTTCGTCTTATTCTATCACGAAACTTAAGTTTTAAAAAAAATCAAATGTTGTACTATACACTTTAATGAATGAAAATTTTACTTAGATGGAAAAAAATATAAATTAAGTTATATAATCATTCATTTAAAATAAATCAATTAAAAATATGTCGTTTAAATTTTCTGATTAAAAAAATGAGACACTGCAATAATGGAATTTATCTAGTCGTTCGGAAAAAGTTGTATAAAAACAAACCGTTTTCAAAACGAAATAGCCCTGTCTCAAAATCCTCCTGATTCTTTTTGTCGTTCATAATTTTGTAATTACGAATCAGCATAGAACGTCAAATGACGAGACGCGCAAAACTCGCGTTCCCACGTCCTTGTCTCTCAAATAGTGAATTGCTTACCAACAAACAAGACAAGTGTATGGGATGAGGAAAACATTCACAACTATACATTGCTGTATAACTTAAACGGAGCCCAACATGGCACATGGCGTTTAATGTGCATGTGTATGTTTGCATAATGGCAAGAATTCCATATTAATGCTTTACCGCCCTTCTCATTGCCGCCATCCTCATGAATAATAAACACCCTTCCTTCTTTTCCAACTTCTCTTACTTTCTCTCGTTTCTTCTCTAATATATTTACAAATATATGTTCCGTATGATTGAGAATTTTCAAGATTTACTTGGTTTTGCATTGCGGCAACAAGAACAGAAACCATCAAAAGTTATACCAATAAATATATAAAAGAAAATTACTCCAATTTTTTTGCATATAGCCATTAATAAAGTTAAGTAATTTCTTTATTTATAAACTGTATAATTCATAAGTTATAGAAAAGTTTAGTGGATTAGATTAAACATATTCAACTTATTGAAATATTAACAAAGTCATTACTTTTTTAATTTATGCTTCAATTTTATTCTAGTACCTTAACATCTCATCACTCTTTCCGCCCTCCCACACAGCAGGATATTTTTAAGCCTCCAAGATCACAATGTCATCTTAATAAAGGATTTGGAGACTATGCAGACAAAAGCCTTCCCGCCAAAACTGAAGGGCTAATTATAAAAGTCTCTGCGGTTATTATCTTTAAAAAAAGAAGAAAAAGGAAAAAAAACACATTAAAAAAAGTTAAGTCCTTCGTTGATGGAAAAATTGCTATTTTATTAGCGATTACTCCTCACCCCCTCCTTTTTTAATACAAACTTTCAAATTATTGCGATTAAATTTTATTATCCACTAAAAACAACAAATTTAAGTAGGAGGTCAATGAAAATAACACATAACATGACTGACACTCTGTTGAAAATGACTTTTTAACCAAAAAAAAAAAAATAAGAGCTTTAATCAAATGTCATTTTCGACTAACACAAACGAAAGGCACAGACATAAATGGAGAGAATGGATATTCTACACATAATGCGAGCATCGCTTTGATGGAAACTGGAGAAGGGCGTCGTTTCACCAACGCATGGAAAGAGGCTGATTATTGGGTTAATCCCCGTTTCCCCGTTTTCCGCCTCCGAATATTGCTTCAACCCTCAAGATGCAGCAGCAAAGGCAAAACGGGACAAAACTGTAAAACCAGGAGAGAAAAAAAATCATATAAACGTCTTCAAACGTGTAACTGATAAACAGAAACAGATGGTTCTTCCCTGTCAAACCGCAAAGCAGTGCCGTAAAGCATAAAAAAGAGGTGTTTTTTTTCTGTAAAAATTTATATCTTTAGAATCTGCCGTTTAATAATAATCTTTAGATTTTTAAAACCAGCTATGATATAGTAATAAACTGCAGAAAAAATCTATCGAGAAAGATGAGAAAATCTAGCAACAACCGAAAAAAAGACAAGTGAACGGAAAAAAACGTCTCATCCAGCTAAACAAGTGGTCGTCAAGAGATGGCGCCAAAGATAAATATCACTCCAGAGAGCTAGGGGCATTATTGGAACAGGAAAAGAGGTTCATGAATGCCCTGACCATTTAACAAACCAAGCGGCCACCAGAGTTTCTATTAACAATTAAATAAAAAAGTTTTAAAGTAAAAATTTCAAATTCATTCACTCAATTCAATCTACTTTTAAAAACCATATAAATAATTTTTTTGTTAGAAAAATAAAACATTACTAACTGTTAAAGATAATGTTAAAAATAACTATCTTAAATTATCTTATCTTCAAATTAATTAGAAATGTTTTTCTTATTTTTTTTATAATTAAAATAAAATGTTTTGACAACTTTTTTAAAAATTAATTGAAAACGAATATAAAAAAATTGAAGAAAAAAAAAAGAATTGTCCAGAGTGGTTTTATTTGTTTCTTCAAGTGTCTCACTATAGAAAGATCTAAGAGTAGTTCAACCAAGTCCCACTAGGCCATTGCTCCGTCTGCCCCCAATATTTCAGTTGGTCGAGAGCAGATGCACCATTCATCTTCGACAAAAGAAAGAGAAGTAGCAACATTCCACACAACTGGCCAACACCACTATTCGTTCGACTCATCAGTCGCTGTAATTGAGGCTCTCGAATCACAAGACACTTGCAACCATCAGTCTCCATATACTATGGGGTGGAAAATGAAGCGCACACGTGAAAACACTTTTAGAAAAGAACTAACACATTCCCAACAGAGCAGACCCATCTCGCTGTGAGGTCAATTTGTGAAGGAAGGGTGAGAAAAAATTTTCACCATGCCATACACATACGCACACTGATAAAGTGATTGGTCACCAGACAGGCACAATCAAAAATCAATCATAAAAATAAAATAAAAAAGTCCACAAGACAAGAACAATTTTGTTACGAGTGGGTCTATTAAATTTAGCGAAGAGCTTTACTTTCCATCACACCGTCGTCAATAATACATTTCTAACCAACGGCTAGCAGCTGAAAGTGGCAGCGGTCATGAAACTGACCTCGCAGAACGTTGCCGGCCGTTTTCGTGACATGAAGCAAATGTTATGATTTCTTACAGAAAAATACAGCAATGAAGGAAAAGGATAGCGATACGAGGAAAGCGAGTTGAAAGGCAAATTTATCAAACAGGAGCCCCTTAATTAATCACCGACCAAACGAGGTTGGAGAAGAGTGAAGGAAGAAATGGTACAGTGATGGAACTCCAAGTCCAACCCCGTATACACAGCACAGCGCCTTACAAAATGCTAAATGATGATGGCAAAAGAAAAACCAATTCTTGCTGCTATGAGCTCATCCGTTTTCCCCTCAATTTTCCTTTTCCTTTTCACTCGATGCGTTCAAATTAAAATGGATACATGTTTGAAATTGCAGTTTTCTTCCTTTTCGCTTGGTTGAACAGCAGTTTAAAGTCAATGTTTTCATTTCACCTATAGCATCTACCCTTAAGCTAACCCTTAAACTAGGTCTTTTAAATCCAATGGAATTTTCACATTCTTCCATCGTTACAAGTGCCATAGAGCAATCTGATTGGGTCATAAACCAAAGGGCAAAATAAATTCTCTTCGTCCAACAGTTATATAGGTTGAGAGTGTGCGTGTATACCGTATGTGAATTCCTGGTCCACTGACTCTCTTCAGAGAGAACAAATCCTTCACTGGAAATTGATTCTAGCAATAAAAAAAGAAAACCGACAGAAGACGAGTAGATAGAGAGAAACGTACTATAATAAACTATTTACTTTCATTTTTTTCCCCTAGCTACTTTACTTCACTCAATCCTTTCTCTCCAGGGTCACAGAAAGTATAGTGGCCAGCTAAACTTTTTTTATTTTTTTCTTTTTCCTTCATTACTGACCATCCATGCAAAATGGACATGTTGAGTGTGGTCATAGTTCTTACTGTCCAAGAGCAATTCTACCATTAGTCCCCTTTTACACAAGATGCGATCCTGCTTTTAAGCCGTCACTTCTTTTCCATCCGTTTGCAAAACAGCACTAATGTTCTAGTCCAAGGGTTTTTGCATCGAAAGGATCATTGAACACACATAAAAAGAAATAAATGTGCCAAATGCATGAAGCTGAAAATGTTTAAAATTTTAAAATTGTGTGCAAATTTCCGGCTAAATTTGCTAAACTTTACTGAATTCGTAATAAATTCTCCATATACGGTAAAAATATTTTAAAAGAAAAAAAGTAAACTTACTATCAACTATTTTTTGTTTGTAGAGAAGCGAAAAAACTGGCCTTGTACTAGAAATTGTAAACACTTTAAATTTGTAAAAAAATATATATACTCAGCTATACAGTAAAATATTGAAAATGTATTCATTATTTTCTATTATTAATACATCAATTAGACTTATTTCTTCGAAATGTTTAAAATAAATAACAATAAAACAATTGGAAAAAGGTAAAAAAATCAATACGCGATATTTTCAAAGATTGATTTTTCACTTCAGCACCTTTTGAACACCAGTGGCTACACTACAGATTGGAATTTCCTCCACAATTGTAACATTGGTATCAAAAGGGCGGCAGAAAGGGCAGTCAAAGTGGATCTAATATTCCTTGGAGCAGAAAGAACACACTCTTAGCTTCACCATATAATCAATGACCATGCACCAAAGGGATGTTACGACAATTTAAAGCAGTCTGCATAAGAACAGTTAAACCTCTTTTCTTCTCAACACACTTTTTCCTTACCAACTTACACTTCCGCTTCAGGAAGCTCAGAAACAAGTTTCAACAAATGCAAAACACTATTAAAGGGTCAATTGAACTTTGACTGCAAATGGAAATCTAAGAAGATAAAAAACGAATTTTCTACTGTTATACCCACAGTTTTTTTCTTTTAAATTTATTTTTTTAAACACTTTTAGTAAAAATATTCTATTTTTTAAAAAACCGCATAAACTTATCTAAATAATTTAAAATTTTGATCCTGTTTAAAAGAAAGAATTACGAGCAAGGAATTTGCTTGCGTGTATCTTACTTCCCTCGATCGTCTCCCGAATGACGCCATTATGATGAGTCCCGTCGCCCTCCATCTTCCTTCCATCCCACATCCCATCCCAAGCAAGCGGCCATTGTTCTGGCAGTCATGGCCGTGTTAATGATTCATTAAAGGCAGCCGTAAATAAGTTTTATAGCGAGTTGCGCGCGGCCAGCAAACGGGAGGATGCGCTCGTGCGGGCTAATTACTCTCGGCGCCCCAATCGTGCCGCCTCACTCCATTGGGCGCCGTCTAACGGCCTCATTGATCGCAAAGGCTTAGACGACTTCTTCACACAAGAATCTTTCCTCTTTGCCTGCCCGTCCGACAGCCACACCCTCTTCTTTTAATGTTATAGGTCCAAAAATAAAACCTCAAATATTTGCATTTTTTAAAAAAACCCTGTACACATCATCAAGCAACGTTCCAATGATAATGAGAAAACCAGCAAGAGAAAGAGAAAGAAATGGCTTTTAATGAACACTTGTTCAAACAAACATACAAAAGCCAAACATATTCTCCAATTGTGTTTGTGTTAAAAAGTTTAAAGAAAAAACCAATTAAAAATCTGTTTTTTTCAAAATAATAAATCTCTGCTGCCTGCACTTACAGTTTTATAAAAATTCCGAGAATTTTTTTGTAAATGTTGTAACAACCTGTAGCTAAAAGCTGACATTTAAACCTCTCATCAAATCAAGTAAACGATTGAGGAAAAAAATTGTTTCCACTCCGCCCACAGCATACACGTCTTGAAGTCCGCCCAAGAGTAGCTTACAGCAGCTGCAGGTGCACATGTCTACTACCACAAAATAAATTGTAATCATCTGTAATCATAACCCTTACTCACACACCTGAGAGAAATGAGGGAAAAAGTTCGCAGTTGACAAGAGAGATCTTTCATTTTTTTGACATTGATCAGTTGAGTTCATTATTCTCCGTCTATCACGACCCTTTGCTGGTGGTCTAAGGTCAACATTCCCCCAAAAATTCAGAGTACATCAAACACAATTAATGATTTGCTTAAATAATTATACAAACTAAAAAAGTTCATCATTTATTGTTTGATATCTTTGTTGCTCAGCACATTGTGCTATAGAAACGGGTGGAGAGCAGCTTGTTGTCAGACAAATCACTCATAGACAGAGAGTTTGAGCGCACCCTTTTATCGTTTGTGAGGGTGGATCTAAGGTTCGAGTGAAAGGCGTATAATTTGAGATCATTTATTTGAGCCTTTATCTCATGAAGCTACGGAAAAGCTAACCCATTCACTGAAGCGAAGACGGAACCACTTTACCTGTTTTTGAAGGCCAGTGCTCCATCAAAACTGTTATTTATCAGCTCAATGCACAATGGATGAGGCACAAGGTGACGAAAACCTACTTTAAATTTTTAAAAAAAATCAAGACACTTCCACCTACATAGCCACTATGAAATGGAGATTGGAAAGCGCATCAGGTGCCGCAGTAGGGGGTTTCTACTTCTTCTAAGCATCCTTGATGATCATTCAACAAAATCAACCCATACCACTGTACAAAGGTCAATCCACCATCCGTGACTGAGTTCAAGCTGCTGTCACTTTGCACTGACTTAGTCTATAAATCACAAATGTGCCCTGAAGATCACCTGCTGTGGGAGGGACATCGTCCTTCCATCATTACACCCACATTGCATTATTTATTTTAAAAAATATAAAGAAATAAATAAAAATAATTTATCAGAAATCAACATTAACCTTATATTCGAAGCGTTGTTCTTGTTCTACATATTATTGACAGTCTTGTCAAATATGGCGTGCAGTTGCCTGGGAAACTTCAACGGATTAAAAATTGCGCGCAAGATTAATGTTGGCACCGATGATGGCGACATCTGTTATCGGAAAGTAATGCAAATGAACCCATCTCGCAGATTACTCAAGGCTCTTCGAGGCTCTCTCTCCGCCCGTTACACTTTAATCGATATGTTTTATTTTATTTTTATTTTTTCTAAGTCGTTAGTATCTTATTTTTAAAGTTAAACAGCTAATAAAATGAATTTTATTGCCACTTAAAAATTTTAAAACAATTTTTTTTAAAAAAAATTACATTTGTCGTTTAGATGGAGATCGGAAAAACACCCACTAAGATGTTCGGTGCTAATAGATTAGCTATACGTGCGTGATGCCCCAACTCCACAGGCCGCCGTCACCCAAGCAGCCAAAAAGTTAATTAAAGTAATTCGTCTCTGTCGACGCAAGGGGGCGCAAAACAGTCAAGTACAAAACGAAGGGTCTCGCAATCAACCATTCACAATCCTATAATTGTAACAACAAACACCTTAATGCAAACAAATCAACATGTTTGCAAACTTAACACAAATTGATTAATGAGCTTATAAATCAACGAGATAAAAATCGATATAACAGCATCAATTAGAAGATCAAACAACAAAAAAAACCGGAGAAACGGTGTCATTCCTCTCATTAGGGAAATGAAAAACTTTTGCACCCATTTTCGCTTGGACCCTCTCTCTTTCATATTAGCACCAACACAATTAAGCATCCCCGCTGCTTCCACATGATGCGTGCACAAAATGTGCAAACGTGAAAAATCGTCCCAAATGCTATATTATGTCCCTTCCAAACGGTGGATGGCAATTTGTCTACTGCCACTCATAATTTACCCCTCGTGTGAAAGATATATTGACGCCCCGCCACAAGAGTTTTGAAAAATAGAATGAGTACGCGCTCAGGAATATAAATTGTTTCTTTTCACACTTTTCTTTCAAGCATTCTCGTCCACATTCCTTTTATTCTGCAACCACCTAGAAATAAAATAAGATGGCGACACGTGTAGAAGAAAATAAGAGCAGCAAAAGGAAAAGGGTTTTAACTTTTATATTTTTAACTTTGTACTCTTTTATACTTTAAATCTCTGCCTGTTATATATATATATATATATATCTTAGTGTAATATAATTTCATTATAAGCATAAACACATCACAAGCTGCTTCGTTAATGCATAAACTTGTTAAAAAGCCAATTAACCCAGTGGTCATTCCACATATAAAACATCATAAACAACTGTTATGATGACTTGACTGAAATAGTACAACAAATTGTCATGACATTTTACCTCATTTTAAGTGCCACTCATTTTAAGCAGTTTTAATATTTGTGTGCTATAGTTGTTTTTGCAAATACATTTTATGATACCAATCAACTTGGTGGACTTATCGACTATGAGTGCCATGCTTTCCACTGCCATATCACTCTGCCCTGCAATGGGGATCGAGAAACATAACACCTGATTTATGACCTATTTCCTAGCACAGAGCAGATGCTGGCAGGCATCCATCAACAGAGTGAAGCTTATGCTGCAATGCAACTGAAGCTAAAATTCAAAAAAATACAAAAAAATAAAAATACAAAGAAAAATAAAGATGATAAGAACTCTCCTACTGCAGTAATGGAAGATATTATATCCTATACTCTTGAAATGTGATTTCAAGTATACTTTGCTGTTTTGTTGTTTTCTTTTGAAAGTAATGTTTTTAACATTTGCCTTTATTTTTCATTTTCCTTTTGAATTAAGAAGTTGAGGCCAGTTGAAGAAAACAACCCGAACTCTTTCCCAAGTGACATCCAAACTATTCCATTCTTCATGCGTGTTTTGTTGCCCTTGACAACAACTCAGTTTCTTCGCTCGGGGGGCCATCTGTGAGCCATGAATCGTCGTCCGCCCTTGACGGCTTGATGGCGAGAAACTGGGGATAGATTTATTCGCTTTCACACAAGGTTCATTGGCGTGTGATGGATAAGGATACACTGCTTGGCAATTGGCAACGCCTAATGCATAACGTAGGTGATGACCTATCCCGCTGTGAACTTGAAGACAAAGAACGGCGATAAGACCGATCTCACGGTATGACTGCCAATTCTGTCAGTTTTCTATTTCAACTGCCCTTTGCACGATGTTGGAGAGGAAACAAATGTCAAAACTTGGGTGCAATTAGCTCGCATGGCCAATGGACTAAGTACCTTAATTAGTCAAAATAAATTCTTGTAGTGCACCCGCTCTAGCTGCCTCAATGCTGTCATTAGAGGTCGAGTAAAGATGTACGTAAATCAGATGCACATCCCAACGACCTCCATTGAGACAGCCAGGTGCACAAACCAAACCACAGCACCACATTCAACTACGTACATCAACTCCCATGCAAATCCCACGCCATGACAATATTTGCGGCTAAACTGCAGTGCCATCTTTTTAAAACAGAATTATGAGTCAAATTTATACAATTACATGCATATCGTGACGTAAAAAATGTGCTATTATTTCAAAAACGCGGATAAAAATCTTGCAGATTTGGACATACGGCGAGAATAAAAATGGAAATTTCCAATCCAATCTCTCTTTCTTTCTCTCTTTCTCTTTTCTCTTTCTACTTTGTACTATTCGCCATGCTCAAAATATAAGACAACCACGGAGATTTATTCGTCCACTTTGCCTCAGTCGCCTTTTTATCTCAAAGACGAGCTCCATCTGCGCTATGCTTAGGCCCCAAAATATTGTTGTTGCCGTTCGTCTAATCCATGACCCCCCCTCTCTTTTGCTCATGACCAACACTTTATGGCCTAGCAGCCTTAGGTAACACTTGAGAGTGCATACATATATATGCATGTCCCTTTATCGCTACAAACTACGTTGAATATGACATCGAGCAAGATATGCAACTAAGATATCTCTCTCTCTCTCTCGCTTCAGCTTGTCACACACCAGATCCGAGCATTCGTTGTAATAACAAGGTCACCAAATTGCTACTGCTCTTTGCCGCTTGCACATATGGCGGAAGAAAATGCTCCAGGCCCATCTTCAAACGACTGCACCGCGCGGGATGGAGAAGGCACATATAATACGTATCCATCATCTGTGACGCAAATGGCGCCTCCCAACTTGCAACTTGTATGCTTTATTCTTCTAGTCTTCTAGTTTTCTTTCCTTTTTTTTGCACGAGCGCATCCAACGGAATGACAAGCAACCACACTTAGAACTGAAGATTTGTGTATACATGACAAGTACCTTAACATAACGTCATTTTCAAATGGTTTCTCGTGACTCATTCTAGAAAAAAATTCAAATTTGCAAAATAAAATATTTTATATGTTTAAAAAAAAAAAAAAAAAAAACAAAATGAAAAAATCCCTCAGAATTAAATAACTATAACTTTATAATTTACAATTAAATGGATCATTTTTTACGTAATGGTTTATATTCGTTGGACATAAATCAATAAATGACCTGAAATTGTAGAAGATTTGATCACCATCAAGAGAAGTCAATGTACAAACTTTTAGGATAAATGTCAAAGTCGATCGTTCACCCCTCCAACTTGTCAACCTCACGCAATATTCATTACTGTATCCGTCAAGTGTTGTCGGATCAATATGATTAATGAAGTGACAGTCCACTTCGAGGCGAGTCAAACTTATCCTGTTATGACTGGCAGAAAAATTAGTCATTCGGTGCATATGATGCAGCATTTGATGGAAGACAGACGAAGAATGGATTAACCGAAAAAGTCAACGCCCACCAATGAGAGCCATCCATCTACAAGAACAAAAGACATAACTTCAACTCACTCATCCTTAAATTTCTCCCAAAAATGGCAATTGTTTCACCAGACTTAACAGATGTATCAAAGTCATCATTTGATACATGGATAAAAGAAAATACTAAAAATAGCCTATCCTGGTGAAATTAATCCATCAATCAATTTGACCAGCAAAAACCTCAAGTATAATGATCTATCATCAATATTGATAAATGACTGATAAATGAATCATAATTATCAATTTCGAAAGAATAAACCCATTTTTTAAGACTAGCGATGCAAATAAGAATGAAATAAAACAATCATAATTCTGTTCTTTGTTGACGATAGGCTATCTACTTCAGGCGTCAACTCTATTAAATATGGACGCACACGAGTTAATGAAGATTTCTAAGAGAGGCAGGGTTTGGTGCGGCTGGCGCGAAGCCAAACGACCCACCTAGGACGCGAGGAATGTTAATTGTTTCCCTGATGGATTGATTGATGGTCCCACTAACTGCGTTAGAACCGCCCACGATGAGTCACGTGATGCTTTTCTATACAAACAAATAGTCTCTGGAGTAAAAGTCGATTTTCAAAAAGCTCGACAAACTTTTTGACAATTTATTGACACATTTGCTTGGCAAATAACAACTTCACTGACACATCCGACTATTCCACGAGTAAAGATCAATTTCACCTCAACACGAGCGATACAATGTGTCAAAGCAACGTGTTCAGCCTACAAGCAACAAGATGCCTGTCAAGTCAAGCTCGACAGTAAAAATAAAAAAATAAAAAGATGAAGAAAGAAAACAGAAAAATCATTAACAGACAGCTATTTTTGCCTGGTCATCTTGCCATCGTTCCTTCTGATAAAAATAAATAGTTTATTTACGGTATACTAAATAATTTCTATAAAATAAAAAATTGTTTTGTTTCACTAAACCGAGATCAAATTTGTGTTTACATCAGTCAAAAGATGGCGCTGAGTGATCTGACATACTTATTACATAATAAATTTTATTATCTGTAACAGCGCTAATAAATTTAATTTTTTATAATAATTATTGGCAGATGACAGTGATGGAAAGTGCTTTATATTACAGATAATTTCAACACATGACCATAAAAACTTTCAAAAAAAAGGTTATAAAATATGTACTATTCCATGTTCTCACGTAGATTACCTGATTTCCTCTTAAAAACCTGTAATTCCGGACATTTACATTTCAGTATAAATATACATTTCATTTTAGTTTTTACAGTAATTTTATTTGGTCTTCAGTGCGTTAACACAGACAGCTGCATGCATTTTATTACCTTTTTTCTCCTAACTTTTCTATATGAACCTATTTGTATGTACCATTTGATAGTAAGTGGCTGTTGCAATGAAAAAGTTAAGACCGGCAGGGGAAAAGAAAGAAGGTCACTCAAATTTATGAACAGCCTCTAATTGGTGGGTGGGAGTGAGAGCAAAAGAAAAAAAGACTACAAAAACAGACCACTAATTTTACGTGTCAAGACAATTGACGAAGTCTGTGTTAGAATCCGGTCTGCAGGGTATGAGTATTAATCTCATGTGAACTGACTACTGATGGACAATTCTTTAGCTTTGATGATTTCAAATAATTAAATTCAGAAATAAATTTAAATTAAATAAAAACACCCCGAGTCCTTGACAGATTCATTACATGTTGGCAGACATTCATCAACAAACTCAAGGTTATTTGAGCGATTTTGCCATTCGAGAGACTAAACTCTTCCTCTTTCCTCTTGTTTTTACGCTAATGACCTGTCACCAAATGTAAAAGAATGAATCATTAGACTACAAAGGCGTCAATCCGTCCTGGAAGATGACCTCTGTGTTGGTTCAAGACAATAGGTTATTTTTTTTTAAAAAAAAATTTGCTTTTGCTCTAATGTATGCTCGAATTGTTCTTAAGAAGTCATTTGATTTGTTTGCTAACAAGAAAAGTAATGAGAAAAACAAACCAGCAAGTCATCTTAACGCAATAACAACATTAGACAGATGACATTACAAAAATAACTCTTGATACAAAAAACAAAAATCAACTTACATATATTTTTAAATAAAAAACACTTCCGGTTTTTATAATGTAACAGAATTATATATTGTCCAGTAGGCCTTTAATTCCCATCTTTCTTTTTTTCCCCCATTCCAATAAGAAAAAAGTTTGTCCAGAAATGAAAAGGTAAAGCATTCCAAACATTCTGCTATCAGTCACATTGCCAAAAAAGGAACGTGTAGTTGAGACAGATTTCACTATGTAACATCAAAAGGGTACAAGAAGCCAAGCGTGCTTGTTCAAACGTGACCAGTGGTCAGTTATTCATTCCACCTTTAAAAAAACCATTTGATTGTTTAATTTACAATCAAAAAATTAAAACATAATTTATAAAAATTATTTAAACCTTATTTTAAATTTAAACAATGTTATTAAACTATTTCTACTTTTGGAACAAAAAATATTAATATTTTAAAATAAATTGCTAACACTAGTTGATGATATTCCAAAATATTGAAAGAGAGAGAGGTCAATGGCGATAGGCCAAAAAGAAAACTTTAAGCATCCATTATCTATAGACGTGGTATGGAAGAGAAAGAATTCTTGTGGTTAGAAGCCTCTTCTGACAGGAGTCACTCGTAAGGTAGACCTAGTCAAGCATCTGCCTCGGTTGGATTCGATCTCAAAAGGGCAAATCGGGGTTTTCTGCTCCTCTTGCCATCATCCATCCCTCTTCACTCCCGATTTCCTAACTCTGGTCTACATGCCGATTATGCCCAGAGTTCAAGAGACGGCGCTCGACCTTTGAACTTGGTGTTTACAATGCCTGTCCATCACCTTTCATTTGCGTAACAAGAGCCCTTCTCGTTCACCCCTTTCCCTACAAGCTACATGAATGGGTTTTGAGATAACACGTTGTATACAAGTTTGATATAATTGGTGCTCGCAATTACATTTCATTTGCATTTTATTTGTATAAAGTGCACTATTTTTCCTTTCTATTTATGACTTAAAGGTCAAAAATATACATACCGGTACTTGGCAACTAGTGGAAAAATGTCTTTTTGGCAGCAAACAATATTTAGATTTTCCGCAAAGTTAAATATAAAAAGTTTCAACACTTTATTTAAACTTGACTGATGGAACATCAAAATGCCAACTTGCATTTTACCCTTCTGCAAACTGGCTAAACTAAAAAAAACGACCAATGCTGACACGTCTTGTTTTATTAACTACCATACGCCAGAAGATTTATCAATTCTTTGTAGAACATAGCAAAAGAGATTAACATCAAATTCTATTATTAAACGCACATTAGACGCAAATTTTAATCAAACACATCCCATCTAAATGCCGTCTCAACAACAAACACAAATTGGTTTTGCTTTTTCTCTCTTTCGCTTTCTCTTTATATAGATCTGTATATATATATATATTGCAATCTCTTTGGAAACAGCTTTCTCGCAACTTTGCTGCTACCATCTGTCACTTGATTTGTGTCTTTACAATATAATTGCCTTCCCACCTCTTCCAATTTCAAGAGCCCCATACACAAGCTACGTAAGGAAGTGCATCTTAATCGCTTGGCAAACTCCATTCCGATCAGACATTGACTACACCAATAACTCAGTAAGGTAATCACAGCGCACACAACACACTCGTATAAATATACGCGTCGAAGCGAGTGGATGGCAAATCACTCGGGACAAAAACCGTTGTAAACGATGTCCCACGTGGTCATCGCGCGTCTAAAGCTGTTTCAATTGAAGACAACGAAGGATATTGATTGAACCCGTCCTAATGAGAGCAGAAGAGAGAAAAGGGCGAGGTCTTTGCTGCTGCACTATTGATTCCACACGCGTTCATTTTCCACCTGTGACTTATGACTCGAGTTTTCAATTAAAAGGAAGGCCATACCAACTACTTGGACGGTAGAGGCCGCCCGGGGAGTAGATGGAAGGTGGAATCGGCAGAGTGAAATGGGGGCACCCAACGAAAAAGCAACGAGCCACGCACATCTAAACAGAGCGGTTCGATGTCTAAGATTACACGACATTCATTGAATAACTAAACAGAGGGTCATTCGTTTTTTATTGCTACTGCCACCAGTAGGCAAGAGATGGCGCTCACGGTTGGAAGAGTTCGGGGTTAATACAATTGGGGTGCCTAGTGACCAAGGCGAGCGCCAATTACTTTGAACGCGTTGCCGAACGCCCCCCCCCACCTTCATACCACAATTATGGAGTAGAAACAACAACGACAACAAAAAATCGACACAAAAGACAACTTGACTTTATTACAATAAAACCAAAAAACAAAAAAACATAAATGCTAAAATCTTTTATAATTTTATTTGCCATTATTTATTTGTTTATTTTTTTTCTTACAATATTATTGTGAGCGACTGTCACTCGCAACAGACAAAATATTTTGCACAGATGACCTGCGGTAACAGGTCTCTTATTTTCTATCATACGTATATTTACAATTCCTTCTACAGTCGCATGTCACGACCTGGATCTATTACATTCTCTTTCCACACGTTGACCCGTCACAACCAGACGTGAGTGGGATGAATGATGCGACCAGAGTGCGAACTCACTTCAACGCCACCAAAATAGATAGTGTCTATAAGATCGCATGACAGAAATCAATTTATTCAAAATTAAAAATAAAACTACTAACAAATAACCTTACAACACCTAAAAACCAAAAAAGAAAGTGTGAAAAGCCGTTTATATCAGCACATTTTTCTGAATTTTAAATAGAGTTGATTGCTCCAATATGGCCACAAAATATGATGGATGCACAACGTGAGTCCAAGATACTCACGTGCATAAATTTCATTCCAACGAAACCTGCCCCATCTCGGCTACAAATCAAAAGACAGGCAGGTGTGATAGGCGGAGAGATGGTAGTGGAAGTTAAAACACATGGCGAGAAAAGAAGTCAAAGTTAAAAAAAAAGCGAAGGTCTTTCACTTTTATTTATGATGTTAATTTAGAAATCTATAAATAACAAGAAGAGACACACACGCACAACTTCTCTGCTGCTTTCCTATATATACAATATATGAAAAGAGGACAGGCGCAGTGTCCAGGTCAGCCGTAAAGTTCGACACGTGAGCATCTCGGCGCCTACGCGTACCAAAGCTTTATTGCCTCAAGGCGAACCGGGGGCCAGAAGGATGAAGGAAAACTGGACTGGATGCTCCTACTATTCTCCGACCAGACTGAGTTATGTGTCAGCAGGAATGCCGCTGTGTGACTAACAATAGAACTTTTTTTATATTTAACGACACTAGAAGTTCACACATGAATTATGTCCACGTGACAGAATTTCGAAAAGTTGCATCGTCCTGTCGTGTATTTATTCACTTGTTTTTGTTTGCAACCAACTATTGACTCCAGGGAAATTGGCGCAACTATTTATTTAATTCCAAAAGTAAAAAAAAAAAAATAAATTAAAAAAGTAGCAGAACCAACGATAAGCGTTGTATATTTTGCACAGTTTCCTTTTGCAGAGGTCGCCCACTTAAAAATTACCCATGGGACAAGGACCAGCTGCACGAGCACATTTCCCCAACCAACCATCCCGCAATGAGTCTGTTGGGGGAAAATTTTAATTTCTAGTTAGAATTATCGTCCTAATTTCACTAGTGAAAAATTAAAATGTTTCTGCTAAAACTCTTTCTTTTCTCTCTTCACCGTATAACTTGTATAAATGTATTAGGCCAGTATTCTACCTATCCATACTCAGTCGGAATGGGAAGAGTGAGGTGGGAGAGGCAGAGGCAGAGAGAGATGGTTGAAGGCAAAGCAAGATAGGACTCATTAGGTTGAGGCAAGCACTCAGGTATTAAAACCTGGTGTGGTTACCAGTTAATTAAGCCAATAACTTAGAGTCACCAACGACTAGCATATCCCTCTCCTGCAACTCGAAAAGCAAATCTGGTAGAGCTTGTGCTTTCATCTTAAACGATTCTTTGTTCAACTCTTTTAGAAATTAAGTCCCAAAAGATCTCGGTCAAAAGCTCACATTTCCTTTTAACTCTTTTACATATACATATACACTTTGACATTGTGGTCAGCCATGAATTATGGAATGAGGTGGTCAACTGATGATGCCTACTTGGTCAACACAATTTTTTTTAAATCGTAGATGCTTTTAATTCCCTTAGCTATGTTTCAAAACAAATTGTAGAGCTAGCTATAACAGCTTAGGCACTTTTCTCAAGTTTAATTACATAAATGGCGCATCTTAAACGAGAATTTTCTGTCTCAACATTGTAAATAAAACATCTCTTTATTAACTAAGCTTTTCTAATGTCCTCAAGCAGGTGAAAAATAATATTCCATCCTACCTCTTCATTAAAACACACCTGTTGAAACCTTCTACCATTTCGACAATCTCTTTCTTCCTTTTGTCTACTTTAAATGGAAATTATACTTCGTGCAACTCCACGCAAAGGTATTATAAGCAAAGGTTTTTAAAACACACACAAACTTTATCCTTGCAATTTATATTATACTTTGCAATTACACAACTGATGCATATTCACCCAGTTGCATAAATTGTAAAAAATTAAAAAATAGGTACTTGCATCTTTTTAAATGAATTCATCATAAACATGTCTGCAAAGTTAAAATGATTTTTTTCAACTTATTTGCATAAAAAAAATTTTTTAAGTAAAATTATTTTGAAATAAAATAAAAATAAAAACTGAAAAAAAAAATCACAAGTTGTTTAAATAGCTTTTTTCATTAGTATGGTAAAAAAAAAAAAAAAAAAAAAAATAGGAATAAATCAAGCATTAACCATTAAAAGAAAAATATATAGAGACCCATACCTTTTCAATTAAAACGCTATTAATCATTGAGCATACGTTTAAAAAAGAGGTCAATTATACATTTTACGGATAAGTCGATTAAGGACTGTTCAAACATAAAATAAAAACAAGCAAAATAGACATTAAAAATTCATTTAAAAAAATCTAAAAAAAAAAATTAACTGACACTTTCAATTTGATATATTTTAAATCTTTAAAAAAATCATAGAAAATTTGTTCTACTTCCACGCCCAACATTAATGGACAATTTTTTTTCGTTACACCTTTATTCATTTCCATGAACCCCATCTATTATAAAAAAAATTCCAACTCTCATCACCATCAAAACAAAAGACTAATAGCTGTACATCAGGCTATTCCACTATTCATCATTTCCATCACAGGTGTACGAATAGAAATGAAGGCAGAAGAAGGAATACCGTTTTAATAAATTATTTCTCCCCTTTCTGTCCTCCCATTTACAATCAACAAAATTGGAAATTTGTAGGAAAAAATTTCCATCATATTTCATAACATCGTGATGCAGTCTTCATCTGATTTGCCATTAACAATAAAAATTTGAAACGTTATTCAAACTTGTCGTAATCCATAAACTACGTATGCTAACAAATCCAGATAAAAAAATCCATAAATTCAATTGGCGATAAACAAATCGCAACACCTGGACTCGTAAATCTATTGGACAGCAAAAGCGGCCTCATGTGAGTAAACAAAAAACCGCTAGGGTAAAGAGGAGTTGGGTGAAGGTGGAGATAGGAACAAGAAAAGAGGGGAGGAGAGACATACATGGATGCCTGGCTCAGTGCCGTCACCTGAGGCGGATAATTTATAATCGCAACCACGTCCAACGAGGACCCTAGCGAGTCTCTGATGAATCCGTAATTTGTCTGCCGCCACCGTTTTCACTGAACACACAAAGGCTGTCAGGAAATTTCTAAAGCAAGATAGATGGATGTCAATCGGGCCGTAATGGCAAAAGACCATCACACTGGCCCACGACAGACGACCGACGTGTAGAGGATACAATTTATGAGCAGAACCTTCCCTCCCCCAAATGGCCTTATGCAGATTCAAAGTGAGGGGACAAAGGCTGAAGAAAAGGCCATAAGAGGTGGAAAAGACACAACCGCATGACAGAGACATCTGCCCTAAGAACAACCCCATCAATTTTCACCTCTTCCATGTTTAAAATTAGAAACGAAATTGAAATTGAAATTAATTGTCAAATTTTGTTTATACACAATAAAAAAATGAGAGATGTCTAAAGAGGTGGAAGTTATAAGGCACCCTATTGTAGCACGTCCAAGCTGGCTAATTAGATTTATAGCTTGCCACCAAATCCACCTGGGTTTTGCAGAGGGGCTAAAAATCCGGGATATTAACGCCATATTTTATGTCTTCTTTCAAAACCGAAAAAAAAAAGAATCCATTGGGATATGAAGCAAATTGACAGTTAGCTTCATAACAAAAAAAACGCAGTATAAATTGTAATTTCTTAATTTCATCTTCAAAGATGAGTGTGTGGTCCAAATGATAAACAGTCTAAAGGGAAAGAGAGGAAAAGTTTGAACCAAAAAAAAAGATACTAAATTAATGAGAAAGTTTGTTCTAATGGGGGTTGCCACTACTTCTTTACCTTTTATTACGCAGCTTTTCCCTCTGTAAATGGTCGAATCGGTCGTTTAATTTTTTTTCTTTTGTTCCTTGTCTGTCTTGGCAGAGTTCTAATTAATGAAAATTGCCAGTCTCACCCCGTCGGCCATGAGTGATTGGAACTATGCATCATGCCCCTGTCAATCATAAATCACACCACGCAACACTTAGGGGCAAAACAGTGAACCCACAAATTAAAGTTCCACCCCCACACCCTCTGCCTCTCGCTTTCAGCGGCTATGGACCACTGACTAACCCCATTGTAACGACCTAATGACTTCTCTTAATGGCAACATGTCATAATATCAAAGTCATCAAATTGATTTTCTCTCACTGGATACTTTTGCTCGACACAAAACTTCAGGCTCGATGCCTTCAAGCAAAAATAAAGTTCAACCCAAATAAAATAAACGGTCAATAAATAAATTTAGAGCATAAAAAGTTATTGATTACAAGTGACCGACCCGCAACCATCTTTCCATCCACAGAGTGACCCTGCCACCCTGAGGGCCTTCACTCGTACGCCAGTCGTTGAATAAATCTTCCACGCATGCCACCTAGTATCTAAGATGACAAACTTCTTTACACATTATTTCAATTCCAACTCAACTCGAACCCAACCCTAATACAAATTAACAATAAATAATAATAAAAAAAAAGTCTTCAAAAATTCTGTGCATTACTTATCTGCGTTCAGAAAATATAAATTATAAGTTTTTTTTAAATGTCCAAAAAAATAAACAAAGAATACAATGACTGTTGATTGAAAATGCATGTTTAAAACTCTCCTGGCGTAATCTATTAATCTGAAACAAGCTTTTCCTATGAATTGCTAACATTAACCTCAATTTGAAGTTGAGCCGTCTACCTAGAAGATATACACGACGAAGTACATGAACAAAATGATGAATGTTAATTGCATTTAAAGATGGATGATTCTCAATATAAACAGGACATGACCCCAGACCCATTTCTTGGCTCAACGTTTGGCCACCAGGTGCGCTGCCTCTGGATGACAAGTGACAGTCGCCCGTCCCTCCCAGCACATTGGCTCGCAGTAAAAATAGTTGAGTAGACATTTTCTAAAATGACATTTCAAGACCAAGCTAATGATTACGTGCAACGCCAGCTTCTCTTACACCTACTAGTTTCGCTCTTATTTTCTTCCTATCACACCGGAAATGAATTCTGACTGATCTCTCATTTCACAAACTTGTCTTCCTTTGGCGATCAAGCAAGTTTTTTTTTAAGGTCTGCCATACAAACAGGACACGCTCCACTTGCGATGAGGGGCACGTGGGGAGAAAAAAGAAAATGACAGGAGGCCAATTGAGTGGCACACACACTCATTAAGTCGCCGGAAAAGAAAGAAAGGTTCATATCCTTCCAACTGCGTCTTGTGTTTCACTCCTATCTGTGTTTTCATGTCAATTAAATGACAACTCCGTTTGCACAAGAAGAAAGTTTTAATTTTCATCAATTTTAGATTTGGCTTTAAGTTGAAGGTTTATCATATCGAAAAACATTGACATGAACTGATTGAAATGAAAATTATTAAATTTACCTTCATTTAAAAATGAAAAAATTAAAATGAAATAAAGTAAATAAAAAAAATCGAGCGGAAATATCCGTCAACTGAACAACGAGAGGGGAAATCGGGAAAGAAAAAAGAAGTCCATTTGAATATCATTAGAAAAGTTCAAACTTTAGAGGTCAACAAATGGTCAAGTATCAAAGTAACTGAGAAAACAAGAAACTGTATATGCAAAACAAAATGAAATAAGAGCCTTGTTTATACCATTATAATATGCAAATTGAATACAAATCACTCAAAAGGCACAAAATGAGTGGAAAAGAAAATCAAGTTTGCACAAATCAATCAGAAACTGACCCTAAAAATCACCATGCATAGCGCACAAATCTTCTTTACAGTCCTTATCCTATTAGACACAGTTTCCTACATTCCAAACAAAATAAACTACACCTCATTTTCGTTTAAAAAAAATATTCATGCAAGCTGACAATGTTTTGAAAAAAGAATTCACAAACAAGAATATTGCCAGTAAAAAAAAAAAATAAAAATAAAAATAAATAAACATAAAAAAAACTTTTTTCTTTTAATCGATGATGTACATCACTTTAAAAACATCTCGAGCATAAAAAAAATTGCGTGTTAGCCTGACATCATCATCTATTCCTATAGTACATCTTTGCTGACCCCTCCACCTCTTTCCTGCCAACGCTCCTTCTTTTCCTTCTTCTAGAACTTTTGTTTATGTCGTCGTTGTCGTCCTGCCATCCCTTCCACGTTATTTACAACATCTTTTCATCAAAGTCTATTGAAGACCTAGTCCCTTTTTGCACATGTGATATAGTGCATACAAAGAAGAAAACTTGCATGATTTCCTGCAATAATTCATAACACAATTTCCCAACCTACCCTCGTGTTCAGGAAACCTTGAACATATACAGAACCTTGTCTATATGCATGCAGGAAAACATCAGTCTAAAAAAAGTTATACAAAACAGTTTTTCTTAAAAAGTTTAAAGTTAAAACTTTTGGAAACATTGATGACCTCATATCATTTACATCAATAGAAAATAAAATCGAATCGATTGGTCGACCTTGTCCGAACTGAGCCTTCAGCAATATCTAAACACTATGTGTACACATAACATGTTAATTTTCGTGACACGGCATATAAAGCAGCAGCTTTCCTGATTTATGTCCAGTAATTATTGTGATTCGTGCTGCAGCAAGAAAACGTTTATCGATAAAAGCATACACACACCAATTAAACTCGAGCTCTCAAGCAGTAACCCCTCCTTGTGCCGGAGTTCAATGGGTTGAAAAATCTCAAACTGAAATAGAAAAGAAAAATCGGCCATAAAATAAAACAACGTCTTTCTACGTGTAAATTAAAAGTTGTTTATAATTATATCATTTTCTATGTACTTATTTATTTATTTTTTAGTTGCACTAGATAATAAAACTAAAACAATTTTAAAGTTGAGTATTTATCTCTCGTTCAAAATTAATTAATTCAAAAAAAAATTCCCTTTTTTGTTACACCTATCATTAGTCTTAAGTTTGACCTTGGTCATACATCAAGAATTGGATTTGCCATCCATGTGGTCTGTGAATATACATTCATCAAAAAATGGCCTTCACATGCGCAGACCTTTGCCCACCTGAAAATCTCAAGGAAGATGGCTGACATGACAACTCAAGTGACAAGCAAGACCAAAGTCAAGCGCCTACTCTACTATTAGACCTTCATGTATAATTAAGGATTTATAATTGAAACTCATTTAAAAAAATTTCATGTACATCACGAAGCAAATGGCATTTTAAAATAGGTCTTTAACTCCTCCAAGACACTCGCCTGTATATTTTAATATCTCATTCTATTTTATGGTCATCTAAAAGTCCAAATCACTCAATTATATATTCAAGATCTACAAATATAACCGTCTTAATGCAATTCTGGATCTATAAATCAAATTGATAAACTTCAGTATTTTTAATCAACTACCATAAATGGAAAGAGAGGAAATCAAATCAAAAAAATATTTTTTAAAAAAAACAACATATATATATAATACATATCATTGAGTGACAATCAAGGAAAAGTCAAGACATAACTACTTAAAACACTGTGGCCCCTCCTGCAATGGTTTCATCCTTGATGGAAAAATGTTGATGCGGAGAAGTTCCTTAACTGGTTGCCCACTTAATTGACGTGAGTACTAGAAGGTTGGCAAGACAAGAAGATGGTAAACCGCCCTCTCAAGACCCGTCACGTACTTTAGGAGGCGGCCCATTACAGAAAATAAGTTCATCTTATGTGCCTGCAAGCAGACACCAAGCGAAACACACCTCCCTGAATAAAACAGAAGCTTTATTCAATCAAATTATCAAATCCTTAATTTAAAAAAGAAAATAATATAAAATTAAAGTTTAAATTTTAAAAGTTTGTGAGAAATCTTGTGCTAGCGATAATCAGTGCATAAATTGCTTATTCATCTACCAATACGATCATAACTGTCAACAAAAATGATCGGACAAATCGCTTGTCGTGGATTTCTATCTGCAGATAAACCACACAGAGGAAACCTGATCCCTATTAACTAAAGGTTATCGTTGCTTTGTACCATAAACAAGTTTAAATTAAGGATAGAGACAATACTTTCATATATATATTCTAAACCGACGACGCTGATAAGGAAACCCCGCTACAACCACTGAAGGAAATGTGAAGCGTCGCCTGACACACCGCGAGATTATTCAATTTGACTAACAACATAAAAGAGAGAGAATATTCTAACTTGGTTGTTAACCCTATCGATCAGAATTGTTTTGAATCAGATTGGCAGTCGTTTTACTCCAACTTGCAGCAACAACAAGCTCGTATAGAATTTGGGACCAATTTTCATCGCTGCCCCAACAACATAACCTAGTTTGATACACAAGAAAGTCGATGTATTATGCGAAGGCGCTTGACCAGAAAGCGGTGCTTCAAGACAGTCTTGATGCGAAGGTGTAGGTGCACTTTCTCTCTTTACTGGCACTTTGGCTGGACAGCCATCACTATTCGTGACGGGCGTGTTTTCAATTACTGTCTGATTTGGCTCTGCTCTGCTTTCTCCTTCTCTTCCGTCTTGAGCTTAATTGACTTTCTGCTTAATTGCTTTTTGAGGGCACCGGGCGAACGAAAGGAACAAAAGAGAGAGAAAAGAGACAGGTGAGATGAGCGGCTGCCCAATGGATTCATTAAGGTGAGGGGGTGGATTCGCCTTTTACACTCCGCCTCATGACCTCAAATCGAATCGTGCGTTCCAAGACTTTTAGTCTTTGTTTGCCATTAGTGCTTCCCATTTAAATGGCCAGTCCACGAACGTAGAATGTGCTGAATAAATCCATGGGGAATTAATTTCAGATAATGTTTTCATGCAATTTTTTTAATTATGTTTATAAGAATTCCTTTAATTTGCTTGTCAGGTTTTTTTTATTAAAAAGTTTAATCCTTGAAAACTTACTCTTTAAATAAAAAATAATATTTTTTTCTTCTTTTTCTTTGATTATAGCTGATTGCAGTAAGGAATCGGTTGAAAATGAGGTCATCATCCTTTTGCTATCATGCTGTCATCTTATTGAGCAATTTACAAAGCATTGTTTTGTTTTTCCTAACTCACACCCATGTTGAATGGCGTGATAGACGCGTGAGTATTTGCGCCAAATCTTCCGTTTGACGTCTATATATTTTACTAAACATGCAATCACGTTCAACAACATCCAATCCAAAACATTTCACTTAGAGGTTAAATTCAATCTACCAGCAACTGGTGTATTGGAACAAAAGTTAAATTTACCACAAAATTAAAAAAAATAATTTAATTTTAAAAATTATTTTATAAAACTAATGACATCATAGTCCTCGCTGAAATTTTTTTAAACAAGAATACTAATTTGATTCTATTTTAAAATAAAAATTTTTCAAAAAACAACTAAAAAAAACTGAACTTTTCATAGAAATATGACCTAGATTTAAAAACGCCATTCACTCATCCGTATGCAGACAATGAACCACACAAACCAAAAACCAATCCAAAGTGTCATCAAATCGACAAAGAAAAATTCCCCATCCATCACTCAAGACACAGCTATCCAGCAGCACACACATTGGATTATCAATGAGTCAGCCAAACAAAAAAGATGACACTACAGTTTTCCCACTTATCAATTTGAATAGCTGTTTACAAACACATTAAGACATATTTACAAAGCATATACACGGTTTCATACGATTTATTTATTTAAATAATATATATACCACAAGTAATATAAAAAAAGAAATTACATTTTTATCTTCCTATTCCCTGATAGATCAAACTAAACAGGTGCACAGGTATTTTTACGTGAAAAATATGCTTTGCCTTCACATTGCCACTAATTATTCCACTTCTTATCTGCCTCCCTGCACTTCACACTATAAATTGTTTCTTATCTTCATCCCGGTTTCTTTGGACTTGTGTACGTGAACAAGATCAAAATCTCGCTCCCTCCTCTTCTTCAATATCCCCTTTTTTTCTTCCTAGCACTTCGAAATAACCAATGATAGCACTCGTCACCAATAATCCACCAATTTTTTCATTCTTTAACACCACTTTCATAATATTTCCTCTCAATTATTTTGACATCCCCTTATCAAATAAAAACTCATAACACCCACTTAGTTAAAACCAACTATCCAGCTTCGAACTTGAACGCCATTTCTGCTGCTATGGGCTTCCAATTAAGAAATCACAATACCAATTTAACGCCTCTTCTCTAATTAATTAATTGTCTTTGTCAGAGAGATTCCAACCAGTTACCTCCCTCCCATTCGCTTGCTTAATATTACTCGAGGCCCAACAGCGGACAAATTGCAACAAGCAGCTTGTCACTATGTATACACTTAAAAGCCTCCGGCTAACCTCGTTATAGCAACACGTTTTCATAAAATTATGCAATAAGTTCGAATTATTAAGAAAATTAGCTTGTATGCGAATTCAAATTCTCGAGGGAAAGAACGGAAACGTCGAGAAAGAATTATTGATTGATTGCATTCAAAGCAGACATGACCCATAATCCCATTTAACACTCATTAAATTCTACGAAAGAAGTGACCTCAGGGTCCTCGGAGACTAAATCACTCATATAAGACAATCATAGTGTAAAATTTAAAATTAAAAAGAAAAAATCTCTTATTATTATTGCAAGGAAATAAAGAGTTTTTTAGTGCTAACATTTAAGTTTGTCAGTGTTGCCATCTGGTGGCACAATCTTGAGTGACCAAACTATTGGAGTTTAATGACGTTAAAAATTCAAACAATGCTCGCAGAAGCACGTGTTGAAATTAGAATAGCGTAATAGCCAATTATCCACTGCTGATACACAACAACAGATGGCGCAATCTCCTACAATTTCAAATATCCAAGAATCTAACATAACACCAAACCCATTTTAATTTCGGGGAAAAACAGTGACCGTGGCTTGATTGCGAAGTACAGTTGTTGCCGCGGGGAACATATCAGAACAAGAATGAAAAGGAGGTGAAGTGGGCGTGGTGCAATAAGGCGCACTTTTGTGATGGATTGGCCTCTGGAATGGCCACACTACTCCATTATGGGGATGTCCATCTGCCATTTCATCTACATAACCTCACCTCATAAATCTGTCAAAAATCCTTTCCCCCACTCTTCTACCTCCATCTCACTAGATGGACCTTAAAATGACCCCACCTCTCCACCAAAGTCCAAAGCCTATCGAATGTTTTAATCTCTACAATAATAACTTATAATTCTACTAAAAAATATAAAGATTGAGAGAAAAAAAAATTAACATCACATAAAATATCGTTTAATTTATGACGTCAAAACAAATTCCTCATGTTAAAATTTATTGGACTTATATCAATTCAAGTTGGATTGCTTTACATTTCTTATCAGATTTCTCAATCTTTAGCTTCATTTCCAATTCGCAAAATGATTTCAGTTTTAGAAATTTCAATATTAACAATGCAAGGCCCTTTTTATCAAATTAAATTTCGGAAGCAAAACACATCAAACTCGACAACACATGTTGTTTTTATTTGTAATGTAAGGTAAATGAAACTGAAAATATGAGCAACATTGCACCCCGAATTGTCAACGAGAGCAATTTTTTTTTTTTTAGTTGTAAGTTTGTTATTACTGTACACACAGTGAATTAAATTCGCAAACAGCTAAAAGAAATAAAGCGCACTTCAAAGTCAAGAGAAGGCAAAAGGTCGTTAAATTCCGCCAGATTGTAGCATATGGCCTAAATATTCGCCTATAAATCAAAAGCAAAACTTACATTACGCGCCAACTGGTGGCGATTGGTACCATCAACCATCATGAGAAAAATTCTATACGAATTTCAAAACTAGGGAACGCGGATAAAGCCTCAAATTTTTTTTTTATTTTTATATGAAGCAAATCTATAGTCCTGAAAATGGGGATTTTACCCTATGATTTGTAGCTTTTATGACAATGAATAATTTACTCACTTTTTACCCCATCCTTTCCTTCCACCCTATCGAGCATACGACACAAACATGCAGTGGAAAATTTCTAGTTTTGCATATTACACTTAATAACTACTTACAGTATTTATTGTATATTTATTCACAACTTCACTCGAACATAAGTCTTTACTTTGATTCAGATAAACACCACATCTTCATGCCAATTATAGAATTATTAAAACTGATACAAAGTGCCTGCCTTAATGATAGGTTTTCTACTGTAGCTAACAAAAACCTTTCCCCTTATTTATTACAGCATTGTATTACATTAATGAAAGGGTTTTAACCCTTAATAACGAGCATAAAAACAAGTAACAATACTAATTTACAACACAAACAGAAACATATTTTAATTCGTAAAAATAAAATTCACCCCTAACACACTATTACCCCCTTCTTTCATAATGCACTTGGTTATAACCCTTTCCTCTTTTCCAACCATCCCATGACACTATTACTGCACCTTTGCAGACACATAAATTACATCTCTCTCTCCTTTTTTTTTCAAACCCTCTTTTCTCTCTGCAGTATACTTTTCTTTCATTCACTCAAGTCAGGGTGAACCCTACTCCTAATGCGGTCATTTGCAGGCCAAACCATCAGCACGACTGACGATGCGAGCCCGGACTAGCGATGGGTCACCCATAAATTACTAGAGCGTCCTCCTGACAACTCCGCCCTCTTTTAACGCATCCTAGTAGAAAGAAAGTGCAGAAGCGGTACCGATATGCGATAGGTAGGAATGTTAGACATCAAAAGTGAACGTATGAAACTGATTATCGATTTGTACGCTAAAAATAAATAATGGTCATGTCAATCATGTAAATGTCTATTAATCTTGTTGAATCGAGGCAAATTTATTAAATCAAAAACCATCACGTGTCAAAGTAGATTGGCATTTACGAAAGACAATCAATTATTGACTGGCCTTTCATTTGATTCGTTTTGTTAAGTGACAAGTTGAGTTTAATATTGGATTTTATAAGGATTAAAAGAACAAAAACGTAAACAAACAATTAATAAAAGATTTTGAAATTGTTCCAGAAACAACTCTGGTTCTCGTGTATCTAAATCTTGTGGCTCGAAACAACATAATCATCACATAGCTTGACTTTAACACTTCAATCTCCATAAAATATCAAAGCAGACCAATAACATTAACCTCCTACATATCCAGACATCAAAGTTTTATACGCTCTGTAATTAACCCAAAATCCCTTTGGATTTATTTGGCAAATAATAAACAGAAATAATCTCTCCAGTGACAACAACCAGCATCATCAGCTTGATTTTTATCTTTCTTTTTAAATTGCACAACCCCAATTACAGCAACAACTTTTTTTTATCAATAATTCTTTTTTTGCATCAACCACGTAGTCAAAGAACTGACATGTTAAAAAGACTGAATTAAGTCTTTAGCAGAATGGCGTCGATTCCTGTCTACACCTCTCATGTTACTTACATATAACCGGTCAAGTCTCAAGCGTAACTCACTCCAATCATCGCAATTTGCAGCTATTAAGTAGGATTCTCTATTTCCACTCGTACAGAGGCCAGCGTGATTTAAGACTGTTCAAACTTTTTTCCTCTTCACGTATAAACCAAAATAATGATGCTTAATTGCAGGGAATTCTCTGCAATAACTCCACTTACAGATCCAAGCTTAACGATGCCAAAACATGGCACTAATATTTTGCTTTTGATATGCATCTGTACAACACTATTACAAGTTCTATGTCATTAAAACAAATTTAGAATTTCTCTATAAATTAAAACTAAATGAAAACCAATTGGAAAAACGTTGAAAACCTTCGCACCAATTTCACAACGTAAATTCCACTTGTTTAGTAGTTGACTTGCATTATCCGGTTATTAAGAATACCATATTAAGATTAAATTTAAAACCTTTATTGGACATTTCATTCACCTAAAAAAGTTGATTTTTTTAGGTTTCAATTGACTCTTCAGCACTCCGAGTTAAGGATCACAAATATCGATTGCTTGGCACGAAATGTAGGAACATTCGGAATTACAAAATTAAATTGCAGAGCGTCTATTCATCTATACGAAACAAGCGATTCAATATTCTGATTGAGGCTGTATTTTTAACGTTCGTCAACCCTTTGCTTCACCAATTGGCTATCGGTCGCATACAAGTGAGCTTCTTATCTGCCCCTCTCATGACCATTGGGGTGGGTTTAATGAATTGATTTTACCCTTACCCGTCGTCCCTTCTCCCGTTCAACGAAAGTGGCGTCTGGTCGAAGTGTTCTCAGCCTTCAACGAACATAAATCAGATTTAAAACGAAAACCTCTACGTCGTGTGTGAAAGGAACCTGTTTCCCAGTTGGGCTTGCAATTGCTTACAGATTGGCCAGACAAAATTTGTTTTGAAAAAAATTAAATTTACGTTTTAAATGTTTTTGTAGAAAAATATTATTTAAAGACAATTTTAAATTAAAATTTAAAAATAAATCTCACGGTGTTACACCACTTGTGATGAATTAACCAACCCCATCTTTAAGACCTCTTGAGAGTCTCAAAATATGTAGGCGTTGCAAGTAAAAGATGGATAGGCCAAGTGATGTGTGGCCATTCATTTAAAGCGACCGCCATGAAGCATTGCATGCCCAAGGCCTTATTAGAAAAAAAAGAATAAGCTTCACAAATATACAAAACAATACAAGTCCGTCACAATTACGGCTCATTGTTAATGCTCACCCACTAAGAAATGGCAAGAAAAAGGGCGCTCTTCGCGCGCCATTTGCATTACTGTATCTGTTTGATAGAGCGTGCGGGAGCCGAGCGACGCAAACGACTACCTCCTCAAATCCCTTTGCTGCAAAATTTCTAATGAGCGGAGTAAAGTTGCCTCGCGAAGAGATCTCGTCCATCAACTTGTTTGACCACCAAATCCCATTTTCAAAGACCTTTGGAAAGACTCGCGTCGCTTCTCTGGCGACTCCTCATCCATCAGTAAACCGAGATGAAGGAGTTGCCGACGTTCATTTTAAACTCGAACCGTTAATTTACTTCTACTCGTGCTGTAAATGAAAGGGGGAGAAGGGATGCGACATGCGCGGTGAGACGAGGCGAGACGATGAAGAAGTGAAGGTTTGTTGTTGCAGCAATCAAGTCATTATCAAGTATGAGAGGGAGACATTCTTATTAGCTCACCTCAACCTGATAATCTGCGCCAATGCCAATCATAAAAACACAAACCTCACTCTCATCCCATCCCCGCAAGCAAATACTGACTTTCATTTCCTCTTTGGACCCTCGTCTTTCCCTTATTCGCCCTTCGGCCGTACCATAACCCCCCGCAGCCAACGCCGAGTCAAGCCGCGTCTTCTCTATCGGACAAACTCCCGCAGCGTCTCTTTATGCGTCTCTTATGGCGAGCAATCAGTTGGGTCAATGGGCTGCGTCATGACTTCATAAGCAAAAGAGGGCGCCTTACAAACCTGGCGCAATTAAATCCCGACATCCCTCATTTACACACCTGAGCTATAATAACCGATGCAAATTGCTACCTGCCTGCACAATGGCCCCGCAGTGATTTGAACAAAAATTGAAGCATGGGAAAAGCAGAAAAAAACGATAGAAAAAAGAAATGAAGAGAAAAAAATGGTAAAGATATATACACATTGTGACGTTGCTTAATCTGCTTGAGTCGTAATACACAAAGGAAATTGGATAATAAATTTCGCGTCCCCAGTATAAATCTTTGAGTGAGCCACTATGTGCAATTATTTTCCACTGCTTACTTCAATGGCTGGATGGAGTAGGGAGGGAGTGAGAAATGATGGAGAAATCTTCTAAAACGATGGCAAACAGCAAATAAAAGTTTGATCAACTTTTTGAAAACAACATTAAAAACGACAAGGTTAATAATAAATGTGAAAAATGTTGATAATTAAATTTTGCAAAAGTTTTCCAATCAATGCAATTCCGACGAGAATTGCAAACCTCAAAACCAAAACTATAAACGACTAACCTTTGGGGTATAATTAATATAGAGTCGTTTCTATAACTCCCGTTTAGCCAAATGACGTAACCACACTCACACATCAGTTAAGAAATTACTCACTTTACTTCGCATCCGTAGGCCTATTGTTAAAATTACTCGCTTCGTTTCAATTTCAGATTCAAACATCACGTTGGAGAATGTATAATAAACAGAACGACCGCCAATATCTAAATGTGAAGAAAAATAAAATATAAAGTCCATTATTGCAAATCGAGACTTTAATAGTCTTTCGTTTCTTTTTTCGTCAAAAAAAAACTTTTATTACATACATTAGGAAACACATGGGAAATGCAAAGTTCAATGGTTTTAACACAAAACAGTTGTATAGCGAAATCGCCGCCTAAAAGCTTAAAACCGACTTGAAACTTTATAATTTGATAATCAGTGAGAGAAAGTAAAAAAAACGAGCTCGCAAAACATAAAGAAGTGTAAAACTTGTTACATGATGGGCAAAGGGCCAAAGGAGGTGGGCAGCGTGCAAAATAAAACGCCACTTTTTCATCTTTATTATCTTCTCATAAGTGGCCAGCAGATGCTGCTGCGTGTCAGATGGCAACACCACTGGGAACACACATACACACACACATTGTATAATTGCATTTTTCTCTGATTAAATATGGTTATCAGAATTAAGTTTCTCTCTCTTTATAAGCATCATACATTTTCAGCTTTCGCCCCTACATATGTGGGGGCGTCTAAGGGCTAATTGTCCTATTAACTCACCCCGGAGCTTGTTTTCTGCGCTCAGGCCTCCAGTTTTCAAAACAACACAACCCCCTTCTCCCTCATCCTCGCTACCCAACCCATATCCCTAAAACTTGCCTTCAAGAACCACCAACAAGAATCGAATCCTCCACACCCTCTTTCGAGCGATCATTGCGCACATCCACCTTCCACCCCCGCGCAATCGCCCGCGGGAACAGGTTATTATAGCCCCCGTCCCCGCTATTACGAACGAGGTTAATTAAAAATCCAAGAGGAGTCCCTGCCCGTTACTGTAATGAGGCCCGTCTTGGCTGTATTCTGGTGATGGCGCCCTGACTGATCGGCAGACATAATAGTAAATTACGGTGACAGTTGGGTCATTAAGAATGCCGCTGCAAACGGAGGGTGAGGCACCCACTTCGTGATTGGCAAGACGGATGCCTGGCAACGGATGCCAAGTTCCCGCTCATATTTCATTCGATTCTCCACCCACCCACTGCTGCACCAGACTGTAAATGACGTCATCAGCCCCAAGGGCAATGGTGGACAAAGTGTAATTCGATAAGTCATAAGAGGGACTGGTATCCCTTACTTTAAAACACTTTTCAAACTATTAAAATCAGTGACCATGAGTGAAGGAAGGCCATCAAACCATCAGATATATCCGAGTAAAAAAAACGAATTATGACAATGGAATAACAAACGTTTTCGAACAAGAACAAAGTCATCGCTATATGTGGGGTGCGTACTGCAAAGGAAGAAACGAGACGCTTCTCCCACGATGCCGATCTGATCGCATGCACATGCACGTGGTTTCGGGGTCATGAGACTAACTTCACCCCAAAAATCCATTTTGTTGAACTACTAAACTCCCCTTTCTATTCCGTATCTCCATCCCCCATGCTGTCACACACACACTCATCAAGCCCGTCAAAGAAAAATTTAATAAATCATCTAAATCACCACTTAGTTTTTCAAAAAACCAACCAAAAAGAGATAAAGAAAAGACTAAGGGCTAAGGCCGGTTTAACCAATTTAATACATTGTAGTATTCAAAATTTCAAATTCATGCAATCGTAAATTGCGCCATCTTTAAAGAATAAAAGACAAAGTTAAAAGTAATTTACGAGTATCTAAAGGGGTGTGGCAAGAAGATATTTCGGCCAGTACGTAAAGAGCATTAAGCGGATGCAGCTCAGAGGGGTTCCTCCAAGGTTGTAATATGTTGACTGCACTGTCGGGGCCGTCAGTTTATCACGGCAAAAACGCAAATTAAATTTACCGTATTCATTACGGGGTGTCTCGGCGTGCGACCAAGAGACTGAGTCGCCAAAGCCGGTTCCTCTCTCCCCATTTCGAAACGCGCGTAAGCCTAATTAACGGCTTGAGCTGCAACGCCCTAGCGGCGACTCCATAAATCACGTGAGGGGAAAAGTCACCAGGGAAAGAGAAAAGAGGGTGTCGCCATTTTGTAACCGAGAAACAACAAATCCCGTCAAAACATAAACTCACTGACCAATGGTCACCGTGTATCTGGGGTCCAATTTTAACAACAGCGCCAACTGTTGGTAAATTGAAAGAAAAAAAAAGACAGAAAATGAAAACGGAATGCAAGTTAAAATTATTCCAAAATGGCCTCACGAGCCCCTCCCACGAGGCAGGAGGGGTTTCTTTTCGAATGACTGAAGTAAATTTATGGCCCAACAGTGACCGGTGAGTGGACACCATTTCTGGACTCCCCTTTCAGCTAACACCATGGGGATATCTCTTTATGCAAACGGAAATGACCTTACGTGACGTCAAAAGGGCCTTTGGGAATGTGCCGGTTTATTCTGAGGATAATTGCGAGAACTAATCACCCTTACAGGTGACCATGAGGGAGAAAAGGTCAAGATATATAAAAGCCACTACACAAAACCATGTAGAGGGAGCGTCTCCCCTAGACATCATCTGCTAATGTGTAACAAAATAATTAAAAGACATTACATTACAAAAAAAAAACAAAAACAAAATAATCAAAACTTCTAAAAATAATCAAAAATAAAAAAAGTAAAGTAATTTTAAAGCAAAATTTAAAAAATGATAAAAAAAAAACATTCCGAAAATAAATATAAAAGCAAAAGGTTACGTGGAAGAGATGAGGTCAGTAGTTGTGTGAGTACTTTCCGCTTCTTTTGGAATTGGATTGACAATTATGGGCCAAGAGAACTATCACATTATGACGAGGGGGTCCACCACTTCAATGCTATACCACACACACTCCAAAGTCCACACTGGTCAAATTGACTTTTCTTCACTAGGTTATGTCCACATTGCCTTTGGTCGGTGGCAAAAGATGGACCTTCATCCACTTAGTCTTTATGCTTGATGTGGACACTGTCCCTTATCGGATTAGAAGCGGCCTGAGGGACATTCAGATGACCACTACGCCAGACCCATTCTTTATTAACTTATTAAAATTAACCGTGGAGATGAAAATTATTTGCATTTAGACTAATCTCTATTTTGCCTCGAATGAGGGGTCACTCAACCAATATTTAACCCTTTCACTTGCTATTTTTAATTACACAAAAGCAAAATATGGTTGCACTGGCTATGTGAGGGGTCATCAACCATTTTGCATTTAATGAGCTCACCTGACCCAAAATGACACGTGACCAATGGCTTCAAGACATTTTGGTACCATAACAACACTTTATTTTATGTATTTTTAATCCATTAATAATTTAACAATAATCTTCTGAAGTATTGTCAACATCTTTAGTCCACTTTTCATTATAAGCCATAAAATAAGCTCAAATCTAATAAAAATTTAAATAAACCTTCAACTAGCATGTCTACAAAACATGTAAGACTAAATTTCATATTAATGATACTTTAGAAAAAACTTTTAACTTTTTTCTAAACGGTTTACAACTTAGCTTAAGTTTCCATTCGAGTTTCCAGTACCAGTTGAGTGCCACAAGTCAGTCAGTCATAAGGACATTAGTGTAATTTTACTTGGCACATTTCCCTTTCCTTAATTCTATTTCTGTTAAACTCGCACGCAACTTGACTTCACTCCAACACCGTCAAACTCAAATGTTTACACAATTTTCTTTCGCCCTACTCCCATCACTTCACCGACTTTAAGACTTTACAAATGAGGCAACATTTTGAGAGTTTCGAAAGGTGAGACACTTTGGGCGCGCCTAAATAATTTGTCAGCGCCGCTCAGTGGCGAATCGCGAACACTTGCTATTTCTTCCCCTCCTTAACTCTCCTCACACCCCCTCTTTTTTTAAGTCTCCCCTTGCTCAAATTCCTCTCGTAAAAGCTCAAATGAGTGGCACTCAAAGAAAAAAATCAGCCCCCTCTATAATAAAGCGCATTAACACTGCATTGAAACAATACGTTGTACTGAGGGTGTAGTTTTTTTTAAAAAAGTATATGCTGGTCTTGTGGAAAGAATCTTTTTTTAAAGATGAACTGTCCTAATTGATAACAACTATGCCACTTAAATGGCAGAGGTTTGGCGCTAGCATCATTATTTTTTTTTCCTTCATCGTAAACTTAAACTGAGTGTGATTTGGCTCGGCAACAAAGTTGCATAGTCGACTGAAGAGTGAGCAATTACAAACCGGGAATCTTTAAACCCATTCATTCTTCACATGTTCTCTATCTTTTTCATTTTCTTTCAACCGATACCTTATCAAAAACAGTGATGATTTCAAATCCTCCTTTTTTTCAGCAATTTATTGATTGACGCATTTTCAAAACGACCAAAATGTCGAGAGAAAAAATAGGCAAGCTTGTTAAATGTTAATATCGAAAAAATTATTTCTCCCTTTTTAGCGCATCAAGGGAACGAGAGACAGAGGCATAAACAAAAAAAGAAGAAAAAAAAGAAGAAAAAAAGGGCCCCAAGCTCAAGGCAACGACGCGTTAACGAAGGCGGGAGTGCAAGCAAGTCAATCAAGAGATCTGCTAATTGGCTGCGTTCAAGAAATGGTTCTTTATATATAACTCAAAGTAACACCACAATATTAATTCGTATATCAACACATAATTAGAGGGGAAAGAGAGATTGTAAAAAAATTGAAATTGAAATTAAATGTATAAAGTTTTTTTTTTTTATTCAAAAAAAGGTAAGAAATGTTTGTAAATTCCTTTGGCATTTTTCCTACATCACAAACCTTTCATTTTAATCACACATGGCAGCTAAATCCTTTTTCCACGAATTAAATTAAGCCCGCCATGACGGCTAACCCCGTGCTAACCTCTTGTGATACAATGTGCAAAGTGCTTTCAACATCATAAAAATTTAGCTGGCCATCAAACTTTTCAACCACACACACACACACACACACACAACTGGAAAAGGTAAGCTAAGTTGGCAGAGACTGGGGAAGGGCCTGGACTTTACGACAGGTGACCTCGTTGGTAGAGAGGTCAGGACGCTGGCGGGGGTGGCATCTTATATTCTCTCTTGCACCAGGGCCACCGTATACAGAGAGGGCTTGAGTGATTTATAACAGCCTTCTGACTCGGCCCGCATCTCAAAATGCTTCCATAACTCTCGCGCGCAATCCGTCGACTTCTGGGAAGTTGGGCGGGAAAGGTGGAAATGGGAGGGTAGATCTACTACTTATTGAAACATGGCCTGGGGAGTCGTGTGACGCCCACCTGAGACATTGTAGCAGCGGGAGATCATTTTGTAGCGCACCTTCTGGTGGAGAAAACAGAGACTGCTGCCCTTCCAACTTCCTCCCTCACACTTTCCTTGGGCTGTTATTGATTAAAAGGCGCAACAAAGTCGCAGCACACAAGCGTTTCACGATTTATGCTGTCTCTCCAGTGTCCAATGGAGGTGTGAATGATGGCCACTAAACGTCACGTCACGTGGCTCGTAAAGCACCGCGCACCGGCGGGAGGCGAGCGAGGCAGGAGAGGGGAAGCGAGCGATGGAAGGGAGGTGCACACTCCATCTGCGTGGAAATTGATTTTTCTCCCGCCTCCTCACCAACACTTCAGCCGGTTGGAAAAAATACAACAAACTCCTCTTTTGCTCCCAATCTCTTCAATGTCGCCTTGGTTACGAGCTGATTGCAGTCTTGGACAGTAATTAAACTCCATTCTTGAAATCCATCAGCCTAAAACGCGCCATGTCAACTTCTTCCAATTAAAACCAAAACAAATCCAATTCAACAAGAAGGGAAAAAATAAATAATAATAATTTTAAAAATAAATAAAAACTATAAAAAAGATTTTCAATTTTTTGAGTGGTCGTGTTTTCTTGTTTTTAGATCCCAGACATATTCCAATGTTGAATGAAGTGGAATTATCACGATGACCCTCCTTCCACTCTTTCTCACCACGTTTGAAGGTGACCGACCCCTTCCTCGTGGCGTTTTTATCGTCACAGCCCCCATGCCTCCTTCCTTATTTATTTGCCACGCGTGCAAGATGCGAGTTTAGGGCCTTGGTAGTGGGGATGTTGTGGTCCTACCTCGATCATCTATCAAATTCAACTACCATGGCTATAGCAATAATAGAAGTATCCATTGACCAATATTTATTAGGTCGCTTTTCTCTTGTTCCTCGTTTCATCTTTAATTTGGACAAATTCTCACCGTTTTAAAATTTACAATCTCTACACTTGTAATTCTGCCTTGTCTCGACATTGGTCACCAGCAGACATCTTTCTCAGCTGTCTCCAACAGTGCTTCAGATGAATATCCTCCTCGCTACCCCTGTACCTCCTCTAGCCACCCCCTCGTTTCCCACCGCCGTCTGAAATCCTCCATTAAGCCGTGATCCATGGGCCCATTCCCTCTTGCAATGTTTATCGCTCCAGTTGCCGTCCACATGTAATGAGAGCTTAACGCAAGAGACATTCCAATTCTAATGAAAGCCAACATGAATTGTACGGATGACACCGGTAGCCTGGCATTGACCAATCGCAGTGTCGAGCAGCCACCTTCTAGCAAAACCCCTACTTCCTCCCTCCAGCTTGTCTTTAGGGGAAAGGCGCACTTTTACTGGTCCGCAGAGATCGGACAAGGACAGGTTGTGTCCATCAAACTTGAACGCGTCTCGTTTCCATGGAGATTTTCAGCTCACCCCATGAGATCGTCTTGTTGTCATAGAGACACACGGGTGACAGAAACAGCATCCATCCCACTCCACTCGTCCATTTTTACGAGCAGTCAACTAGCTCATCTTAAATCAAACCACCGCTTCCCAAAAGAGAATGGAAACCTCGCTTTCACACCACTTTGGCCAACCCACCCTCAGGAGATTCCCTCACTTTGCTTTTCCATCTTCCAGTGCCAGAGTCAATATATCCGTGTCTCGACCCATGACTCGGCCCTTGCATTCGCAGTCTAGATTAAAGAATAGAAAACGAGCAAATAATTTACACATTTACCAAACTTTTAACTGATATAAATAAATCAAATATGAAGAAGAATTTTTCTGTCAACACTTTATGCTTATCTCGTTGAACCACAAAGGAGAAATAAAATAATTATAATGAACATCGAAATCTTAAAATTAACGACATTTTCTCTGCGCGTGTATTATATATAGAACAATATAAATCATACGAAACTTCACGATGCAATTAATTATTTACTAAAAAAAAAAAAAATATATATATTTTTCAACAGAAATTTCGTTTTTTAATAATGATTACAAGTAACTATGAAAAGAGGACGAGTGCTAAGAAAAATGGCAGCACAATGTTCTGATTGCTCTTAGCTTGATTGAAGTCCACCGTCGTCATGACAACTACACCTTGACAAGATGAGGTTGCCAAGAGACGACAGTATCCACAGGAAATGACGGGTGTGTGATTGAAAGAATGCCCAGCGCCACACTCGGCTTTCCCATCAAGTCCTGGCCAACATAAACAGGTTAAAAGGATTGCCACCCCCGCACCTCCCACTACTACAATCACAATCCAAAGTCCCCTTGCCCCTCCTATTCGCTCAATCCGAACTACTCTCATTTTAACAAAATCCAACATCGATTCAATGCCATTTCAAATGAATACCTGGGTGTAATATCGAGGTCTAAATGGTGAATCGAAACAAGACATGCCAGACGCTCCTGTCGAGTTTCCCTAGACTCATGACGAATTGACATTTTCAGTGGACACTAGCTAGTTCAATGATACACTTATTTTTCCCTTTGACTCTGGATACAGCTTTAAAGTGAAGCCGCTCTAACGCATTCTCTGATTGGATTTGGAGCCGCGAGAGAAAATGGCGGCTTAACATCCTCTTTTTTGCCCTCTCATCCACCTACTCTATAGTGGACATCAGAGAGCGCACCAGAGATCACATACATTGTGCGCCAATTTGATTTTCAACCATAAAGTAGAAACTATAATAAACACAAAATAAAATAGAAAACATTTCATAAATAAAAATAACGACATAAGACATATGTAAATGACAAGTTTTATCGATTTCATTTTAAATTAAAAATCTGTACTAACAATTTAAAAAAAAAAAATGAAAAGATTTAATTTATGTTTTATCCAATACTAGGCGAGTGAAAGACGGTGAAAGCTCTCTTCCGTTCGAAAGCGGGGAAATGGACGGTGACGAACCGCGGATGAAATTTGTCTCCTAGAAAGCTAACAGCCGGACACCAACGTCCACGGACGATCGTAAGTCACGGTCTCCCGATAAATTGAACGTCTCTAACATAGTAAATGTCAGGCGAATTAGGCCTATCGCTCAGTGAAGATGACCGCAATTCAAGGGTGGTGTGGGAGGTTTCAATAACGGGCCCCCGACCAACAGTCCTCGTAACTCAGAGGGACTCTACTTGACCTCAATGTTCTTTTTATCCTAGCTATAATTTAACACGAAAGGCCAAAGAGAAAAAAATGAAAAAAAAGAAATAAGTTTCATTGTAGCAAGAAATAAAAAGTTATAAAAACAATTGCCGTTTCTAGATCTGTTTTGACATTGCTTAAAAACTAGACACAAGTTATTTCAGTTTATTTATATCTATATATTTATTAACAAAAAAGAGTCTAGAAAAAATGCTGAAATTGATTTAATATCCCACTCACCCATCTTCATCGTCTTTTGCTCACGCTCCCTTTTGATTTGCTCGTTGAGCTGCCCCGAGGTGACCATCAGAGGTGTGACGTATGACACCACACCCGAATTTCGCGCCAAATCTGTCCCAAAGGTGGACCGGAAATGAATGAGCGTCGCCTAGCCGCCCGAGCCAACAACTCGATCCGCCCACGCAATGACCACTCGGCACGTAATGAATCCTCTAGAAAAGAAGGAAAACAAAGAAAAGGAAAAGTGAAATGTGAAAATAAACAGTATCAAGTTTTCAACCAAGTATGAAAAGAGTTATTAAGAGCACAAACGACTCGATTTTATCACCAGACAACAAGAGTCAGGTATTGGCTTTTGTCGTTATTGTGTTCACATCAGAGCTCAACTTTTCGATACAATACGAAGAAGAGAACGAGAGAGAGAGAGAGTAGCAATGCAGTAGCGCAACAGCAGACGCAAGCGTCTGCCCATTTAATTTGAGTTCTGACACGGGCATCAATGTGCTTTTGTCTCGAAACAAAGAGAAAAGAGAGAAATAATATAATCTCCAACCAACTTAGTGCAATCTGACAGCTCTGTTAAGGGTGAAGCAGTTTGTGTGACTTGACAAATTGTTCATGAATAAAAGCAATTTCCACAGACTTGCATCCTCCAACCACCCCTTTTACCCAACCAACCATCTCTTAGTATAACCAATTAATAGCGATAGCAATAATTCGCAATTATTAATTCCTCCTGTGGAGAGTTTAATTACATATTCGGCTCTTTCAAAAGATTGACAAAATGACTATACTTTTATTTTTCTCTTATTTTTTTCTATCTTTAATAAAACAAAAAAAGCATCACCCCACAACTTTTGCTTTGCTTTGGGTATCATCACTTTTGCTTTGCTTTGGGTATCATCACTTTTGCTTCTGATGGTGATGAGGTCTCTTGGTGATGGCCACGATCTCACTTCTCGGCCCTTGTCTCGTGCCGTTCGAGATTTGAGGCACGAGGCGCGCGTAATCCCAGCTATTTCCTTCGGTTGCAGGGTGAAATGAGGGGAGGAACCGTTTACATAATGCGAAACGCCTCAACATACTTTGTTCCTCGGCCAGGAAATAACATGGACAATACATGGCTAAAATACAATAAATTCCCATTTGGGCATCTACACCCACCCCCTCGTTCGCCGACCTTCTGCTTGATTAAAGTGGCGACTGACCACAAGATCCAATCATCTATCTGATGGTGGACGCTGGCCGTAAATAGGGAAGCGCCCTCTATACAACACCTTCTCGACCCGTCACTTCAATAGGTCGTCACACCACGTTGGAAAACATTGATCGACTTAAACTCGTCCTGAACCTTTTCGACTGTAAGCAAAACAGTGGTGTGGTGCAAAATAAACGCCGTCTATTTGAAATTCTCGACGCGTTTCGTTATACAGGGAGTGGAGGAGCGCATGGTGGTAAGACGCACCTCATCTCCAGCCACGGAGAAAGACTGTGAGTTCCGACCGCGTCTCAGATGAAGAATCGTAAAATGGAAATGGACATCAGGCGAAAAGCAATTGACTAGAATTGGTCGAAAGCGGGCCGCCAACATTGCCATCCTTCCATCAACTCTATTCTCACCCGCACCTGCAACATCAAACATTGACTCCCCATCCAGCACCCTAGTCGTTTCATTTTCCCCATCTTTTTTAAGCCTAATGCTGAAATTGTCTTTTTCCAAACTATTTCCACTTTATCCGACTGATGAACGGCCCTTTCACTGTCAACTGGCTGGCAAAAGGGCTCCACAAGCGGGAGTTAAAACAATTTACGCGCCAACGGACGCCACTGCAAGGAGTCATAACTTCAAGCGCGCGCTGTGAAACTCAATTTTTCCACTAGTGGTCACCTTAACGTGAATTGGTCATCGTCGAATTAGTCGGTCAGTTAAAGTGACAGCAAAAGGACACTGCCAAATAACAAATGACCAGTGCGCATTTGACGTCATTTCTCATCGTCACGAGTTTAACATGATAACTCTTAATTAGGTAGACCCGGACATTGACCGCTAGTCGACGTGCCTTAGCCGTCAATCTGTCAGCGACATTCCGAGACCTTATGGACATCATTATCCTTCTCACTAATTCCCACATGGCGTCTCTTAGCTCTTTCCGTCCACCGATCAATCACCTGACATCTTGTCATCCACGCTCGTCTCTAATGAGGAGGCACCCAGCTCTCTTTGGTCGTCATGACGACGACAAGACCCCAATCAAATCGGACAATGTCCTGTCAATGTCAAAAAAACCTCACGACTTTATAATGAAAATTTATGACGTATTTAGTGGACGCGTTACTGATCCCATTTTGCTTCTACTGTTTCCAAACCCACCCCTTTACAATAACATAAAAAAATAAAATAAAATGAAAAGAAATGGACGTTACATTAGAAATAGTAAACTTTTTCTTTAAACAAGAGCAGAAAATTTTTTTTTTAAAAAAAAAAATCTTGTGAGGAATAAATTGGTGCTGACAGGAATCTGACAAACGCAGCGTCTGTGGGCAGTGCAGAATTGAGGGCAGCCACCTGACAGCAGCCGAACAGACTCGAGCGACTTCACTTTTCACCGAACGACTGTCTACTTGTCAATCGCACCTTACACATTCAACAGAGACGCAGAAGGGCAAAATGAAAAAAAACATAAAAACGAAAAGAAAAAAGAGAAAAGTAGAGCAGAAAGACAAGCCAAAACCCCGTGAGGCATCAAAGAGGGCACTTCATCTCATTCGATAGTAGAATAGACTTCATTCTTCATCCTATCACGGAAGGGACATGGTCAAATGGGAATGGATGCGTTTGTCAGAGACGCGTCACATTTAGGCCTCGTGTGTGACATAATCAACAAATGTCAAGAAAAAGAAGAAAAATTTGCTTGTGAAAATATTCTCACAAGTGGACATGACACAACTCCCACTTTATCCTCGCGTTCGATCAATGTTTAGCGTCCCTTTAAAATGATGCTACGCGTTCCTTTGAGGTTTGCAAACATTCGATCGGTGTCCGACGCATCAAATAGGACCAATTATTCGGCACGCCATCTTTAATGGCGCAACCATTTCCCTTCTTTTCTCTTATCAGAGCCTCTGTTGGCGTCGAAACAATTAGCGAATACTCGTGACAACGGAGGTTACAAAGCGGCAAGCGTTTTAAGATAAGAAACTAGATGAAGGCCAAGAAAAGAGAGTAAGAAGGTTGGAAGAAAAAAATATTTAGCTAACAGTATGTTAAGCAAAAGGTCGTGAACTTGACCGTTTTAAATCATACTTCATTAATTCACAGTTGCTATAGAAACGAGACAGAAAGCGGGAAGTTGCTAAATCATGAGATGCTAATCACTTTTCCTGTTTTATGGCTGTTGTTTTAAATCACAGCCGCGATAAAAGCAATCAATTTTCTCTTCTTGTTGACCAATGTCCAGTGAGGTGGGCGTTGCAAGACGATCCCATGAAATAAACGATGGCGTTCACCGCGCGTCTTGCCAAGTCTGAGGGGTTAGCCCTAGAGGCCACAAGTTGGCGCGCAAACCTCCATAAATAGCCAAACCCATCGCAAGCAGTGTTGCTTGTCGAACGCGGCGAAGGCATTATTTTAGACGCGCGCGTGCAAACGTTTCCGTCACTGGACACGAAGGCTGGAGGTGTGGACACGCGATTTACGGTCGGTTCGCGAGCCTGTCAGAGGCGCCACGGATCGGCCAGCACCAGAATTAATCGCCTTGGTGTTGCTGGGCCCAACGCAACAATCTAAGAGCCCAAGATGACCCCTTGATCCATGCGGTACCATAAACTTGGTCACTCAACCTCCTCCTACTTGGCTGGACATGGATTTCCCATAGACCATCAACAAGCAGGCGATAGAAGACGACAAACTGACTGATGGATGAGAGAAATCAAAGAGGGGTCGCGGACCCCGCACATCTAAGCCACCAAAAAAAAAAAAGTAAAAAATAATTTGAGAGAGAGAGATATAAAAAGAAATAAATAAGTAAAAATAAGTTTAAAAAATATTATAAAAATAAACTTCGATTTTTTCCCCATTTTTTTATTGAAAAAAAAAGTTTGTTATTATCAGTTGTGTAATACACTAATACTATGGTTCGGAGCGTGACATTGTCTGAATTCTTAAGACCATTTGATATGTAGTTGAGTGGCAGTCGACATTAATTAGGGCGACATCTGGTGCGCAAAATATCCGCTTGGTGGTACCTCAACAGACACATCCATGAGATGATGACAACCACTTCAAGACAAGCGAAACCACGTGAAACCGCGCAAAAGTGACCTACGGTCAATTATCACGCGCCTTCTGCATTGCAGGGCAACACTGACGTGAAGGATCGCAAAAGTAAAATCAAAATCAAAGTTTTAGGATAAATAAAGTTTAAACTGCCATTTCTGCCAGTTGTTTCATTCTGTATCCATCTGAAATTCAGCGTAGCCAAGCAGGAAAAAATTACTCCTTTCCGACTGCATCATCACATCATTAGACTGATCAAATGCCTTAAGTTGAAAACCACCATAGTAGTAGCTATTTGGCAAAGTCTCAAACGCCTCCCGTCCCTATCATCGTACCGCAAACTTCCACCCCCTCCCCTTCTTCTCCCTTACAGTCAGCGATATGACAAGTTCACCCACATCACCAAAGAAGACTCGTGCCAAGATGAAACGAGCAATTCCAGCTAGGATTCACCAGATTATTTGTTTCCAATCAATGTGGAAAGAATTTGCTTTACTCCAGTCAATAATAAGCCCTGAAACATAAATAAATTCAATTTTTAAAACCAATCGTAAAAATTACACAAATAACACATTTTATCACATGAGAATGCAAGTAAACGTTATTTGTATTCAAATATTTATATTTAATTGTTATTTATTTAAAAGATTCACATTTACGCAAATACGTAATGCAATTTTCCAAATCATAATAAATACTTTTAAAACTTACTGTATTTTTAAATTCGATTCGAAAACATAACTGTTGTTTCTTTCAGTTGGAAGGAAACAAAAGTCTCATTCCCTCAACTAATTTCCGTCAGACTACGTACACATTGCGATTATACGTGAGGTTTCTCTGCGTTGCTCCGTGTTGCTCGTAGATAGGAAGGACTAATAAAGGAACTTTCTTTTTCTTTTTCAAAAAAAGGCAATTTATGATCACAATCGTTGGATCACAAAAGTTTTCTTGTTTTCTCCCTCCTCCATATGAGTGGGCTGTTCATCCAGAGACCAAGGTCCACACACACATACACCCAGTGCACATTAAAGCTGTCTGGCCTGTGAATTACGAGAGCCCTGATTGAATTTTCTTGTAATTCTGGAGACAGTTGGCTCACAGCAGTTTGCTCCTGCACCCTGAAACATTTTTTTTCATCTTTATATTTTCCCACCCCCCTCTCTCTCTAAAAAAAAATAACTTGTCTATCAACTCATTATACAATATCGATACAAAGCGAGTGCTGGATTTTTCGAAAGAAACTGCAATGCAGACACATGTGTAAAAACTAAAAAGATTTCCTGCTCGTGCAACACGTATAAAAGACTGCAAGAAATCCGGACGCGTGAAGAATAAGGCGACAGGTGTACATAAGCCACGCCCAAATCCCACTCTCACGTAATTATCAAATGTGTCGCTTTTGAACTTGTCATCTTTTAACCAGGTGTTACAATTTACATTAACTTTCGCCAGATGACGTGAAAAAGATTCCAATAGATTCACGCACTAATTACCAACGTACATTTACTAGGCTCGCTCCTCTTTCTCGCTCTTTGGCAAATCAATAATTGCAGCAAAGCGCACGGCCAAGATTTACTGACATTTAGCAAATAAAAGCCACCGAGCCGTGGCCTGAAGTGTTCCATGTCCAATTGCAAGGAACGGGCGGCCACACACGGACTTAGCAGCTGCTGTATGTGTGTGCTTACTCGTGGAACCCAAGAATGTCTAACAGTTTCGGAATCTCAAACGACACCAGCAAAGCTTGGCCATTTGAAATATTATGATGGAATCATAAACAGCGTAATGAGGCGGCAGCCAGAGCTGTTTGCCCAAAGACGACAATTAACGACAGCTAAATTCGCCACCATCGGGCCGTGAATGGCGGATACTAGGGAGAGAAGGGTATAGCAAGACTCGCGCCTCCTACCCCTGACATCGCGCCTGCTTGCGGCGGAAACGCAGTGACAAATTAACAAGAGGCAAGCGCCACACAAACCGAGCCACGGGGTCAACAGACTCTTCCTTTTCACTATCTTTAATCAAAACCTCTAACAAACACCACCCCATTACATCACACCTTTGCAAAAATACTAGACGACGAGAAAGAGAAACTAGGAAAAGGAAAATGAAATAAATTCAATTAGCCTTTTATTTGCTTAGCTGGCAAAATGCTTGGTTGGCTTTTCCCCCATCATTCACCAAATTTACGACTGATCATTTCGCCGACTGTTCTATTCCTCGGCCTCTTCGTTCGATGCGAAGCAATTCGTCACATGTCTCACTTGTCTATTACAAATCCATTGCTCATAGATATACGATTCGTGTCGATCGACCTTTCTATAGCAAACATTTCCATTTCCTTTTCCCCTGTGTTCTTTTTCGAGAACTTTCACGTTTCACTTGACGTATAAAAAAAAGAAAATAAATCGATTCAAACATCAGTTAAATAATCACAGAGGCAATAAACTTAGGGACAATTTGTGACCACGCGTTTCCTTCACTTAGCAACCGATGGATGCGCGCGAGCAGATAAAACCGACCGAACCCTTAGCTCAGCTCCTGCTTATTCAACAGCCTCACCAATCGGACGTTGTGCAGAGGTTGAAGAAACACATACAACTAAAGTGTCCTTCTTTCCTTTCTATTGCCCTACAAAGAGGGGATGGGGAGAGAAAGAAACAGGGTGAGTGGTAGAGAGGGGTTGACGAGAGTAATGGCAGGAGCAGACTCTAACGGCCCATTGCTGAAACTTGTCAGCCATTGAGCGTATTGTTTCCAAGCAGAAAAACCATTGGATGACTGGGCCATCTCTCTTTCGAGGTTGTTTCCTCTCCACCCACACTCCCCAACGCATGGATCAAGGTCGGGTAGTGAAGATATCAACTGTTTGAATCATTAATTGGCTTTCTTTTCTTTTCTCTCAATTTCCCAGATGATGTTTTCGCATTTCCAAGACATCAGTGAAACGAATTGTAAATCGAATTACGAATTATTTTGTAAAGAAAAAGAAGTAAAAAAATTGTTGATACCAACAACATCTCGAATGAAAAATAAACTTGTGTCCCGTGATGTTTGGCGCGTGAAGAAGCTGCGCACACGATCTGTGCTGCGCGTGCGCGTGATTTATACATCGAGCTCTCGATGCAATAAGCATTTATTTTGACAGCTTGGCTAATTTACGTCCATATTAGCCGAGAGGAAGACGAGGTGGAGAGGGAGGGCCAACGCAGATAAAACGGGCGCCACTGACGGCCGACGGAGGAAATGAATAAATGAAGTTCAATTTCACCCAAATGCCGAGCCGGGGCATTTGCATTCCAACGCGCATCATCAACTTCCCTTCGCATGTACATATAAAGCAGAGCAGAGCAGAGCAGAGCGAGAAAATGGACCGTGTAAGAAAAATCCAACCGGCCAACAATTTTCCACCTGTTTCAATTAACACTGAGATAACAAGCAAATAGAAATATACAAATTGCGTCATTTCCAAAGACTTTTCCGCTACGCGAATCGTCGTCTCTTTCTCTAACCTCTCGTCAGGTGCCACGGTTGACGTGTTAATTGAGCGAGCGCCGCGCCTTCGGGCCCATTCCCCTGAGAAACGCCCCCGCTTGATACGCCACAGCTCGCGTCTCAACTACTCATCACCATTGCGCCTGCGCAGTCATTTTCATCTCTTCTTTTTTCTCGTTCCCCCTCAATTAAGTTGTGTCTCGGGAGTCAATTTTGCTTTTAAAATTTTCAAATTTCACGAAAACACTACTCGTTTACAACAACCTCACCTATAATGTATACAACCGCCAACCATTCTAGTTTTCTATATCGTTTATCAAGTAACATGAAAAGTGCTTTCTTTTTCTTTTTTTTTAGTTAAAAGCAAGTTTAAGATCTTTTTTTAATATTATTTTTTATTATTTATTATTATTTTTTTTCCGTCTCTAGCAGTGCATATATCTGATTTCACTGTCTCTATAAATCAATTTTCAATTACACGTTTAAGAACAGTTTCCATCCGTGTCACCCTACTATAAATCACTAATGGCTTCTATATATCACCATACACACAGCTTCACACACGCTAGATTGCATACAAACGAGCTCACTATACGCGATTCAGGCCAAATGAACACAACGCCGGAGCCATTCCCATCATTTCATAACCTCCTACCATCTAAAAAGGAAAAAAATATGCATCAAAACCTTATCAAGAGAAAACGCGGGGAAAAGAGACGACTTTATGACGACAGATAGAGTAAAGTAACACAGAGAAAGGACGGAATATGGGGACGAAGAAGAAAAGAAGTTCAAACTCCCAAACCCCCTTTATCCTTCTTTCTCAAATGAGAATCCCCATCCATCACCCCTTGACGACGTTTAAGCGAAGAACAGACCTACGAAAAAGGCAGCAGTAGGCAGTTGCTGGTGCAAGCATTTCACATCATCCATAGAGTGCTGACTTGGTCGAGATTAATACGCCGGCCTCACTAACTTGTTAAATGAATCCACCCCTCCAATAAAACCCTACCTCAGCCATCTTTATATATGCCTACAATCTCTGGGGTTTCTTTTTTATTGTTTCACTCGTTGTCCGGCTTAATGGAGCGCCAACATGGTAAAAACTAGAAACGAGTCCATTTACAAAAAAACATATCTCTTCTTAATAAAAACCAAGACACTAATTTCAACCCCCGGTTTCATTTAATAAAAACATTGGCTGTCGCTTATTAAAAACACTTTCTGCTCGATCCGGCTGCGTTATCGATCTCAGTCCAGTTCCAGTGCCACATTGTTGACCTCTAATAAAATCAAATACTTTTTCTCGGTCGACCTTCAACACGTGACGGGGATCGGCTTCGATCTCATACTGCACCGTGACTGCACCAAGGTCGTACTACTCGTCCAAATGAAACTGTAAACGCCCTGCGAGCAAAAGGGGTTAGACCAAATAGACGGGGTCTCTAATTCCCTCACGTCCGCATTAGTCAGGAGACGCGATACTCAAACGCGAGCACGTTCCGTCAATAGACAGCCGCCGGCAGACACCAGGGCAGCAGCAGCATGCAGAGCATCGCCCCCGCATCCCCGACCTGACAGCAAGATTGACAGCTGCCGGGATAGGGAGCTCCTCATCTCCGTTGCCCTGGCAACGTCAGCCGGGGTTCACATCTGCTGCACATCAGACATGGCGAAAAGGAAACCTGATAAACTATTCGGGCTGGTGAACACTGAAATGAATATAAGAGAACAGGTGTGAAAATATATCGCGCATAATTGTTTTCAGGTTTACACTTAAATTAGTGAACTCATTATCAAAACGCAACAAATTAAGACATTTTGTTTCTTAGCCAGACATCATTTGATTGATTGATAATAAAATAATCGATTATTCGCATGGGTGTGGTGAGTGTGTGTCTATCGATTTCCAGTGTCCACGTCGCCCTCACTGCCCTCCCCTAAGGCGAGTGTCATGTGATGAGCACCGCGCACGGATACTAATTATCCCTAAAGGTGAAGAAGACGAGCAGCCATCAAAGAAAATGGCGGATAAAGAAACCCGTCACACAGAATATATCTGATACAATCAAAAAATAATAGAAATTTTTTTCCCTTCTCCCTACCTGAAATGTTGATAGATGCACTGATATGGTTATTCCGAGACGTTGTCTTCGCTTAGGACCGTTTCTTGCAGCGGGAAACACATCCATCTTGGAAAATTGCACGATGCACCTATACGAAACGAAGATCATATTTTGCCGAGTAAATTTAATTTGACTTGATTCAATGAATAATAAGAGAGAAAAAGATTGATTTAAATGCAAACTTGCATAAATAATATAGACATTACTACGATAAGGCTAACGCATTAAAATGATTTAATTAGAGTACATAATAAAAATTTTCTTACCTTTAGTTGTTGGATGACCTTGGCGTCATTGCGTATTTTAAATATTAAAATTAATCTAAATGTGATAGTGTTAGGATTTTCCCCCCGTTTTAAATATATATAAACCTTGCGTATTGAAAACATAAATAAAAAATAATAATAAAACAAAAATCATTTCTTTGTTTTTCATCAATAATTAAATTACAGACACTTTATTTACATTTATCTTGAAATCATCAATTAGTGAAAAATACCAGACTTTTAAATTCGTTAAAATAACAAAACAAAAAAATAATTTTGAAATTAAAATTTGTTTTTTTTTTTTTTAGAAAAAAAAAAAAATGAAAACTCTTTACAAATGTATGATAATATAATTGCAATTATAAAATTAGACTTATCACAATAATAAATGAAGTATATTAATAAGAAAAAAAATTACGAAAAAATTCAAAAACAAAAATATAGCCTACAAAAGAAGATTTATAAATAATAAAAAAAAATGATAATTTGTGTTTTAAGTACATTTGATGCAAATTAAATTGGAAAAAAAATCCAGGTACAAAGAGAATTTTTTTGAGCATTTTAACAACTCAAAATTAAATTAATTATTATTTTTTTTTTCAAATTTGAATATAATTTTTAAAATAAACCTGTAACTTGAGATTCATTGCTCAATACAGATTAAAGATCAAGTGAAACCAATTATTTTTTTGTTTAAATTTAAGCCATGTTTCTGGCAGCATAAAAAAATGAATGAAATAAAATAAATAAACAAAACTCAGAATGAGATTGAAAGTTGATTGAAATTTGAAAATCGGGGTAGGTAAATTCTATGGGTAAAAAAAAAATATAGTGGAAGCCAGTATACAGAGGGTGATGTATTGATATAAAAGTTTTTACATCAAATCCATTAAAAGATTTGATTTTTTTTTTTGAAATAAAAATTCAAAACTAATTTGAATTTTGTTACATCCTCAATCTCTCGAAACTTTATTTCAAAATTTAGAGAAGAAAAAATTGCTTGGTATATTGAGAAATTTTCGTCTTCACCACTTTTAACTTAACTATATATTATTATTATTAATTAATTATTTAATTAATTAATCATTAATATTATAATAACCGTCACCAGATCACACATTCAGTAGTTATGCACAATATATACAGACTATAATAACAACCAAGAGCAGAAGATTAGTAATCACTTATTATAAAAAAAAATTGTTGAGACAAAATTTGGGCATTTTTATAGTTCGATATTGATAATTGACGCCTTTCACCTCAAACTAAGTGACCATCGATTGGTCCTTTGCTTTGGGCAAAAAGTAGAGAGAGTAAAATAATGCAACAAAAATACCTATCCCTCAACTAATTCCCTGACAACTTCCCTGGGTTCCAATTTTCCTAAGACCCCCTTGAAAATTACCTTTTTCCATTTTATAAACACCAAATTCTTGAGACTAGAAGTGTAAGTGTATCAAGCCGTTACTTAAATTGAAAATAAAATATTACAAAAATACAAATTAATAATTAATTTCATGAAAATAAATAAATAAAAAAAGCAAGTAGCAAAAATGAAAAAAAAATCTCCATTGTATTAAGTTAGAGAAGCCAAATTTTTCCTTAATATATGTAGTAGAAATGGGAAAGGTGAAAAGGATGATAATCAAATTGGCTTTTGTAGCAATTTCATTTTACATAATGAAGGAATGGGGTCCATTAAATTGAACTTCGAAACCCTTTATTCTCAAATCGTGCACAAGGGGCGTCACTGGACTCACTGTACCGCACATCCCTGAGGGAAAAATGGGAAAAATGGATGGGTGCGGTTGTAAAAGCGATCACCTAAACCCATCATTACACGTATTTACTGGACAGTTGTTTCGCTAACTCTGTATATTTGAGAAATTTGGACGTTGGACTTTCATCAAAATTGTTATTATTGTTAGCCTTAAGTGAACCCGACGTTGATTTGTTGTAATTAGTAGCAGGATTATTACTGTTACTGTTGTTATTGTTGTTTCCATTGCTGCTGTTTGCAGAATTTTTACTGTGTGAAGAGACCTTGGTTGAAGAACCCTCTGGCACAGCTCCATCTTTGACAAAGTGCATTTTGGACAAGTGATGTCTATAGGCACCCTTAGAGATGAAAGGTGTATCGCAATAAGCGCATTTCATGATCGAATCCGTCATCACAGCATCGTTGCAAGCCCAACTAAATGCCAAAATTGCACCAGGTGACACTTGATGATGAGATCCGGCCGATGTTACGACGGTCGACCCACTTGCGCTCGATCCTGTAGAAGTGCTGGCTTTGGTCATGTGAGCGTCGGTTTTGTCTAACAATTTTTGCAACTCCTTGAGGGGATGATCACCAGAAGTTGTTGAGGACATAAGACCACCTGAGAAAAACCGAGCTCCACCTCCACTGCTAGCAGCACCAGGACTCGCGGGTGACGGAGTGGACGCTTTGTCCGAATCCCTCGACTTGACACTCAAATCTTCAGGACATGGATAAACGCGTTCCTTATTAGTATGACTGAATGAGCATTCACTTGTGCATGGACTGCGACTGACCAAGGAATCGGGAGAATCCCTCGGAGAACACAGTGACCCGATCCTTTTCGGGCTTTTACCTTCCCCCTTTTCATCACCAGTAGGCAAATGTTCCTCGGACACAGAGCTCCCACTGATGCTGCTTGCTGGCGACTTTCTGCCCGCATCTCTTGCTTCGATTAGAGGCGAAGAATTTTTTGGCTTGCAACTTTCAGCTGCATCTTCATTCAGATCAGTTACCATTGGCGAGGGCGTAGCTCGCGTGTTATTTTTTGAGTTCTGAGCAGGTGAATGATCTTGTACACGTGGGGACGACACTGCGGGCGAATCACGTTCTTTACGAGATTGTGCGGGTGAGCAGCAGTTTCCTCCGATGCAAGACGAGTCCCTAATGTCGGGTGAATTTAAGGGAGCTGGTGAAGTCGATTGTGCACCAGCTGGTCGCTCTTGGTTCGGGCTATTGCGTGAAATGCTGCCATCAACACTCGTCACTGTGTCCTTAGAACTTGGTCTGACCGGCGACAACATGTCTCTAGTTCCCGTGTGCGGCAATGGTGACGAATTGTCGATCAATGGTTTGGTATAATGGGAACTGTCTTCGACACCCAACCTTTTGAGAATGTTGGTCGATGACCCTCCTAACGTCGTCACCACAGATTTGCGTGTCCGCGTGTCAAAACTCTTTTCAATCAGTCTTTCGATAGCGTTCAACACAGACGGCGCCTCCGACTCCACATCGGGAGATGCACGAGACCGACGTCCACTTTTTCCAGATCCGGAAGAAGACATTGCAGAAGCGCGAGGTTGATTTGAATCTACAGAATTGGCTCGACTCCCTCCCCCAACGCCTCCTCCATCGGATTGTTCGTCTTGACTTCTTGCTCCAATTTCTTCTTTGGCCTCTTTTTCACTGGACGTAAGCGCAGATTTCAGCAGATTCTTGGACGACTTCCCGTTTCCAACGCATTGCCTCACGTGCTCGACAAACACTCCCGTCTCAATTTTTTCGTTACATTTTTCGCAAGTGACAGTAGCGCCATCTTTGTGCGCTTTTCGATGATGCCCAGATTCGTGATTCGAACCGCCCTTATGTAAATCGTGTTGAGCGCGCTCCAACTCCAGCAACTTTCTTACAGGAAGGGACTTCTTTCGCTTCTCTCTTGTCTGTCTCCTCCGTCCCCCGCTCTCAGTAATAGACCTCAAAATGTGCTCTTTGTAATGCGAGTTCTTCACCATATGATTGCTCAGTTCCTTCAAACTGGAAAATGCCTGATCGCACACTTTACACGTAAGCACCGCATTCACATGAGACTGAGCTGAAGTCTTATCTTCGGGTGACTTCCACGAAATGATCTGTTCCTGACTGATTATGTTGGTGTAATGTTGAGTTTGTTGCATGTGTGTGGTCATGTCGGCCAAAGATTTAAACGATTGTCCACACCACATACACTTCAGAATCTGCTTGGTCTGCTCTGCGCCTTTGCCCAGCCAAACGTCTTGACCACGAACCAGTTTACGCGGAAGTGGCATCGTCTCTTTAATGAGCATGTTTAATTCCTCTGATGTTGACGACGTACCTGACGACGCAGAGGAACCGACGGGAACGGCCGACACTGCGATTGGTGTCGAACCAGAAGCATTTCCGCCACCTCCTTTCGAACCGGACACTGTCGATGCGTTAGTTCCAGTGACATTTACTCCACAATGTCTCGCCTCCTTCATGTGTGCGGTCATTTCGGCCAAACTCTTGAATGACTGTTTGCACCACACACATTTCAGCACATCCCTCGCTTGTTCTGCGCCTTTGCTCAACCAGTGGCTTTGCCACGCGCTTTGCCGTCCTCCTCCGCCTAACATACGATGATACACCTCTGATTCTTGACCACCCATGCGCATCAGTTCTGTCATTTTTTCCAAAGCTTTGGTGGCCGTTGGTTCGGGTGACACTGGTGCCTTATTCGCGCTCTGATGATGGTGGTGGTGGTGTTGATGATGATGCGACATAGAGGAATTATTCGTTGAAGATTGGATTCGTTCACTCTTCACTTTGCCATTCCAAAGTGGAATTTCGACTGAACTGGTCGGTGAGGATGAAGGCGTAAACCGGAAAGGAAAGTGCGCACCCCACGGGCTTAACGGTGCTGTGCCATCCATTTTAGGCGTTTTTCGGCCATCTGGAGTAATTGCATCCGAGTTTCTTTTACGAGGCACCGACAAATCCAACGGTCGGTCGTCGTTACCGGACAAGATTGGCATGAGTCCATCTGTAGCTTTGCTTAAGTTCAGAACCCCAACAGAGCGGGCCAAGTTTCGTTCGTCACAACCTTTCTTGACACTAAAATCCAGAGGACAATCCTGATCATTGAGCTGCATTCTGTGCGTTCCGTCCTGAATATGATTAACAATGACACTCGTCTTGAGAAGAAGTTCACTTGACGGAAGCACGTGCATGAGCGGCGAACCCCTCGATGAAAGCATGGGCGATGCTCGTGGCGACATTGGTGAAGTGCGCGATGGCGCTGGTGACGCGTACGACACCCCCGCGTTCAGAAGTGGCGAGATGCGTGGCTCCTCGGACATGGCAGAACCGCGCGATGTGGAACGCGGACTAGGCGTCTTGCGCGTGCTAATGCTTCCTTCACCGCCCCCTCCTTCGTCTTCTGCGGGGTCACATTCGCTGCCCTGGCTGCTGGATGCCAGGTTGTCGTCACCTCCGTCCTCGTCTTTGCAAGGTTCACCAGAATCGTCCCCTATTAAAAAAAAAAAAAAAAAAAAAATAAAAATAAAAATTAATTGAAAAATTTATAAAAATTTATAAAAATTGAAATTGAATAAACCTCATTTTTGTCTATTTTTAGGTCTAAGCTGACAGAATCAATAAACTTTCGAAAATGTTTTGTCATTTCAAAATTAATCACAACTGACAGATCTCATCACCACTGTAAAGCTAAGGCTGCCAACAACAAGCTTGGAGGAAGACCATGGCGTCCACATTGCTTCGAGGTCTATCCTCGACTGTCGAATAAAATCAAACGTGAAAACCCTCGTTGGACGGACAATCCAAGTGGACAGCTGTCCGCACGCTATTGATTTCAACTTCCCTACTAAATTCCTTTCCACCTGATTATTATTAGCTCACATTTCCTAGTTAAATAATAATAGTCATAATAAAACATTCCAAAATGATCTTAAAAATTCGACTCGGTCGTAAAGTGATTAATCACTTGTTTGCTGTATCCGGAAACTAGATACAAGCTGGATTCAGCAGCCATTACGATCAAACTCGATAAGAAACTTGTGTAGGTGTGGGCAATAGAGGGGATCGGGGAGGAGTTGAGCGCTGAATGTGTACCCAGTTGAACTGATCTTGTCCAGTTGAAACAGCTCTCTCACATCAGCTACTCTCTAAAAACGACTTGTGCTGAGTGGTCAAGAGGAGGTTCAGGCCTCGGCCATCGTTTCTCCACCCCACCCAACCTCTTGCAGTATTGATTTGCCACACCACCTCACCCCTCGAGCAGCATGACCACTTGACATTGGATGCCCTACCTCCCTTGCAACCCACCCCTCATCCTGTGGTCTGTGCGTTTGCTTTTTATACAGTTGCTCAAGCAATTGCAAGGTTTTTCTCTCTCAAAACGACCCAACAAAGTTTGATTGGGAGGAGCAGCAAAGAGTTTTTCAAACTGAGATAGAGATGGGTGGTGGAGGAAGAGAGGACAAGAAAACTGCAGACAAAACAAAGATAGTGGTGGTAGTGATGATGATGTTGATGAATAAAAAAAAAGAAAAGAAAAAAATATAAACAATAAGAAAATAAAAAAATAAATGTGCAATGCCATCACAGTTGGAGGCGGCCGAACCAATCTCCAAGAATGACATAAGGATTACTGGGTGTGACTTTCGGTGGCTATTGGCCCAACACATAGCCACAGCTATCACATCATTATGAAGTAGGATACTTGACGTCAATAGAGTAAATGGAATGAAGGGTGGCAAACGGGAAATAGTATAAAACATTTGGAAAGTGTTGAGAGAAAAATATAGTGATTTTCTTGTTTCGTATGAGAACCAATCAGGTAGAAAAGAAAAGAAATTGAGTCAAAACAAGATGGTGATGTGAAGTGTTTGTCTTTTTCACCAAAGCAAAGAGTGAACCCGAGGGGATTTGTAACAAGTCACACTTCTCTCTCTCTCAAACTCTATCTTTGGGACAAGTTCAAAGTCCCCGTGTGTTTGTTCCGCTTGGCTGGGATTACTCAACTCAACTCGCTTCTGTATAAGGTTTAAAAGAAAGAAAATTTTGTATTTTTCACTATGACAAGAAAAACCAGTTGACTAGAAATCAAAAGTCTAACTCGACGTATATTTACTGTTACAGTATGTAATAAAAACAAATTTTTTTTAAATTTTCAAACAAATTATTTTTTATTTAATAAAAAAAATAAAAGTGCAATTTCTCTTAAGTCAATAACAAATTTTTCTTTAATTTAAGGTTAAACGTTTATTTGCGGCCAGACGTATACGTAAACTACAAACAATCGAATAAAAATCTCAACTCGAAAAATAAACCTTGTTCTCGAATGGCAAATTATTTCGCGCACTAAACTTGTATCCGATAACTCTATTACACTCTCTCGGCGGGTTTCGAGATGACAGACAGACAATTGGCCGGTTCTCTCAAGGGAAACTAAGCCTATTATTGGCTTATAAATTCTAATCAAAGCTGATAATCAGGAGGGTAGAAAAAAAGAAGGAACAAGCGCAAGAAACAGCAGCGTCCATCCAGCGACTCGTCCGATGTTGCCTGAGCTTAGGCACGGATCGAAAGCCGTCACTTCCCGTCTCCACCCAAAGTACCTCCTCCCCCTTCCCATTCTCGGCATCTCTGCTGCTGCTCTGAACACAAAGACGACTCTGATCCGCAATAAAGGGACGAGGGGAGGTAGAGAAGATTTAGTCATGTTAAGGGGATCACCACGACGAGTCCACTCACAACTGGGGTCCCTGAGTGTCCTATAGCAAAGGATGATAGACCCATCTAGCCCTCGCTGAAATAAGCTAAAGTGATTTGTATGTAAGAAATTGGCCCGTTTTCATCAATTGGATTTTTTTCTTTAAAACTGGTTTTTGAAGCGTTCACCAGAGGCCATTTTTGTTTTTATTTATTCAGTTTTCCATTTAAAAAAAAAAATACCTATTTCATCTCGTTTTTTCTTTCTTTCGGAGTTAGTTGTAAATGAAGAACTCTTAGTTGATTAAAGGCCAATTAACTTTGCATTCACCATTTTAAGTGCTCCTTCTTTGCAAATTACAAATTAGAAATGAGAGAAGGCAGAATCTTGATACGACTATAAAACATAAACTAGCCATAAGAATGCAACAGTCATAAATTATTCAAACACATCTCTCAACTGTCATACAATAAACTTCTCCATCTAACACACCGTCAGTTATAATGACAATTAAGCTTCAACAACCCACCATACCGAAATTTTATAATTTATTCCGGATGTATAATATTTATTAATCCCTCAAACCTAATTTTTTTTTTTTCAAAAAAATTATTTATTTATAAGAATTTTTCAAGAATAATGTTTTTAAACGGGGGGATGGAGTTATAGTGGTTTGCGGGTATATGCTTCGTACGCATTCATTTCCTGTCTTAACAAGAAAATGAACGCATTCTCTAGAGGTCCTCTTGAAAACCTGAACGTAACGTAGTGGAAAAATAGATACTCACCGGAAATTATAACTAATTACCTCTTCAAATCTTGCTTTCAAAAGAGGAAAGAGGGGATTGGTCGTGTGACACGAAACGCCATCCCACTTGGTTAATTAATGTTTACAAAATATTTAGTGAAGGATTGGAGAAAACATTAAAATGTATGAATGCAATTAAAATGCCAAGTGCAACCGTCATTGGTCTGGCGTTACAAACACGCGGGCTACAAAGGGTTATGTCAACACCCTCGCCTCTAGCCGTGTTGACAGTTAACATCAAGAGGTTCATTTCTCAACACGTTCCGATAGGGTTAATAGACAAACAGCCCTCGGAGATCACCTGCTCTGTACAAATCTCGAGAGATTGCGAGCGAAGGTGGTCAGCATAAGCGAAGATGAGAGACCGCAGTGTCCAGCAAACCCACTTGGTCAAATTCATTAAAAGTCTTTGCGAGAAATTATTAACACTCGAATATGGTGAGTGGAGTAGAGTGGACACGACAAGTCTATGAAAAGCAAGAAAGGGAGCGAAAAAGAAAGAATTGCTGGCGAAGCTTCTTCATTAACGAGCCACAGAGTGCGCTGCTGTGTGATGAGGCTGAGAACCAGTCGCTCTTTCTCTCTCTCTCCCTTCCTGCATTCTTCCCCCTGATAAAATTTATGGACCCAATGTTCTCCAATTTAGGAAGAAAATTTTTGCTCATGTATGCAAAAATCTGGCCCGTTTTTCCTCGAGAAATAATACCTCCGGGAAAGATAGGCAATGTGGAAAACCATCCATCTCATGGAAATTAAACCTCTACTCCCTAACCAAAACTACCCCATCATTTTTTTTTTAATTTTAAAGATGGCAAAGCATTGTCAATCACTTGGAATCTTGGCAAAAAAATAAAATAAAAGTTGGAAGTTAAAAAAATTTCCATTTTCTATTTAAACTACGGAATTAGTCTATCACCCCCGCGCATTATTTGTTCAGATGACTATTTTTCTTGTATTATTAAATGTAAACAAAGCTAGAGTGATGGAGATAGGATGACTGACTCATCTTTCGTTGATGAGTCACATGATAAGTGTCACTTTTGAGCATGTATCTATCCATCATGAAAACAAGTAGTGCAATTGCACACCACACCCCTTTGTTCACAATTAAAATCCATAAAATAATTTCAATGTGACTTCTTTCACTCAACTAAATTGCTCTGTTCCCTCTGGAGGAAATAAATGAAAATGAAAATTAAAAAAAAAAAAAAAAAATCTTTTAACGAAGAAAACTTACCGGAAATTTAAATAAAATAAAAATATAAAAGAAAAAGAAAAAAAACACTAAAAGTTGGTATAAGCACTTTCGAAAAAAAAAATAAAAATCGCAAAAAAAATATAAAAATTAAAAATTCCTTAATCTTCTATAATGCCGAATTTTTAATGAACTTAGTAATAAACAAAGAGACACGGTGGACGACGGGGGAAATAACAGGGGAAAAGAAGTTAGTCGAGAAAAATGTAAATTACTAATTTTCTTTGCAATTTTAATGCGCTTCTTCTTCACGAGACAATGCGTTTGCATTCTCAGGAGAGAGAAAGACAACGAAATAAAAAAAAGTGGTAAAAGGCTTGACCGAAGTGGTAATTAGCATCTCATAAGCGGACAAGTCGGACAAAATAGAAAGGGAAAGAGAAAGAGTAGTGCACTGATGCATCTGCATACGAATCAAGGAGATGTCGTCTTCTTCTCCCCCATTCTTGAGCAGGATTAATGTCAACTTTTCTCCGCTTGCTTGGACCTATGCACACAAACAAAAATCGCCGTCGCCACCGTCTTGCACGACATCACAGCGTGTGACGTGTGTCTGACATGAAGCCCATGAAATTTGCCCTGATGGCTTAGCACCCGGTGAAAGAAAACGCATATAAAAAGAGACACAAACATGTCGCGAAATTATAAAACATACGCTACAAGGCAAAATTAAACCACCATCATTTGCATCTCATCAAACTGTAGGACATTTCAAGGAGAACCCAAGGTGATATCCAACTTAAAAGCAGACCAGTTGGATTTAAATTTAAATAATTATAAAATCTAAACAACAAAAAATAATCATCATAATAACCGGTTAATTTTTAGATGGTTGTTACTGCCATCACCTCAAATATGTATCCCAAAATATTATAAACCGCCCCCTCTATAGACGGGTCTGAAAAACAGGTCAATAGAGCTGTCAATCATGTATTTTTATTATTTTTTTTAACATGGAAGGGTGGTGATATGTGAAGAGGGAAAACTGACAAGTCCTCCATATTGAGTCATGCGTGTTTGGTAGGACAGGCCCCTCAACATGTCTTCTCCGCCCAGAGACTTCAATGAAATTAGATGGACTTCATAGCTCCATCCAAGCCGATCGCTTTTGTAATCACCCTCAAAGCTCCAAAGGACTCGTCGCCAAAATAATGGGCTTGCCGCCGAGTGGTTGCCGGGCAACCGCGGCTGACGTGGTGATTGTGGCGCGTGACAGCTCGATTGACGGGCGGCCATCGCGCCATGCTGTAGCCTCCACTCAAGGTGCAATTTTTACGGCGGAATAAAAGGGTTAAACGGATGTTTTCGCCCATAAAAGCATCGTGTATTTACTTACGTGCCCTCTACTATTGATACAGATGTCGTTACACGTCCCAATCATCGGTTGCCATGGGTAACTCAACATCCTGCCAATCCATCTAAAAGCGAGCGCCGGATGAATTCCATAGGGACCCTTAGAGACGAGGCTAGAGTTGCTGCTTGACAGGGTCACTTTTTCTGCTCCTTCATTCTTGATTGGCATCTTGAAGTGGTAAAAATGCGAGTCTTTTAAAGGTTCGTAGCGTTCCTTCTTTATAATAACACGGCCTCGGTTAAAGAACGGAAGGAAAAGGTTGAAGGGGGAAAAGAAGAAGGGAAAAACTCTTTAAGCAACACTTAGTTGCACATAAGCAAAAGGAATCTCGCCTTTTCCCACGGGCTGACGACGCAATTCCACTCGAGGGGAACGCGGCGTTGTTTCCTCAGAGATATCGCATTCTCAATTCACACGACCAACATTTCCATTTACTTCTTTCTACTTCCCCCTTTTATTTCTAAAAATGCATACATTTTCACACAAACATTTCATCTTACATCTCGCACCACAATCCCCACGTCGGTTTGATCGAAGTCGAACTGGAAAATGGCCTCGCATTCTGGCAAATTTCCGACAAACACCAGGTGCATCCTCAAGCTGACGTCATAAACGGTAGCGCAGCTTTGGTCGTTATGTCGGGAGTTCACTCGCTCACCCACCCAACCGAACCTTGACGGGGTTGCAAACCCCTTGACAGCCCGACTCGTCATAGAGAACAAGGGGAATGAAGTGGTCACACAGACGCCACGTGACAAGTGACAAGAATGTCTCGTTCGCTCTCAACTCTCCCCATTCTCTGACGTCACGGGGCTATCACAATGTGTCTTATTGAGTTGTCACCTATCAAATGCATGTCGAGACATATATACGAAACCTCTTTACACACAATCCAATTTTACTTTTCACTCCATTGGTTTGACATCTTCCCTTTATATACCTCTATATATAAATATATATAAATATATATAAATATATATAAATATATATATTTTGAACTACATATGGAATTATAAATTCATGAGACAACTCGTCAGACATATTTAGAGAGACGTAGCCATCATTAACCTTTACCACAGGGAAGAGAGAAGGAGAGGAAGAGAAGTGTATAGAGTTGATGGATCATTTTCAACCTTGCCACAAGTGCCAATTATTAATTGCATTCAGACGTGAGCTATACAACTAAAAGTTCAAGGCTGAAAACTGTGCAGCCCACTCCCCTTATAACAAATCAATCAATGTCGTCATCTGTGGCCTTGGCAACGCGCATCCTTCTAAAGGTAGAGTTAGTTGAGGGAAAAAAATGCAACAAGATTCGAGTTGATACTTCAACCTGATAACCTCAACTTGATTGGCCCAGGTGTAGGTGTTAGGAGTTTAAAAGATTGCACAAGGGGAGATGAATCTGGATATCTTTTGTTCACTTGTCAAATTTAGCAAGAATTATATTCGCTCAGAGGTGGAATCTCCTCCAACATATGAGATATTTCTCCGAATTATCCCCCAAGTGCACAGGTGTGTAAAGGAGAAGAGGAGGAGTGCGGTGTCAATCTCTTTCACGCGGTGGCCACGCGCGGCCTGACCACCAAACCCAAGGTCCATCCGCAAACAATTAAGCAGGTTTGCGCGGCAAAAGGAGAAGAGCGAGCGGCCATTAAGAAACACCTTTAACGTTTTATCACTTTTAATTAATCAAATAAATTTTTTTTAAAAAACTAATGTCAACTTATCAATATGTTAATTAGTTGATAATACAATCTCAACCCACACCTGCTTATTGTGTTTATCCCCTCAGATGACACACCGAGATATGCTTTTCAAAGACTGGCTCCTTTTATGTACAAGTGTGGGAATGCAAGTTGCAAGTTTAAAAAAAAAAATATGGACTGCGTGTCAACCGACATGTCAGAGTGCATCACTAACTTACTCAAGCTCGAAGACATGGTGTAGGAACGCACTCAGGTGTCTAGCCTTCATCATAAACCGGGTCCGCCAAATATGAAACGCCTTCAAAGACAGGGTTCAGGTGTCAAGGAGGTGATTGACACACGTATAAAAAAGTATGGAGGCTGTGGGTGTAAGCTCAACATCAACTGGATTAGTGGGGGTTGGTTAACAGGTTATACATCGACCACATGGCGTTATGCAATTGCTTCATTTTAGAAAAATTGTAATCTATAGAAAAATTAAAATAGGAGATGATGCTGATTACTCGAGAAAAATGGTAGCTAAGTTTCTATGGGAACGAAATCAGAGAATGGCTTTGATGAATAAACAGGCCATACAAATGAGAGCTAATTAGACTGTGCTCAAGTAATCCGTCTCCACCCACATAACCCAGTTGCTCAGTTGCTCAGTTTTCGACGAGTTTGAAAATCCATTTTTCTACTTTTGAATGGGCAACCCCATTCTATCGCATCATAAACCACCCATTATATCAAAAATAGAATGGAAGATCCCACCCTGGAGTGGTTTAATGACAAATCTGGGTCTATTGAGGCTTTTAATTTCGATGTTGTTGTTGTTGTTGTGCCTTCTATTTTCTCATCCTAGTTGCTTTTTTCTTCCCCAGTCTTGTGTTTTGAATTCATTACTGTGCCGTAAAATTGGGTTTTTATGGGAAAGCTTTTATGTCATATATATTGATTTTTAGTTATCATTTTTACCATATAAATGGTAAAATTTAAACTTATTTACCTATTATTGCACACTGGAGAATTTTTTAAGTAATGGGATTGGTTGAAGAATCGAATAATCAAATAATCGCCCAATTATCACAATCGCACATCCAATAAATTATACAAATTAGTTTTTCTATATAAAAGTATCAACTTTAAAAAAATAATAACAATAAAAAAATTGACCAAAGTGAAGTGGATGAAGCAACAATCTCCGCCCACCACTCAGATCGTGAGTAACCCGTCTATCAAGACAGTTGAAGCATAAAAGCACCACCCTCAAATCGGGCACCCAGTGGGGTTAAAAGAGGGCGGCATCAAATACTCGGGATGATAGAATCATTATCATCACACTTTTCCATCTCTCTGTGTTCATTCAATATCTCTCCCTGGCGAATTTCCTACGCAACTCAAACTCCATTATGTGTGACACTGGGGTGACAACTCCTTTGGCCACAGGGGGCGCCGATCCAAAAGATGTCCATATTGGCCTCGAGATTAGCCCTCCCGCTATCGAGCCAACCACACTCAGTATGAAGGGAGGAGTTCTTCCGGTAGAAACATGACGGGTGGAAGGAGCAGGCAAATCTATTGTGTGCATGCTTGTAAGCCCCTCTCGAGTGACGAGGGGGTGTTTGAGTTCAATAGAACCAATGAAGCTCAAAATGCACCGATCTAGCACTTGAATCGTGACTTAAGATATTTCTCATAGGGGGATCTTGTTTGCATTTAAAAATATACAAAAAAAGATACTTTCCCCTAGCGGCCAGGTGTTAAAACAATTGATGTCTGATGCACTACTGTTATTCAGACGCCGTGTTTATATTTTTATTGCATTTCCTGTAATAACTTGTTACAGTCGTGTATTGCATAACCTATCAAATTGTGTTGATTAACCCGTGTAGATGCAACACCTCAACATCATCGATGTTTTTACTCGAGCTGTTGAGTGTGATGAGGCTTGACCGCTGTATCACCTCATAAACCACCCAACACTGCAGAAATGCAATGAAAGGCAGGTAATAAAAGACCAGCGCACAACAAAGATATGGTTCATTCCAATTAGAAATAAAACAACTGATCAAAAGTTGCCATTTCCTACTTTTATCTGTACCAGTATTTTTTTTACTAGTTTCGCTGTATCCTGCCTTCAATTTAACAATAGTCACATTTAATAATAATAAATTATTATAGATTGCGTATGATACAGTTGCCTGGTTGCGCATATAAATTCAGAAATGTAAATTGGAAGAATAATATAAAAAAAAGAAAATAAAAAATATTTCTTTTTTTGCAGTTTCTCATTAGTTGTTAAGTTTTACATGCACGTATCGATCACAATAAAAAGAACAAACTAGTCAAATGAATGGCCCCAAGTGCAAATGAAAACAACTTTTATTGATTCTCATTCGCCAATTTTCACAAGCCCATAATTTACTAACATATTTCATATGTCACACACACACAATCCGTTATATATATACGTTTGTAACAGAGGGAAAAAAAACCGTAAATTTCACATGACTATTGAAGAAAAAAAGACCCACCAAAAAAAATTAAAACCCCGCCTCTCTATTTTCCTCCAATGAGAAGCAAAGGAAATAAATCTTCCCCTTAACAAAATTTACGATCCATTGATTGTTTACGCGGCAATACTGACAAGTCGCGCCGGGAAGCCCACCTGCAACCAAAACTCTCTCCTCCGCACCACTAACTCCCTTTTGTGATAACTTATAATTGAAATGAACTTGCATTTAGATATTAAATAACGTCTTGTTTTATTATCACCCAACATCGCATTTTTATAGATCAACATTTTCTTATTGAAAATAATTAAATTACCAAAAAAAAAGAAAAATTAAAAAAAATTGCAGGTGAACCAACTTAGAAAAAAAATTCAATTTTTTTCCACTTACTCATAAAAGCATCTCCTTAACCCTATCATTTACAAAACATTAAACTTGCCAATCAGACTATTGCCGTTAGCTGTCACGAATTTGATTTCCGTTCGAGGAAAAAAATTAATCTGTTTTTCCATTTCTTTTTCCCTCTCAAAAAAGAAAAGAGAAAAAAAATACTACTGTGCAGACCAAAATAAATAAATAAATAAATAAATAAATAAACCCCTTCAAAACAAGCATGCAAATAAATCATGCGAGGGTGGCATTTGTCCTTGTGTTGCCAAACATGTTTTGTTAAGCACGACCACCAAATAATAAAAAAACGAAATAATATTACTTCCTTCAATGTAACTATTACAAAACATTTTCTCCCTCTTCTTTCTCTATTCAAAATACATTGAAAAGAGTTTGAAAAAGAAGAGAGAATAAATTCAACTCATGTTGCTGATAATCCCGCACCAGGAGATGGCGTAGGCGGGCGGGATGACTCGGCGCCTGCCACTCACCCCCTCAGTCTCACCTGGAGACACTGATGGATGGCTGACCCACAAACCAATCTTCGTGGGTCCATCTCGCAATTGATAACCAGCTGTCAGTGCTAAACGCCCTAACAAATACTCATTAACCATTTTGGCCGTAAACGACGCTGCAATAATTCATTCTGCATCTTATTTAATCGAGTGTGCACACTTTGCACTCGTCACCTCAACCTCAGCCAACGCCGGACCGTTACTCCTCATGCGTCATCACCCCCTCTAAAAGGCAAAATAAAAGAAAAGGGGAATACAAGGGAGGTAGGTGATGGGGGTGCGTGCCTGAGGCAATGGTGTCAGTCATAAATCTCCAGTCTCTGGTTTCCATAATTGACACATCCCATCCGGTTCAACTAGCAATAAATCATTTGGCGTAGGTTGTGATTTTCTTTGTCCTCGCTACTCCCCCTTCCCTAGTTTTATCTAAAACCCCACCCACTCCCTTCCACCCCCCCCCCAAACTCGGCCCAAGCAAAACCCACACCTGCGGGAAGTTTACTCAACGCCCCAGTGTTGATTCAACCCCTTGTGAACCGATATATAATAAATTCCAGCAAGATTTTTCACAAATGTATGCACCTAGGTCCAATAGAAACTTGACACGTCGACACTGAATGATTTGTGAAGTTGTGTGTGGTGGTTGGCCTAGTGGAGAATACTTAATTGTTAATTAGGGATAACGAGAGAACCCACTAAGATTTATTATAGTGCAAGGTTGAAAGGTTGGTGTGTAAAGATGGAGGGGAAAAAAATACATCAACTGCCAACTGCATTTCAATGAAAGTTTTAAAACTTTTCAAAATAACAAAAAAAGAATAATAGTAATAAATTAATTTTTTTTTTGTTAAATATTTTTTTAATTAAAAAGTTCAATTTAAATTTGATGTGAGTAGTAATTTATGACTATTGCATCAAACACATCAACTTCCTTGTAAAGAATTACATACTTAAAAAAAAAAAAAAAAAACTTGATTCTTAAACCTTTTTTCTCCCATTCTATGTGTAATTGGTCATTCTAACTCGAAAAAGACTCTCGTGAGAAATCTACCAACGTAAACGGAGGACAAGCGTCACACCAAGGCAATAAATTTCACTCAAAAATCTTTATGGCCGCATTCAGAAGTAATGCTGTATACAAAAATTGATCCTTTCTATCAAAAATAAAAATATAATTTTTTTTTTTATTACAGACAAACTCAAAGAGAACTAAAAGCGTGACTAATTTGATCTTCGCAGTGCATTTCTACATAAAATCATCCATTTTGAAACATGTGTTTATTTTTTCTCTCGTTTTTTTAAAAAAATAATAAAATTTCATTATTTTATACACTTGTAAATTATCGCGTGTTTTACTGCCATTTTCAAACTCTTTGCACGAATGAGCAACACAGCCACTCGTACACACACACATGATGACCCTTGAGAAATTGCCCTCAAGCTAAAGATTATATAATTAGGCTTGTCATTTGAGGATAAGAGTTAAAGTGTCATTACTCATCCCTCTACACTCCCCTTGCAATATATGCAAAGAAAAAAAAAATTCTCTCACTTAAAAAAAATTTGACATTTTTCTCCCTTCCCTTTTGTGGGTTTCTACTTTTCTTCATAACACCTGTTGGTTCAACTTATTACTCAGTCTATAATTCTTTTGATTTCATTTATTTTCCTAATAAGTTGGCCCTACAGTGGGAAAACTCATCAAAATAGTTGACAAAAATGAGAGGTCAAAAGCTCCACCCTTTCTATGACATTGAGTTTACTCGATTCGTACATACACCCACCCTTTACTTGCGAACAAGGCAATTCCTTATCAAGCAAGTCATCTCTTGCATGACGTGGCTTTGATGGACGGTCGCCATTTTAGCCACCGTGAGATAAAAATGCGAGTCGACGTAACTCTTTAAAAAAATTGACTTTTTTAATAATTATTTGACCCAATCAAACAAATCTATATTCATTAACACAAAGTAGCAATTAATTGCTAACTGCGCATTGGACATCGCAGTTTGTAAAAATCCTCATCAATAATTCATTAGTTAAAAGCCGCCATTATACAAAATAAACCGGAAATTCTCGTGTGTACAATTCAAATGAAGCGTCTGTCAGACAAATCAGGTAAGTACCACTACGAACAATTTTAAATAGACATTAATCCAGCGATTACATTCATTTGTTAATCATTATTCATGTAATAACACATCACGATTACCCATGTGAAAAAAAAAATCATTAATAAACATTGTAAAAACAATGGAGCTGAAATTACGTACACATTTCTATAGTAATTAATCTAGTGTCTTGGATCTTTAATCAACCTCTCGTACATTAAGCCTATTTTGATTAATGCATCATATAGTCTCATTTTATATAAAACCTGATTATCAAAATTCAAAAGTAGGCCTCGTATTTTTGCAATAATTAGGCCCATAGTAATTTATATGTGAGAATTTCAACAAAATCCAATGTGTTATTTTTTTTAATATTAAAAGTGAGACCTACTAACATCAAACAATGTCATCAGTCCTCACCAACTACAAAGTGACCTAATTTGGAATTAAATTCTAGTTTCAAAACTATGACTGATGATCAATTTTATTACAATTGGAGTATTTAGATTGTGTTTTATAGTTCCCATTTAAATGATGCAAAAATTTAAATCACCTAGAAATGATTGATTAACAAAACTGTACGTTTATTCCTTAAAAGTAAATCTCAACCACTCGACAAAGCAAGCAAAACACCCGCACAATTTCTCAAACTGAATAAAAATGTTCACCATTGTTACCATTTTTTTTTTTAGTCTTTTATACTTCAAATTTCTTTTTGACTGGTAATTTTCTTTACCAAATGCAAAATAAGTAACACCTTCTAAATATTACATTAAAAAATTCTAAATAAATAACATTTATTTAGATAAATGGGTTAATTAAACCTTTAAACCAACTTAAAAAAAACAAGAAACAAGTATAATAATTTTTTAAATAAAAAATACGAACAAAAAAAAAATCACATTTTTAACTTAAAAATTAAATTAGTACCTTCCAACGATTTTTTTTTCAACCTTTACCACCCCCCTTTTATTTAAAGAAAACTGACGTTCGCATGTACGATCATTAAAACATGAGCAAGTGGCTTTAATTCAGACTTGATTCTGTCACATTAGCTGACCAATTAAGCCTCTTGCTACTCGTGCATTATAAATACAGCACATCTCATAACCGACTATTAGTCCGCCTGTCATTTCGCTTTTATCCCTGCTTGATTTTATTATACTAAACCTCACTTCCCTTACAACTCCCTTAAAAAAAATCTTTTCCCTTTTCAAATTCAAATAGACCCTTTTATAACCATGACATTGTACCGTCTCGTCTCTTTCCTTCTTTTTACCCCGTTCGCACTTTGTTATTGCCTCCTTTTTGTTGCCCATGGCCGCTGCCTCAGTCCGTGATTTACGGCAGAAGCTTCTGGGATGACTCCAACCCATAGCAAACATAAATCATACCAACAGACACAAACACTGCCCTTGTTGTAACTACTCACAACAATGTTTCTTTGCACGACCCTCTTTTAAGCGAAATACCCTTTCCAAGAACCCAGAGAGATATAAATAGACGCGCCCATACCAATTAATAACAATTTCTCTTTTTAAAAAATGCAATAATATGAGAAAATTACATGAAAAACCATAAAATGCAAAAGACATTAGACCAATTAACTAAAAATAAAAATATAATTTTTTTGTCGTCCTTTAAATTTGCTCTAAAGGCTCATTTAACTACTACAGCATCAGTAATAAAATCCAGAAACAACTCTCGGAGGACTTGTTGAATTGGTGAATTTTATCTCATTTCTTCTTACCCTATCACAAGTCAAGTGTCGTTAAGAACCCTTGATGTCCAGCTGCCAAGTCCCCAAGTCCACGTGAGGTCAAGGACTGGTGGCCATTTTGATTGGCACATGCTTGTCCCAATGGATCCATTTAGGACAGTGTAAGTTTCCTTCTCTGGGTGAACGGTTGGTGCAATATTACACTAGTATACTTATATACACTAGTGGGGTGGTGGTGGGGGGGTTGTGGGTGGACTGGTACTATTATGGCTGGCGTGCAATATCCTCAGGCCAACCCTTAGTGGAATAGCCCTAAGGTGGCAGCGTTTTCATGTTGCCAACATATGTTGCTTTATGGTGCGTCTGCTATGATTTGAAACGCGCCTTATTGCCCAGGCTTGGGGAGGGGTAAAAATGAGATGGAAGAGTGGAGGTAGAGTAGAGGGAATGGAAAGAAGAAGAAGTAGGAAGGGAAAGAAGAAAAAACCAGAAAGAAAAAAATATACTCGCAAATATAATGCTATTTGTTCCAATTGGAACGTGAAGTAATGGCTGGTTGTGTTAGAAGAAACCACTCATCTTATGGATATGTAATCACAATAAAATTTACATTTTGCTCACTGCCTTTTTCTGGCCGGTATTAAAAAAATAAAAATAAAATAATAAAAATGTATTAAGCAGAATATAAAGAAAGAAAACAGCCGATGAAAGTTGAAATAGTAGCCGCAGCTGGCCTAAACACAAATCTAATGTACTCCATATTTATGATATTACCCCTTAAAAAAAAAAAGAAGAAAATATGATTCACAAATTTTACCCACTTTCCATCTTTCTCATTACGCCATCAGAGAAAAATTGTTAAGGGGAGAAAGAAAGGATCGTAATGTCATGCTCTGCAAATTATTAAATTTGCACAAAAGTAACATAACACACCAACTTTCCTTTTCCCCTAATCTTCACACAGTCGTCGAGATTATAAATAAAAACAACAGCTCACACACAACACGCCTCTTTGGCATCTCATCTACCATGCTCTATATGGAAGCATCTTCCACACATCAAGCGACATCTGGTGCCAAATGTCAAAATGCACAACTTTTACGACGACCACCACACATCCTTATTGTTAGAGAAATGTTCTTATACTAACACGTCTATAAGAGCTCTGTTATTCCCCCTCCTCCCCCTCTTTATTCTACTCACCAACCTCCACATAATATAACTTCATACATTTGTAATTGACCAAGTCAATAGACAACTGAAACTTCCCCTCTACATCCACAAACAAACAAAAAAAAGTCAAAGGAAAGCCGATCAAAAAAAAAAAAGAAGTACACAAGAAAAATCCACCTGTTCTCCACACACAAACACAGATATAGCAAAATATCAACAAATCCCCACCACCCCACTCCCTTCCATTTAAAAACGCGTCTCAAACTTCACCAGCACTTAACCAGCATTGCTAAATTAACTTGTAATGAACCTTCATTCCATTAAAGCGGTTATAAACTTAATTTTTACACCGGCATCCATTTATAATTCACCTCATAAAATAATAAAATAAAGTGCAACATCTTAAAACACATTCCTCACAAAATGACTCTTGAATAGAAACAGGTTTCTAGTCAATTAGAAATGTATTAAGATAAAGGAGCCTTTGAAAAATCGGAAAAAGCAGGATTAAATATCAAGCAAAACCGGAAATAAGGGTGAGGCAAGAATAATTAGAAATAGATCTTTAAATACCGTGTAATTTTAGCAATAGGTGCCATTTCCGACCACTTTCATTTTTTCTTCATCGTCTTTTCTCGGCCCTCGACATTTTTATAAGATCCATTAAAACCATTGGATCCCCAGAGGCAGCAATGTTTGTCGACCGTCCTAATATCTCTGATTACCCCATCCGAAAACAAGTTAATACGCGGGATCAGATGCACCATTCACCATCTCCACAGCAACCGTCTCCGGAGAAACGGACGGCAGAGAAGCATTAATCCCTCATACAGGTAAAAGGCATGCACAATTTGTCAACAAGCAAACTCAAGTTCCCGTCAGTCTTCAGACACTTGATTCCCTTGTGGTTTGGGTTTTGGTTAACTATTCAATCATGACTTTCGACACCAACGCAACAAAAAACGCAAAAACAAATTACACTTAATATAATGTTTTAACGAAACCAAAATACAAGCTGAGATAGGCACGAAAATTGAATTTTATAAAGAAATTTTCAATGCATTTTTAACAAGAGTTATTAATTCGTTTAAATTATCTTCAATTTTATAAATTCTTCATCCCTTTATACAAATAGTTAAATCCCAGCAAATCCAGCGCTTCAAACTGCTTCAACAACACAACTTGGAAGTTCATATGAAAAATTACAAGAAAATCAATAGATTACTTCCTGTCCCCTGCTTTTTTTCCCCTATTCCGGCTTTAAGTATTAAAACTACGGACGACTTGAGTTTGTTAATCGTGTCATCTATCCATTTACAAGAGACCAATTTCTTAGCCAGCAGAATCACCACCAGCAGTCTAAACAGATAAAGAAAAAAAATATGTTGTTTTTTCTTGTGGACTTTGCTCTCTTTGGTATCCCCTGTCACGCCCTGCATCAGACTCGACTAGGGAATTAGACTCAGACCTCCTCACAGTCAATCGAAGCTCCCTTCTTGCGAGGTTCTTGCTCACAGTACGCATCATGGATCTCAATAATTGTCCGTATTGACTGGCTGACCAGTGGCCACTATCGCCCCACCCCGTCTGCTGTCACCCTTCTTAAGACTCCGTGTTGACTCAGCGTTCTACTCCTCTTCCTCCACCACGTCTGGCGGCCAAAGATGTCTGTCCATCACAAATAGGATTGTCCTTATCCTTCTTCTCAGGTCAATGCTCTAATAAATTTAAGCGTTATCAGTTTCATTTCCCAACAAGGTCGTAGGTTATTTATTCCGACAAGTCAAAACAACAAATCCTCGCCCTCCTCCCCAACCTTTTTTCCGCCTTCCTCATACAGCGATTCTATTAGAATCCTAAGGTAAGTCAACGGTGATGAGAGGGTCCCTGAGGACGCCAGTGTGTGTTGGTCAATGAGGATTAGCTGGCCGAGCTGTGTATTGGGCGTCAGGTCATCACAACGCTCTTGCGAGTAGAGGTGAGGAGGAGGATGAAGAAGGGAGGGAGGGAAGGGAGACGCCACATCTTCGGCAGCGTGCGCCACTGCTTAGAGCACATCCAATTAAGAGTGCGGGGCCAAATGAAACAGCTGCTAATAATCCCCATCTCGTGCCACTCATAACTCACCCATCTTTCTCTTTTCTCCCTCGCCAAAACCAAAGCCGGCTTGGCCAGGGGTAAGGAAACGGGGATTGTTGTGTTGTTTTCATCACACTAGGAGAAGCAATTTATAAACACGCTTGATAATTTTCAAATATTTAACTTGCTTTAAGTTTTTATAGAATTTACGGCGGTACAATCAATGCTAATTGACTAGGTAATTGGACAGTATTTATTGTTAAATATAACTTAAATATGAATTTACTTTGAGGATGATGTGAAATCAAATTCTCTGTTATCACCAATGGTTATCACCATGGACATGTGTGGTTTCAAAACAGATGTACCAAGCCGAATGACAACATGACGAATTAACTAACAGTCAAATGATACAATTCGAGTGAAGTGATAAACGACTTTGTGGAACTCAATTTCTACACATACTTATAACTTATAAAAGATTTCAATGTTATTTATATAAAATTTCTATAAACTAATGTCTTGCATTTACATTTCGAATGCCATTTTCAATTGTTTACGCTTTAATTTGTAAATTGATTATATTTTCTGTACTTCATATTTATTCATATGATGTTCGGGAACCTATATCACTATCAATTCATTAACTAATTTCCTTCCTCTGCATATACAATCAAATTAGCATTATTTATCCCGGTTTAACCCTTTTCTTTCATTATATACAAGAGTAAAAAAAACCAAAAAAACACGAGGTTTTCAAAGGTGTGAATAAGGGGAGGAGCTGAAATTTGAAAAATCAAGCAACACCTGTGAGTATCTTGATAGATTCTCTTCCCCCGTATCATTCACCTGACCTCCATTTCTAAACTGTCATGGCCGGCATGTTAAAAAGAATTCCAAAGGCAAAGAAAAATATAACCGTCCCCCTTCCTCCCCAAAACACTTCACTTTTACCACCGTAGCTGTTTGCGCAGGTCGTTGGGAAGGGCAAAAGGGTGGGACAGTTTGGTGGAAGAATACTTGTATCTCGTTTTCCCACCCCCTAAGCGAGCAACAAGATAAGCGAGTGACCAGTGTGATATATTAGGCATAAAGCGCCACTTGTGTTGTGGGCCAGACATTTATCTCGCATTAAGCTTCTCTTGCATAGGAATTTGCACCGTAAATCAGAGGTGGCCCCCTCCAAATAAGGTGCCAAGAAAAGGTACAGCCCACCTGACACGGACCAGCGGCTACTCACTGCCCCGCCTCCCCAGCATCCGTCCAACTGCATATCTGTCCACTTTGCGGTCGAGTGGTTTGCTGCAAACATCTTTCATTGAAAACTTATTGGACGAAATGAAAGGCACTCAACAATATTAATATCATTCGGCTTCACTTTATTGTCGCACGAGGTCACTACAATACCGAACAAAACGAGGGAATTATGGTGCCGACTAGCTATTGACCAGGGCTGTTGTCAGTTTTTAATTAAAAAAGAGACACAGTGCCACAACTGCTCCAAATCATCGTATTGGGTCCAAATTGAAAGATTTTTTTATATTTTTTTTTTATATTATATATATGGATAAAATTTATAAAATAGCAAATAAATACCCATTATTACTTTTCTCGTCCAATACAAATATAGTAATAATTTACTGCAATCAAACTCCACCTATGAACAGAAATAAAAAGTTTCTATTTACATTTAAATTCAATTTTTTTTTTTGTGTTCATTTCTGATTTTTTACAACTTCTTTATTCAACATAAAGCATTAATTAAAATTTTGATTCTAATACAAGCTAATAACTTATTCCAATTTATATTAAACTAAAATTAAAACTAGCATTTCTCACCTCAGGCACAGTAGTAAATTTGATTTCATCATCAATTTTTTTTCCCAACACATGTTCTACAACCTGTATGATTTGTCGTCATATTTCGTACGATGAACTGCACTGATCCTGGGAACACCATCTCAAAACACACCCAATTTCCAACCAATTGTCGGCCCGTCCACTCTTTTCTTTATACCAAAATAATAAAAATAAAATACAACAGGTGAAGAAACTTTGGAAAATATATCTTTGATTGCAACAAAAACGGAAGCAGACTAAGTATAGCTAATTTTCTAGTCACAAAACAAAAAATTTAAAAATTAAACCACACCTCTTTAAGCATTCTCTCACCTTACGTAAAAAAAAATATTTTTCAAAGAAATATAATGACATAAAGTCATCAAAGTTAACAGCAAAGACCGAGAGCAACACATGATTATGAAAGAAAAAAATGTAAAAAAAAAATTCAAGTTCTTTGATGATTTATTCTACCTATCATTATTCTCAATTGCTCGAATTAATTACAGCGAATTTCTTTTGTTCTTTCTTGCGTGTAGTATAATTATTGCTCAGGCTACGACCTGCTCTAGCAGAGTTCCTCCGGCTTCCAACTGCCGACGCCGGACTGCAATGTAGGAGCCCAGCTATAATTTTCACCTGATTTATGAGTCGAATCAAGGGGGTTGGCTACTCATCTCCTCAACAGACAGACAAACCATCAAACAGAAAAACTCATCTCAGCATTCGTCTCATCTAACAAACCACCTCAACTGCATCAGAAGTAAACAACAAACCGCCTTAGGTCAATGCTCAACATATATATTCCAATATATGTTGGTCCCCCCCCCCCCCATTTTAAAAAAAAGTAAATTGGACTTAAAAAATTAGATGTCAGTTTTGACATACAATGTCTTTCAAATATTGATTAAAAAAACAATTTACAAAAAAAAAAAAAAATAATAGAGGCCGTAACTCACTAAATTGACTAACCGAGGAGAAAAAAAGTTATTGAATTTTTCAATGTTTATTTTTTACATGAGAAGTCAAACAGTTTATCACACTAATGTGTCTAACTCCCAACAGTTGACCATGCAATAATTTTTTCAGTCATAAACATTCCAATCCCGCATTTCACCCACATTAATTACCTTGTCACGTCACGCTCTAATTATGAAATAAAGAAAAGAAATCAGCGATTTTTTTTAAAATCCGTGTGGTACCAGGATTTATACACCACCGTTCAATTAGCATGAATCATGTGACTTCAAAATGTGTTTTCATCCCTTTATATGCATATATTTTTGTATGGATATACTGTATATATGAAACAGCATATATTAAAACTTAACGTTCCTCTATAGCTGACAATTGCCGTCATAATCCAGGATTCTCGCCTAGCAACCATTACAGCAAGCCTCGTTGCAAGAAAAGCTTCAATCAACACAACGCTTACAAATGGATCGTTGAAGCGAGGGTGTGGAAGGTGAGTCGCTGCAAAAATCATGGTATACGTTCTATAGAAATTACTTGTTTCTATTACGAGTTGTCCAATAAATAATGGCATAATTTTCATAAATAATCTTCACCCTACTCGTGCACCTATTAAACCACTGATGCCGAGTGTTTTGGACCAAGTGACGGGAAGAAAAGCACTTTCATTAAGGGGGAGAGAAAAAGAAGTGAAAAGAGAAAGAGGAAGAGAGAAAAAAGAAAAAGAAAAAAGAAACGCCACGTATATAAGGGACGCCTGAGTCTTTAATGAAGAGGGGAGAAGGTATCATATGGAAAGCAGTTCGAAGCTCCATAATGTAATGCCTTTTCCACGCAATCGAGCCTGCAATTACCTCTTCCTCATCGTTACACTTTAAAGAAAACACTTTTAAGGTTGAATTCCATTCATGTGACTAATAAAGATCAAACCTTAAGAAAAAATAATAATCATAATTTCAACCTGACCAATCAAAGATGCGTGATGAACGTCTTTGGGTGGAGTAGTTGATGTCACCCACGATGAGATGCCGCTTTTGCTGACTTGACCGTGACAAGTCGATCCCCTCGCGTGATCTACCTCAAAACAGATGTGCCTTCTTTTCCCCGTCCATTCATCACCATGACAACCAGTAATTACAGGTGCGACATGATGGATGCGTGTCATTCCTGGCCTCCTCCTCCAGTCTGTCCATCACCTGCCGACATTCACCCCACCCACCACCCACATTCATATGCTATTCAAGGTCATTCAACGTCTCGCCTATATTAATCATTTAATGACAAATAATCCGTTTACCATTCATCAACGAATTGAATTATTCGCTTTTTCCCCCCTGAACAACCGGAAGTGAGACTTATCTATTTGTCTTTTAAGAGTTTGGTATACTTCCAAGAGAATATTTGTAATTTTTTTTTAAACTTCAAATAAAATGTATAAAAAATAAAAATTTATATACACATGAAAACTTTACACAAGATTGAAAGAAGCATGCAAAAGGAGGCCTTGATGCGTGAACGCAGTTCAACTGAGTGACAAGCCGCCACGTTCAGCAATCAAACGCCATCACGACACTTAGGGTGAAGGGGCGTTTACAACGCAGAAAGACAACAAGTAAAAAAAAATATATTTTTTTTCACTCGCTATGTAACATATCGACTCCCAACTCGTCCAACATTACCTCTATAATCAAAAGTTATTTACTTGACAAAACTAGGCGCTCGGTAGGCAAATTTAAACAAGCTTACAGTCATTTATTTTTTTAAATATATATATATATTTACTCCGAATAAAGAGCAAATAAATAAATTATAAACCTAATTTTTTTCTTTAAAAATATAATAAATTCTTTTAAAAAATGTCATTGGGTCTATTTAAGCATGTAAGGTTGGGTTGTAGTAAACCTAGGGTTCCCATGAATCTCAACCACCCTTCTTTATCAACCCTTCGTGTACGACTTTCTCGGCTGATATTTATTAAGGGATCCTGGCCAAATCCTTGTCCATAATTTAGAGCAGCTGGTGTGGGAACATGACCAGTCTCTTGTGTTGCTCGGCAATACAAGAAGACCATCACTGATTGAAGACGAGCTCGAGGGGGTAACTTCAATGACAAGGACATGTGTTCCTACGTTAAACTGTGCAAAAGGATCGGGAGGGGGGAGAGAATTTTTAAGATGGGGGAAAGGAAGAGCAACAAGAGGATCCAGGTTCATCCTGAGCCATCAATGTCATATTGCATGATGTTTATCGCTCCGTCAATTATGATCACAACCCCCGTGTCTTCTTCCGTCTCGTCGCGAACACAAACGGACCCTTTGAATCTTCTTCCCTCTTTGAGCGTTTAATGGACCTTGGGTTGCATCAAAGGGGTTAGAAATGAAGGGGATGTCGCAGGGGTTCATCATGGCGACACGGTTATGCGGTGAACATGCTATTCTTACATACAGTCCACCCAACGACAGACCCACTATGTACCCACTTGATGTTTTATGATATGGCAGCTGACGGGGTCACGCTACAACGGTTGAGCATAGAGAGACGACTAGGTAGGGGAAGCCGCAAAATAATAATAAATAGGAAAGAAAAAAATAGGATGAGCTCATGACGGGTCCCTTAATTCTCCATTATGTGCATTGTTGATTATTGCCCGATAATTTATCGCCGTCCTTCCTTTGATAAAACAACTGGCTTTAAAACACACTATTCACACTCGACGTACTTCCCCATCCGCGGAACCACACCTGTTCTAACAAGAGGGCGGACAATTTAACAAACACAAAACACCATTTTCCCTCACAAACTATACTTGTACACACGCCTTGCCCATGTCTGACCATTTCCACCGCCTTTTGTGTGTCATCATCCAATATACACATACATAACATCTCATCTTGTTGTTGCCTGCCTCAAACGCGAATTTCTCTCTCTCACACACTCTGATTAGTTGCGCGTGCTCCGTCAAGACGCAGCCCTAGTGCGTTGGGGTCTTTTGGTGGCAATGAGTTTGATGAAAACTTATATAGCGATGCCAGCATCGCGGCTGACAAGGTGTCAGCGGCAGCGGCGGCCGTCACATCGCCTTGACGACGGGTTGACAGGCGAGCGAGCGCCCGGCCATTGTGATTGTAATTTTCGCGCGAGAGGAGGAGGAGCGTCCCCATCAGGGAAAGGAAAGATGGAGAGAGAGAGAGGAGGGGGCATACACCTGTAATTGCCATTCGACGTTTCCCGTTCAACTCCTATCCTACACCACCAACCTGACAACCTTTTGCAACCGTAGCTCGACAAACGGTCGATTTAGACAAACGTGCTTAAATCTTCTAATTAGACCAATTATTTAACTCGGAAAGCTTATCCTATATAAACTGTTGATTGTGCCCAATTTTTGTCTAATTAATGTAGCAAAATAAAAAATTTGTGAGGAAAAAAAATGAAATCGTGCAAATCTCTCGACACGATCACGAATCCAATCGATAACACCCCTCATCGACTTACCTCAGTCGCGAACCCCTCGCTCTCTGAAGGATCCTTGACACAAAGTGACTCGCTGGGCAAAAGGGCAAGGGGAAGAAAAGTGTGTTAAATCCATTTCTCAAATATTGAATCCACTTTTACACTTTTAAACCCTTCGCGCAATCGCGATCAGAACCTAATCAGCCATCAATTGACTCAATCACAACCAACTACGTTTTCCCCCAATGTTGTGAAAGCAACTCTTCAAAACAAAAAATAAATAAATATATATATGTATAAAAAAATTAATTAAAAAAAAAAAAAAAAGAAAAAGAAAAATAAAAAAAGAAGAAAAGAAAAACGAAAAAAAAAAAAGAAAAAATTGTTTGGATAATAAAAATTGAGAGTAAACGTATCAAATGTACACAAAACAAAATTTAAAAATGAATGCATAAACTTTGTGCACACACGAACGTTGCCCATTCACATGAGTAAAATATACTAAATACGGACACCCTTTAGCTAATAGTGACAGATCCACCCCCCGACTAAATACCAAACCAAGGTTGTTTATACGGTAAATAAACGACACCTACCAATCAATGCTCGAAGCCCTTTTCAAACAGAAAACGAGTATACATAACTTGGTTTTCCTCCTTATACCTAACACGCGATATCACTTTTCTGCAATAATCGATCAAGTCGAAGTTTCACCGCAACTCTATACAAGTATACATGAACTGTATACATACATAATCGTCGTCGAACAAATGAGCCATATTAAGCGCCATCAAAAATTCAAAACTATAGTCATTTTTATTTGAAAACTTATCGACGAAACCTAATTCCTCTCTAGTTTGTCAATGCTCAACTGACTCGCAATTAGATGAGATTTTTATATATATTCCTGTACACGGAGCTCGAATCGGAGCCTATTTTTCCATTTATCACTGCCATTTTTCGCTGGAGGGGCATCACCCCTCTTCCTTCTTCCCTTCCGCGGCCTGACTAATTGCTCATTATATTCTCCAGAAATTACCCATCTTCTCTAAACACCAATTACCCCTTAGCTCGGCTGCCGCTTTCCTTAGGCCGACCCGTTCACTTTGATTGACAGGACTTGGGAAACATGAAGCGGGGGTGGAGACCCAAGAGGTGTTCTAATCAAAGGAAAATTTCCCTCAGGTCTCGCAAAATAATCCGAGTAACATCATCATTTGAAACAAAATGAGTTGCAATTATCGCATTTTGAATAGCAAATCATAAAATGACTTAATAAGTGTACGTACAAATGAGCTTGGCCAACGTTCAAAGAGTTTGGTTTGTTTGGGGATATCTTTCAAAGTGATGTGTATTTAAAGAACCCCAAAACTCGTTTTCTTGGTTCTAAAATAAAAGATATTAAAGGAAAAAAAAAATCTCTCTTTACGGGCCAAAATCCCACACAGACACCATTTGATGTATGGTAGCAATTTTCTGCCCGGAATTTTATGCAACATTGTATAATTTTCCCTAAAGGCTGAGGAGATCAGTAAAAATGCCAATAAATGGGAAGTAATTCATCACCAGCGTTCATTCCAAAACCAAATTCAAAGAGCTGAATTTTGAGGGCTCATATTTTATACGGAAACCCGTCGGACGAGGCAAACGGAAGAGCTTCTTTTACGATTGCTTTCGTCTTTATACATCTGCATACACAAACGACTGTCTGTGCCAAACCAAGACAAGAAATAAAAAATAAAAAAATCAACTCGTCAAAAGCTTTCAACACAGAGGGAAAAATTATATCAAAAAAAAAAATTGAATAAATAAAAAGAAAAAAGAAAAAAATAAATGGTGAATCGAACATCAACTTGAAAACGATCAAATAAGGTCAATTTTATGTGTTTCTCTAATCCCCAATAAATTGATGTTCATTAAATTTTCAGATGGAAGGGGAGGATATTGCGTAAAGGATGCAAAGAAGCAGGAGCACTCAAATTCTATGCAAATTTACGGCCAACTTGCTGATGTTTCCTCTCACAAATCGCTCTCTTAAATCACGTATACTGAGAAGACTATTGCATCTTCCCTCCTACGCAGCTGCGCGCAAGCGCCCTATTTACCCTTGGTGAGAAGTGAAGGAAAGAGAAACGCTCGGCTCGGCAAGAGATCTGTAATGAAGCGTCCCTCAGTCTGCGCCACATGATTAACTTTGCAGCGGCTGACACGAGCGGGCGCGCGCCGCTGAAGATGGCGGCGAGCGAGCTCGGGACAATTAACTCCGACGCCCGACATCATTCCTCAAGTGCAGTAGACGCAGCATTAAGTCATAGTGAACGAACGCTGAATGAATGCTTGCCTTGCCAAAAGTAAAAGAAACACGCGATAAATTGAATCGCCCTAACCGAGAAAAATTTTAATTTTCTCAGAAATATATCCATCAATTAAGAATTTAAAGCTGAAAAAGAAAAGCAGAAATTAAAAAAAAAAAGAGACAAAAAAAAGAAGAAAAACAAATAAACAGTTTCCTTCGCTGCAAGATTTTAAAACTCGATTTTTACGCATCGCAAACTAAAAAATAAAAATTCAAATTACATTTTCCCAGTGATTGACACATGCATCATCCTTACTACGGCGAGACCAAATCATCCGCTAGGCGGCGACCGCAGATTTTGACGACTTTCCCCGATAACCAGATGTGTTGTCATGACAACGTGGGCCTCGGGATTGAAAGCGTTCCCGTGGAGTGACGGCGACTCCTCAGGGACTGTCAATCACCTGTGGCGGAGAAACGTTCGCAGGTGGGCGCGAAAATGCGGAACGTCGGGCGGTGCCCCCGCCAAATAAACAAGGTCTCGGGCGCATCATCGCTCGCTCTTCCTTCGGGTGGTGTTGGCAGCCGAGGTTCAATGCGCGACTCCCCTGCGTCTTTCGCTATAAACTACTGCATACATAACTAAACGAAACACAATCACTATTTCCCAAGTATTTATTTAAGACTTATTCTTGAAAAAAATCCTAAATTAAAAATTTCCAATCGTAATCAATTGAAAAAAATAAACAAAATCCCAAACAAACAAGTCTAATGTTTCTACAAGTCCGGCCATGTCAACACGAGGCTTAAAAATTTCCATCAAATTCTTAATAAAATATTCAAAAAGCAGCAAAAGAGTCGTCACAGAGAAAAAAAAAATCCGAGTCCATTAAGCTAAGGTATGGACTCACCTGGCACTAGCAACGGAAAAAGGTGGTTGGTAGTAGTTGACGATTGTCAAGTGGCAACATCTGCCAGCTCAAGCATCTTCTTTCGACGTGCTAACGAGGGTCGCGCGCATAATGGTTCCACAACAACCAACGCCACCTATCGACGAAAAGATGCTCCCTCCATCTTCCCCCCTTAACACAAGTCTTGTGTTCATCCGACTGTCACTCCACACACGTCACCGGGAGGCTAAGGCGAAGAGCATTGCGCCAGCCAAACTGACAGCAGTCCTGAACACATTAATTATGCAGCTCGCATCTAAGACCTCTATATAATGAAACACCACAAACTCGTTCCTACCTGAGTGCCTGTTACATATTCCACACCCTACTGTAAATTATCTAACAACATCCGATTTCCAAAGGGAAAAAAATTGAAAGGAAAGAAAAAAAAACCAAAAAAACAAGATGAACTCTTGAAAATAAAATGTCAATAAATTAAGATTAAATCCATTATCGTTGCTCCTTTTTAAAAATTAAGCCAGGTGTTTGTATGGAAAGGAATGCGCAGTTGGTTGTAATGAGGTTTAAAGAGGGCCATAGTTAACTGACAAAGCAAATAGGAGCAACATCGGTGTGTTTAATGTGAAACATAACTGACAGAGTAGTTTGCATATAGCAATGTCAGTGCGTTATGTACCCTCAGTCGCCCATCGGGTTAATGTAATAGAACAATTAATTCAGGCAGTCGAGCGAATTCAAAACAAAGATACAAGATGGCGGAATCAAACATCTTACCATTTTAATGTAAATTTTCTTTAAATATTTTTTTGGAGGGTTTTTTTTCGTTGAAACTTATTCGGAGAAAAATCACAAGTAAATTAGAACATTCATCAAAAATTTTCAAAACTTAAAAAAAAAAAAAAATTAAACTTCAACTTAAAAAAAGAAAAAACGGAAAGGGGGAAGGACAACAAAGTTGCGTATATAAATGCATAGAACAATTCCATCTGGCTGGTATCCAGAGAAGAAAGAGAGAATAAATCCTGTGTGTAGCAGTTTTACGACTGGCACATTTATTGTGTGCTGAATATTAATGACATTACCAACAAACGCAAGCGCATGGATCTTGGTTTGAAACGAGGAACTCTTTTTTTTATTATTTTTACTCTCCAGAGTGCGGAGTGATTTCCTAACCATCATCGCTTCCTTTCTTTAGCTGTTCAAAACATTAAAGGAAGCAATAATTTCTCACCCAAAAAGCCAGACTTTTCAAAAGAGGATACAACCGCGTTCCATCTATACATCACTCTTGCCCACCACTGACACCATCAATACTGGCGAGTGATGGCCGCCATCACCCCCTCTCCCCCTTTCTACACTCACCCTCCAACGATCCCACTCTCTCTTTCTCCTCCCCTACAAACCTCGCGTCCCTACGACATATATATTCTTAGCCCTCTCTTAAACACCGTGGCACAATTCATTGACAAGACGCCACACAATTTTAATGAGACATTTAGCATGCAATCGACAACCCTAGCCTTATTATAGCACCGCGTAGACTAATTACAACCGAAAATTCCTTTCATCGAGCGAGCCTTGCCCATATTTAGATACCCAGTATATAAACAAAAGCGGGCCGATTATGTGATAAATAATAAAAAGAAGAAAAGGGAATATATATATATATATAAAAGAAAAAGACACATCTTAAGCTCTTTTCTACCACCCAGTTTTGTGAATGCGGCTATTTCTCTCTTGGCTGAGGTCCACCTATCGAGCCCGAGTTGAGACAGTAAATTTATTTCATCATTTGGGAGCTATTCACAGCAGTGATGTACAGCCTTCTGCAACTGGCAGGCTTAGCAGCACAAGCACACGGCTTGTTCAAGCTTGCCTACGCTTGTGTGAGTGACTGGCCCTTTTCAAAAGCGAGCGACGACGGCAAAAGGAAGGGGGAGAAGGGAGGATGGGAATGATGGTGGGGTTTCAAAACTTTTTCTTCTTTTCAGGGGTGACACACACACATCTACCATACATGGGTCCGCCTCTGTCCCCAACACATGGTCCCAGTCTCTGCTATTGACATATTTATGACTATTGACATTAAAATAATTCATGTTGCTTTTCCCAACCCGAGAGAAAAGAGTCGGGGGTAAGGGGGCGATGGGAGTGTGGTGACGTGTTAGACGAGAAGATAAACTCCGTGTCTGTATATAGTATACCGGATAGTATATACAACGTGTGTTCAAAGTTCAATAAAAATCTTTATAGGTTGTGATGGTTTCCCTTTTCTCATGAAAATTTAAAAATATAAACAGATTTGCTAAGATGCACTGAATTGTCGTCGTTTCTGTGGTTACGACGTGAATGGATGGGTGAATTGACTATCAAAACAGGATAAAGAATGCGTAATCAGAGATGTTCTGACATACGATGCTTTGATTAAAAGCTCTGCTCTCCATTATCTATAACCCGACATCCTTCAGAGGGAATATAAACCACTTTACATCATCAAATCTTTTAACCACCCAACCCATAACATTTACTAAACATTTACGACGACATGGCGAATGACAAGGTAAAAATTCTTTTCCGCCAAGCTACCAAACCTCCCCCTTTTCCTAGGTTAGCGTTCACTTCACTTGCTCCATTGCATCCTTTACTTGTAAAATGCCATTGATCTCCCAATGTAACTTGACTTTCCACTTGTCGACGGATCAATCAGAGCATCTGCAAGTTCATCGGCTCATGTTACGCTCCCTGCATCCCTCTTTTATATATATAAAAAAAAAAAACTATCCACGAACATTTTTTTGGGAGATATTAATTATCTTTACTGATTATTTTAAATTAGTTTTTGTAATAATAATAATGTAAAAAAATACAACAATGCTATTTATTAGAACATTGGGTCTACGCATTGTTGAATTACGTATCAGAGATAACAATGGTCGCTTCTTTCATTAACATAAAAGTATCAAATTTTTACTTTTGTTCCTTAGAAATGCTTGTTAACTGAATGTGATTCAGCTAATTCAAACAAACTGCCTTTTGTTTGTTGTGCAATTGCTAAATGTCTTGTCTTACACGGATTCCATGTATATTTTTGAATAAAACACAATAGCCTTAGCACTTGTATAAAAGATGGGCATGTAAACAAACATTAACTTGTACCTAGTTCAAATCTAAAATTTAAATGTCCGTAAGACAAAAAATAAAAAAGAAATTTCCTCTATACCAACACAACCCCCTGCCATAATGGATGATATTTCGAGACGGAAATAACACCGTTGACATAATTTTATCTTCCTCAGGTGCCCTTATCTGAAAACACGGTTACTTTGAGTAATGACAAGCACAAAGACTTTTCACTCAAAGCTCTCTCTTTTGCTTTTCCATGCCATTTTTTTAAAAAGTCTATTTCTCTGCTTTTTCCTCAGAGGAACATCTTACCGGATGAGTGGGAGGATGTGGGAAAAAATCCCCATAAGTAACTGGGAACATTACTATGTGTTAAATCACCTCTCAGCATCGTACGTCATTGGAAACAGTTGACTAGGAGCCCATGCGTCATTGTGACACAGTGGTGACACACAACTGGTCGCTTAAACCTGTCGGCGCTCAGGCAAAAACGGGGCTCTTTCTGTCCCGAGAAAGATGCACAGCTTCCTTCCAACACGCCTCGAATCTATCATGCCAACACAAGGTTTCCGCATCTTCAGCAACAAGCTTCAAAAAAACGCATGTGTCATATATAAAGACAAGATGGAAGAAATATAGTCAAAGTTTATCACAATCCAAGCTGATTTTCTGGTGTATAGAGAAAAAAGAGAAGACTAGAAGACGGATTACAGTTAGAAAGCGTCAACAAAAAAATTGAACTTTTTTATTTTATATTTATATAAAGTGAGTTTATTTTAGATTCATATGTGAATCGAGTTGGGTTTTATCACACACCTAAATTTTTTTTATTATAGATATGTATACAAGACAGATGTCCCATTTCTTGGAATTTATATTTATAATAAATTACTACTATTTATAACCCATCAAGTGTATCCAAGGTTCATTACTGGAATCATAAAAATACTTGTAAGTTGATTTTTTCAACTGTTTACTGTATGTACAGCACATAAAAATGTGTCACTTTATTATTATAAAGTTTGATGTACATCACAGTGCAAGATAATTATTATTCACCATCTATCGCGATGTAATTGCGATCCTAATTGATTTCGTTAAAATGAGAGTGTATCAAAATCTCATTACACAAATAATAATTACCATTTTGAAGGGGAAAAAAACAACAAAAGCCCAACCCTAAGAAAAAAGTATTATGACAAATTTATGAATCAATATTCCAACATTTGTTTTGTTTTCCTTAGGGCGTTTACTAACATTTTTTTCCCTTCTTGAATTTCATAGTAAAAAACAAGAATATTTTTTTTTCAAAAACGGTGAACTTGTTTCAAGTAGGTAGAATATCAAAGATCATGGACCTTAGGATTTCAGAAGCGTGACTCAATAAAAACTGACTACTTAGCAATCAAACTGTCTTTGCCACGTTTAGTTACATATTAGCATTCCGATTCAATCTTACTCTTATATATTTAAAATTTTTCACAAAAAAAAATTGCATCATCAAAGCGTTAAATAGATTCAAATTGGACTTTGATAAAATTTTTTTTTTCTTTTAAGTAAGTGAACCTCTGAAATTACCTTGAACGTAACTCCAGTAGCGTTGGCGACATTAATTACTTGACCTGTGAGAAGGACACTTTCGAGAATATTTTTTTTACTGGCGTTGCAAACATTTAAGGAAAATTGTTCATTAATAACGCAACAATTTTTTTATTTTCTTTTTGACCAAATTAAGTGGTTGTCAATTCTGTTGTTTATGAACAATTTCCTCAATTTTTCATCATTTTTACAACGTAATTGAATCAAAATTTGTAGGAATAATTGGAACTCAAGTTTTCCTCAAACTTTATATTACAGTAATATTGTTACTTCACAAAAAAATATAGATCAAGAAAATATTAAACTTTGTACTTTCCAGTCATGTGGTTCTCTGATTAATGACGAGAAACTAATCTCATACCTCCAATTTTCTGAATGTTTAATAATCATTTTTTCTAAAGACAAATTTCAGTGATATTTTTCTTTAAACTAAATAATAATAATTAATACCAAATATTTTTTTTAAAAAATAAAAATATAATCACCTCATTAATTGAACCCTATTTTTTGAAACAATCTAATTACTAATCCAAACAATTATTTAACTAACTTAAAACTTTCCTCAACCTTCAAAACCAATTCCCACATCTCGAAGCTAAATCACTCATGTAATATTGTCATTTCCTTTACCTACACCTCTGAACACACAAAAAACTAAACCCATTTACTACTGCCATTTCTTCCCTACTCATCATCATCTAGCGGTTGTCATAGCAACATCAACATCCATACCTGCAGTAGAGTGACTCATGGGCAATCACACATCACAAACAGATGAGAGGAAGAGAAGAGACAAGTAACTCAAAGGAGCCACCACATCCACCTCAATATTAAATCTGAATCCGTGGAATCTCCATTTGTTATCTCCACGTGCAACTTTGGAATCTCAGTGATGTGAAGAAATTACCAAGAGGGGATTTTCACTTACATCGCAGGTCATCAACAAAACGCATGTTCTCACGTCCAAACAATTAGATAACATAGCCGTTAAGCCAGGGTTACTTACCTAAAGAAAAAAAAAAAATTATTATTAGTGTTGATTAAAATACGAACACGCAATAATACATATCAATATGAATAAAAATCACACGAGAGAAAAATGTATTAAGGAAGTTTCATGCTTATTATTATATTTATTAATATATAGCCTTGAATTTTTTTTTTTTATTTCTTTCACATTTTAATTCCATCGCTAACTCTTTTGCATTTAATCTGCTCAAGGTGTTGTCTTATCAAAAGTTTGCACTTTTCTTTTCACCAAACCCTTGTTTTGTTTCCTAGCCACGCCTAGTAGGAAAAGTTTAGTTTCATTTTAATGCAAATGATGTAATTTTTTTTCTCCTTTTATATTACTAATATATGTGCTTATTTTTCTTTTAATTTCCTCCTCAGCCAAATAAAGTATAATTTTTTCCCAGCTCAGGAAAAAAACAACTTTTAATATGAAAATCCAGCGCATTTGAGAGAAAGTCATTAAAAAACACACTCATACCTAAATTTTTTTTAACCTATGTTTTTTTTCTCTCACTCAATTCAATGCACAAATAAAATAATTGCTTAACATTTTGCCTAAGAAATTAAATAGTTCATCTCTCCACCAAAAAAAAAAATTTAAAAAAAAAATTCTTCTCAACTCAACACTTAATTACACACCACTCCACCGTACGAAAAATTTTAATTTTTTTTTTTTAGCTTTTTAATTTACACAAAAAAAATGATCAATGTGTCTCTATATTGAAACCCGCGGATTTTGACCTCAATTTGTCCCATCTGTACAACTCCTACCCTGACATTGCACTGTATTTTTATCATCACCTGCGCTATGATGATTTTCGTTATGAGTCACAGCTGGGGAATTTAGACATACGGGTAACTTTGCTTCAAATCTGCCTCATATATCAATCGAGATGGGTCAGTCAGTTTAAATAGAAAACGTTATTTTAAAATTAAAAAAAAACTTTAAAAAAATTTATTTTACAACTTTTTCCTTGTACAGTTATAAAACTAATCATACAATAAATAATCCGCCCAATACATCAATAATAAACAACATACTACATAACTCAGAAATATACAGCCTTAAAAGGTTTATGACATTAACAACTTCCTTCTCTGATTATTAAACCTTCATTTTTTTACCCATAAATTTACTATTTATTTCCATTAAAAATCATTTTAAGAATTATATTTGCGTAGAAGGAAACCTCGTACAGTACGTTAGCACAATTCTTGCCTAATTATGTTATAATACACCAAATTCTATTGTGAAACCCAGTACATTGTTCCCCATTAAAAATAAATGACAGAAATATAAATTTTAATCAGCAATTTTATAACAGGTGAGAAACCGGATAAAATTATTAATATTGCTTGATATTTTTTCCCCATAAAACAGCATTAAAAAAAAGAATAAATAATGATTATAACGAGTTATTTTAAATAGGGAGCGAAAAAAAAATTATAATAAAATAAATAATAAAAAAATTCAAGTAAGTGTACGACACGAAAACCAGAGAGACAGGAATTTACAAAAGGGAGAAAGAAAAGATAGGAATAAGACGAGGAGGGTGGATTTTGTATACGTCAAGGCATGGAATTCTGTCCTTGTCATTATTAGTGCATGAAATCATAAAATATGAGATTAGCTCCCCATAATTTCGAGGGGAACGTAGTTCTCATTAAAATGGAACCGGCGAGAGAAGAAAAAAAAGAGAAAACCCGGACGACTGGTCCCTTGCCGTGTTATCAGTCATTATACCTCTTCCATTCGCACAAGCGCCGAAGCGGCTCCTGTCACTCATAAATCGTATGGCGGCAAAACTCGAATACCCCACCCCCTCCCAGGTAAGCCAGACCAAAAATCCAGCCATGAAAAATCACTCGTATATCATGACGCCCGTCTGTCATTCCGTCTATCATTACACCACTAGAGGGAGAACGATGCGCACGGGGTAAAAATGGATGAGCATTTTCCAACACAGGCTCTTCCAGAACGGATCTGGCGTCCCTCCTCCCATTCGATTACGCGCGGCGCCTCCCACTGCTAACAAATTTGCCGTAATCGTGACGTGAGTGACGTCATTTGAAATTTATGCGGCGTTTAATGACACCTTCAACATTATCGCTTTATTAACACGAATTGTAGGCTTAACGCAGACAATCACCTGAGCTGTTAGCCCGAATTGGACAACATTTCAACCATCATCAACCACACGGTTGAAACGGGGGAGGTGCAGTCGGTTGACGTGACCCCGCGCGACCCCTTGGCCTCGGCCACTAGCCAGGTTAATATGCCAACTTTGGTTTGGCGTTGTTCGCTACTAATTGCATAATGGCCCATCACATCGCCATCACGAGTGGACTTTCCCTCGGCCGTAGACACCATCCGCCACTCCTCTCTTTACACCTTTACAATGTTAGGTTAGTTTGTAAAATTAGTCGCAGGCTCATTGGTTCGACGCCAACTCGTACACACAACTAGATTGTTCCATTTGTTCCAATTTAAAATAATCGTGGTCGGGACAGTTATGGGCGCCAGCTACAGCCGTTAAACTGGAGAAAGGAGAGAGGAAAAGTGTCGCCCTGAGGTAATCTGCGCCCTCTAGCGGCGAGGATTTGCTCTTCATCCCGAGGCTGCATCATTATCCATTCAACAAATGTTCAACCCGACTCTTAATCCACATAATGAGCTCCTTCACAGTGACGAACGCGCCCTCGTCCCCTTCCCGCGCCTAGCCCTCCCCCCTACACCATCAGTGATGCGGGGGTGCAAGATGCGACACCTCCACTAAAATACGAGGCAATTGCAACGCGAAATGCATATGTACAAGGGATCAAAAGACGTGTGTCACAGTTCACAAGTCGTTCAACATTATAAACCTTGCAATAACCTTAACCAACAAACACCAAACTTAAAATCAACACTTTAAACAGTCATTATTACATCATTCTTTTTTTAACTAACAATGTCAAAAAAATTGTTATTTTCATTTTAGAATTCTGAAATAATGATTTTCTTGTCAGAATCAAAACAAAAGTCCAAAACGTTAATAAAGCATATAAAATTTATGCACCTGTCTTTACATTGCTAAGAGGAGGCAACATGGATGACAACAGTAGTTTGTTGATTATTTTTTTAACATTTCAACCCAACCCTTCAATTGAGATGAAAATTTCTTTCTTTCATGTCCTTTTTTTTCAATAATAAAATATGAATTATTTTTAAAATTTTTTTAAAACTTCATTCATTTTCAAACAGTTTTTCCCCTTCTTTCCAACAACATGATTGAAAGCACGCAATCTTTGGGCCTCTGTAATTACTGCGTCCAAATCGTGAGTGTCCTTGATGATGTGACACCGTGGGATGGATTTATGATTTTATTTATTGATGAAATTCATTGGAGTTAGCCAAGGGGCCTTGGCCGGGCGTGGAGTTGCTGCCAATTATCCACGTTTCCCACCAGATGCAAAGAGCAAAAGGCCAAAAACACTTGACTGACGACAGACTCCAACAGCCTTTGCTTTCAATCACAAAAATATTCCATCCATAAATCTAAAACATTTCCTCCTCTTATTTTTTCATTTTTTTTTTTTTTGTCTCCCTTGCTTCACTTCACTCCCCACTTTCCTTTCAACAGTCTCTAAATGCGTCAAACCCTCAACTTAAAGTCAAAAATCTATTTTAAATAAAATTAAAGGCAATACAAATTTCCCTCACATCTCATAAAAATTCAAAAAAAAACACTTGCTGACCTCGTCCAAAACACCTAAACTCCCCCTCGAATTCTTAATGTCATTAAAATGACAACACCGTAACTACGCAGCTAACCTGTTGCATATGAACACGAATCTGTCACAAGGTCGATCCCTTTAGGGACTCTCGTCTATCAACATTCCCAATCCCAACACTTTATCGCATCGTGGCGGTCCAAACACAACAATCTTCTTCCCCTCCAGGGACTCGCAGCATCGAATGAGGACACATTTCGGATCAACCAATCAGCACTGCATAGATTTAAGAATTAAACCCCTTTATTGCATCATCGATAATTAGCTGTAATCCGGTAAATCATTGTCAGTATTGTACGCAAGATTCGTCCTCGACAAACCACGTCACGTGATTCCTCCTTTCCGGGTGGCATGTGCCTGACAGGGCTGATGCCCTTGCCGCTGGCCCACGGTTCCCCTGCGGCGACCGCCGGTCATGCATGTATTCACGAGGTGCGCGCGCCCCCGCGTGGCCGCCAAGTGATTGGTCACCGCTGTCAGTCACCGCGGCAACTATGACACATTTTCATGGGAATTACATTTCCGGCCGCCTACATCATGCCATACTCACCACCCCTCAGGCTGTAACTTGTCAAATTCCTTTTAAAAAAAAAAAAGACAAACGCTTTTCCTTATATTTACTGTCAACAATTTTTTTTTCTTTTTTAAAAGTAAATAAATTCCGGCAGATATTTATTATCCAAATCAATCGCAATCCTTTGACACCGCTTTCCCCCTTAAACGCGATAATCGCCGCGTCCCACTGCGGCTACAAGCGTTGACAGCTTGTCTGCACTGGCTACTGGGCCGTGGACAGTGGTGAAAACCACCGATCGCCTCAGCTACAGCTTATTAGCCCGTCAGCGTCTCTCTCTTCCGGCCACCCTTCAATTTGCCTCCTCCCACTCGTACATACGAAGCGCGAATTTACTCGTCACGTGACTTCGCATTAAACACGCACTCAAATAGCCTTATCGAGCCAAAGAAAGAAAGAAGCAAAAACATGCTGACTAAACACTACTCCATGCATCCTATCTGTCACAAAGTTGAGACGCACATGACATGACAAAGGTGGCTTTCAATTTCTGCTCAGTCATTAAATCTCCATCTCTCCCATGACCAAAAACCGACAAAAGAAAAAAAATAAGCAAAACCAAAGCTAGAACTCAAGCTAGCTAAATTTAGGCTATGAGCATTTCCAAACCAGATTGATGAGTTGAACCACATTTCTCAGTGCAAACAAGAAAAGTCAAACTGGTTCGATACGCATCTACTCCAAATTCTGCCACCAGTTGGCGCTAAAACACACTTCGCGGGGTGGAAAGCACTTTTAAAGTTAAACAAAATCATTAACAATGCCTCAAAAGCCATATAGATCAAGTTACACTCAATTTTTTATCGCCAGATGTCCCCAAAACAGCAATTACAAAGTGTTCCTGGCGCGTTTGCGATCGCTCCCCTCACGGATAAATCATGTGTGTGTCTTCGGCCACCCATAGTATGCAGGAAAAAGAGAAACGAAGGCCGTGAATCTTTCCCCACACCTCGCGTCGAAAAAGAAACGCCACACAAACATAAGAATTACCCCTTGGGGATAAGTCGGCCACAAGCAGCAGCAACGGCTCCTGCATTTGGCCCCTTAATGAAATATGGCCTGGGCGGGACATGTGCTTATGATTTATTTGCTCAGAACTCAAGCAAACACATCAGACTTCACTCCAGGTGCCCACTCTAAATCAGGCTATACGGATCAATTACTAGTAATCATTTTCAAGGACCATTTTTTTAAAAGAAAAAGAAAAAGAAAAAAAAACAGGAAATTCTCATCATATTTTCACACGCTTGCTTTCTCTTACTTGTCCTGTAACAAAAATTGACCACTGGCCACAATAGGTAGAAAAGCCCAACCTCCGACAGGTGAAGCGATTTTAGAAGATGTTTTACGAGCCAGACATCACCATAATTCACCTTGGTCAACTTACACAATATACTTTTTGTTCACTTAAAAACTCCCCAAACTGACCTGTTAGCATCTGTTGTCCGGTCGCCATTCAACTATTCACAAATTCATCATTATACATGTGAAAGCCAAAGATTTATGATTTTCACTACAGTTCACCACACTAATCAAAAGTTATTTGCACACACCACCACGCCCACGTTTCCTGCTTCACACCTGGAAAAAAATCTTTGACCAGTGGTCAATCCAAGTCAATAGAATTATAAAATTAAAAATAAAAATAAAAATTATTTATAGTAAATAAATAAATAAATAAATAAATAAATAAATAAATAAATAAATAAATAAATAATAAAAAGAAATTAGTCATATTTCACAGTATATGATTTTTATTATTTTTCAATTTATTTATTATCTTTAACAGGAAACGTGCTCTGAACTTCCTTACTATATAACATTACCTTTAAATATATTACGCAGATTAAAGTGTTAACCGAATTCAAAGGGTGCATGACCCTAAAAGCCACGCATCACGCTATCACGAGCACTCACCTGAGTCTGTTTGGCATCACAGAAGAAATACTTTTACGACATAGGTAAAATTTTATGACACAACGCCAAGCCCGCAATGACATTGAACACAAAACAACTCAAAACTCACTAAACTATAACATATCATTCAAAAAAAAATCCAGGTGCATCATACCGTGACAATTCACCAAACAACTCTCCCTAATACGACCCCATTGAAAGAATAAACATCAAAAAAATTTTTAAAAAAAGAGAACCCTTCACATTAAGATAGACAAGCATCCTCCCACCTTCTTATCCAAGACCCCTTGAATCGGCGCCGACAACCCCTGGCAATTACCCCCATTTAGAACGACGGTGTGTCGGTCTGCGCCAAACCGACCACCATCTCCACACCCACTCGGCCGCGCGGGCTTTAATTATCCATCCATCAGCAGCAGCAGCAGGCAAGGCCCCCAGAGAGGGCGCCAACAAAGACAGCCATTGTAGCCTAGTCCCTCAACTATCCATCACACGACGTTGGAGTCGCCCTATTCCCATCTCTAAGAGAAAAGAAGAGTCATTTTGGTGCTCAATGCACACGTGCGACTATCAACCATGAATAAAAATAATCCAAGAATAAGCACGTGCACCCATTACCATTGGGCATGCAGTCAAGAGAGTAAACGGTTTTACTCGCCACCAGGTTGCGCTCTAATCGGCCTGATTTGTTGGGTTTACTTATTACTTTATTGTCACATTAATCAATAAGTAAACAAAAAATAATTGAAAAAGTATAACATGAATCGACTAAAATCTGAAATTACGTCGGCCAAGTTGAAAAATAAAAGTTATTAATAAAACATAGACTTGATGTCATCAGAGAAAATTAAATTCGTTTCATATACGTCAACCCTTCGTGTGATATTGACTCGGTGTTAATTTCTCACATATTTATTTTATCATCAACAACACAGCACTCACTGTGCTCACTCTCCAAGTACGAGGCCCAATGAGTCACTCTCGTCTCCTCCTTATTGATCAAACCAAGCGGTAGCTGTTTCTGCAGATTATGAGGGAGGATCCCGTAAAAGCTAAGGATTTTACCTCGACGGATGGCTGGGGTGTGTGCGTTTCTCACCCACCCCCTTCTTCTTTTCCACCACCACCACCAATCCATCTGGAATGAGGATGAGGCACGCATACGAATCGTCTGTTTACTCTTGTGGCAACTTTATTTGCAGCGGAGTTTTATGACCATTATTACCAAACGAGGGGAAGGAAGGATAGGGGGGAATAGTAGAGATGTACCTGCAGCCACAAACTGAAAATCTTACATTGCATTCATCCCTTACCTAAATCGGCTCACAGCGCCAAGACGCGATATTCGCAGTTAAAAAAAAATTTTATTTTTTTAAAAATTTTTTAATTATGGAATTAATCAAGAATTAGTTATTAAAGTTGAATCAAGACCTTATTATTTTACTCTACTGTGATACGTATTGTATAGTGGGTGATGTCCTAGCCATGACTTGCACTTTTTTTAAAAAATGAAAAAAAAGTCATTACATGTTGACCTTAACCCGAAGCAACCTTGATAAAGACATAAACTGAGTGCTCTCTTCAAATGAGGTGGCCTATTATTTCATATCAGAGAAGAAAACTGCAGAATAAATATACACAAATCTCACAAGCCTTCAACTATAAATTTAAATTTAAAAAAAATTTAAAAAAAAATACAGGAAAGTAAAAAAAAAAAAATAATGAGAAAATATATAAAGTGATTTTTTTATATTTACAGTGAATTAAGACGAGTAGACACAAGTTAGTCAAACAATTTTCGAGTTTGAAAAATTACTTTTGCTTTATTTTGCCCTCCCATCCCTCTGAATGAAACAACATACGAAAGAAAAAAGGAAAAAAAAGAAACTTAATCCCATTGTGAATGACCACTATTTTCTCCTGCCTTGATCCAATTAGAGAAACTCATATCCAGACCAACAAAGCGCCTGCGCCATTCTTTATGGTCGCTACATGTTCAACTTTGTACAGACACTAAAACAAGGCACTAAAACCCCTCATAGAACGTACACGACGAATACCCGCAGATGAATTAATTTCCAAATTCTATTTGACAATCCAATAAGAAAAGAACTAAAAGGAAAGAAACAGTGTCGGTGCAAACTTATCAGCTTTTGAAGAGAATGTTTTTATGTGTTGTGTATATAATAGTCATGATATCCTCAGTGCGCGACAGATGCAAGTGTGTATGATTCATACGACTGATAGGGAAGATATGAATTATTACGAGGCTTATATCCACACACAACAGAGATGCTGCTGCTGCCTAGGCGACCAGATGGCTACCATTAAATCGCGCCATTTGTCTTGGCGGGATCTCTATACTCCCACTTTTTTTTTCTACCCATTTTTTTTTTTTTTTACTTCATACTCTATGTATGCCTCGCTTCCTTCCCCTCCTTCCGAGGTCCAAACGATTGACCTGCTGGATATTCAACATGTCTCATCACGCAATGAGGGAACTAAGAAATGAATTATGCCCTAATTTACTTTATATGCTTGGATGCAATTTGATTAATTTTTTTTTCTTCTTAAGGTTATCCCTCATCCCCATCCGAGTACCAATCGACCCCCAGTTATAATTGGTAAAATGTAAAGGGAAATTAAATTTAAATGAGAAATAATAATAATAATAATAATAATAATAATAATAATAATAAAAGTTGTTTTTAAATTGATGTTCAGTTTTTATCATCTTGGTGATGTAAAGTAGAAAATAGTCGACTACAATGTCCATATATGGAGAATTATTCAAGGCGAAATAAATGTGTGTCATAAATTAGAAAGATTGGACAGAATTTGATAATTTTGCAATACAACAAGCCGAAGAACACGTTGAGATGCGAAAAGAGCAATAGGAGACCACTCTAGCGGAAGCTGATGGAATCTTTCCTCTATAGTGCGGGCACTTTCTATGTCGCGTCTTGTAAGTCATTCGTCTCAATAAATATGGCGGCTCGTTTTTTCCCCACTATATTTCAAAAGCAATGGGCTCGCCGTCAGTCGGACGGGATATTCTTCACGGCCAACCCCAAACTGTCCCGGATAACGATAAATCTACGTTAAAAATCACAGGCTTCTTTGATGCTTCTCGCTGGCGACCCTGCTTGACCACCAGCAGGGAACCCAAAGTAATTGAAGAACTTCGAGACGGGGAATCTACTCCACCCTCGTCTCTCACAAATGAAAGGAAACAAAGTTACGGAATAACAAGATAACTTCTTGTGCAAATGAACAAGGATCTCTGTCAGGACCCCGAGATCTTTATTGCCATCACGCGTTCAAATGATGTCATCTTGCTCTCAGAAGTCCCGACCAATGAAAGAAAATTTGAAAGTAGCACTTTTATTGATACTTATCTCGTGCACCGTGTACGGACGTCCTTGACATGCTATTATTTCTGTTCGACTCAATTTTTATGTAATCGCTAATCACTATGACAACTTACAAACAAGTGTTGGCTTTTTGAAAAACATGAGGAAATTACATATTTTTAAGTCCTTATATGCGCACTTTGTAAATTCAACTTTTTTTTCTTCATTACTAAATATTTTATGAATGTATTACTCATATATTCACTCAATCGTTATATTTGAATGCAATACATTTCAAGCCTTAAGACACTTATATTTTATTCATATGAGATATAACGCCCAGTTTATATATCTTTTTTTAATTTAAAAATTATAAAAATCAATTTTTCTTTTGGTTATAATTTCCTGTTTTAAAACCATGTTATTTTATTGCTGTATGTTTATTTTGTATCTAATATTCATTTTATACATTTTTTAAATACTTTTTATGCAAAGTTTCGTGTTATTTTATTATATTTGTTTTTATTTATTGTATAAATTATAAAAATTTTTTTTGTCTTTTCATTAAAGAAAAAAAACAAAAAAAGCAACAACAACAACAACAACAAAAAAATTTTAAATGTATCTTATTCTTGGTTTCCAAACTATCGTCATTCAAGCCGTCAAAAACAGCAGACAGTCTACACAGAAGCGAGGCTGAATATCGACAAATATTTCCACTTCTTGTTTGCTGAATAAGTTGGAATCATACTTTGGAAATAATTTGGAAATAATTTAATGATCTTTAAAAATTATTTACCAACAAAACAATAAATAATAATAAAAACATTAACTAATCCTATCCACCCACCCACCCCCAGCTAAAATAAAATCAATAAATGAATAAATAAATAAATAAATAAAATAAACCTAACCCCATAAAAAAATTCCTTAGTCGATTTAAAAAGAAAAAAATAAAAATTCTAAAATTATGCAGTAAGTTTCTCGCTCTATGAAGCATGTGCTGTGGGCAGTCAATAGTAGCACAAGCTTTTCTTCAGGTTGGCTAAACGGGTTGCATTATATGGTGCAATTGGTCAAGAGAGAGCAATCCCTTGTTGCATGATTTGTGGAACACCATTGATTGAAACGCACGCCCGACCATCGCTAGAAAATAGTGATACGTTGGACACATTTCCTGTTTTTATCTCGCAGCACATAGCTTTAAACCACCACCCACCTCCATCCTCCTGAAACGGAGCCGTTTCAGAGGCATTCCATCAAAATTTGCCATGGCAGCCCGAGTGGGGGGTATTTTTCTTGGCCGGGTCATAACCGCCTTCACCTGCCCCCACTATACCAAAACTCACTCAACCCTTTAACACCCGAATTCCCACATCCAATCGGTTCTTCGACCCAACGTCCAACACTTCCGTCAATGCACTACGATACCCTCTCTAGAACGAGATGTTAAAGAAACCATTCATTTGCCATAAAACCCCACAGCACGTCGCTGTAGCGAGGTCAGAACCGCCAATACAACAAGACATAATAACTAACCGGTGGCCACCAAACGGTGGTTGGTGGCTATAACTTTTCCTTTACAACGGGCATACGTTTGACTAGCAAGTGTTTTTTTCCCCTTCCCGCTCCGATCGGAGGCTATACATCGCTTTACAAGGAGGATGAGAGAAAGAGAGGAACGCGTGAGCTTGGGAGAGATAGAATCCGATGGTTAGGTCATAAATACCTCACCAGTGGACACTAACGCTGGGTCGCTTCTGTCAAGCAGGGGGCGGGAGATGGGGAAACGTATCGTAGCTTGTACCCATTTGCCATGATACATATTTTATCGTCAAGCGACAGCATACGTGCGCCACGACTTGCACTGACTTGTGGAGTTGGAAGGGAGAAAAAAAAGAAATTGATTGAGGAAGGATTTGCAGGAAGCTCAGGAAAGGAGAAACCCCCAAAAAATATATAAAAATATGAAGGAAAAAAATGTTTCGCGTCACAAGAGATCAAAAGACGTGATTAACTCGCCCTCTCTTTCATGCCAGAGAAAGAGGATCAAGTGGAAGGAATAAAACTCATATTATAATACTTTTCATGTGTTAAAAAAGGAATCTGACCAGGTTGACCTTTTAGAGATGACAGGTAAATTTGGTTTAAAGCAAGACGAGAGAAGGAAACCTCCATTATAATAACTTTTTTACGCTAAGAAAAAAGTGTAGGAGCTTCCAGGGCCTCATAACTCTGATGTGAAATGGTTGAGCTGTAAAAATTCCCGGGATACCGTAAAAAAATATCCATCTTGGAAATCTAGCTAGGCAATTGAAGTAAATTATAAGAAACAAGTGACAAGGCGCTCTTTTTACACAACTACTCACCCTATAGGAATGAAAATGTTTTCAATGGAACTGCCTGGCGCCCACACCGAGTGCGCCTCGACGCAATGACGTCATGATGAATTGGACGAGCATGACTAAAACTGATTAAGCGCAATCATAAATCATCAAAGTCAGAACTGCCAAGGCCAATCCATCAAAAACGAGTTATAACACACCCACATTAAGAGTCATAAAAGAGAAAAATCTCCTCCTATACCGCACTTCTAATGTAGGCAAATAAATGTCAGTTTCGTTTTCAATAAAATATTGCCAAAACATATTTTATAGACGACACATAAATTTTCTTATTATACATTAAAATAACTTGGAATTATTATTTTTTTCCTTTTTTCAAATCTGTTTATACGTGTATTGTTGATGAGGCCCTGTTGCTTTAAGGAGCAATTATCTGCTATGAAGATTCATCAAAAATGAAGAATAATAAATAAATTGATAAATAAGTCGCAAAGACAAATCGATGCCTGGGAAGGGGATATTATTAATTATGCTTCCACTGTCCTCACACTAAGCCAGCAGAGATTAGCAAATCATCCACCCACACTCACGCTGAACAACTTAGTGCAGCTCCCTCGCTATACTGTCAAGGAGGAGTTTAAGAAAAGCAAGGGCAAAACGGTCTCTAATCCTCTATTTATGAGAAAAACATGAGCCACTGACGAAGTTGGGATTAGCCTAAGTGACTACAAAACGCTCCCAAAATGGATTCCTAATGAAAGTATTAAAATGGTCATAAAAAATTAATGCAATATGGTAAAAAGAATGAATGAAGTATGAATAATCAATAAAAAGATAACATGTATCTTGATATGAACAAATTAATTTTATTTTTTATATTTAAAAAAAGAATGAAGAACAAAAAACTAATTTTTTTTTCTTTTAGCATAATTAACACAGTTGTACTATCAACTGTTAGCAACAAACTCCTGTTATTTGAACTCATCTCTTGAAAGATGAAAAATATAAGATTTTTGATTAATTACCAAAAAATTGTCATTTATAAATAAAAATTATTCAAATTAAAAACAGCCGTTAGAGGCCATCAGTAGCCATGAAGTTTTTGCTCTCAATGCAGTATTAATATCATCTTCCAACATATGGTGGGTCAAATATGCAATATTAATGTTCTGTCTGATTCCTCCCTTTTAAAATGATAAATTCAATCTTTAGTAACTAGTTTTCTCTTTAAGAGTAATCATGTTATCCTCATAAAAAAACTAAATCGGTTATTCCAGTTCATGACTCCATAATTAAGTTAAATTTATTAAACTTACAAGTTAGTATTCTTGAACTATTTCCATAAAATCATCTAAATTACTTCACACATAATTGCTACAACTATGTTTACTACCTAAATACCTTTGCACTCAGATTAGACTATTTGTTTGCTCAACCCAAAAAAACTTTATGACTTTTCCACGTGTAATTCAATAACAACACAACTTCGGTTTGCAAAAATTTCCGAATTAACTTCATAAAATCCCACCTTTGTTCGAGTCGAACAAATATTTAAATTCACTTATCTGATTGTGTTTAGCGATATGACAATGAAAATCCACTCAAAAATGAGCAATAAACTGGCAAATGAGGCCATTTCTCGTGAGAAGTCATTTATAAAATCCAACATTAATTAATTCATACCAAATATAAATCCCCATTATTATGAAACTGGTATTTGTGACGTCACCGAACAGGTGAGTCAGAAAACACGAAGTATAAGTAGTATAAGTCATCCACATTAAACGCGACTACTGGTTTAGTGGTTTGTAAAGCTAACACCAGAACTAAGTGTGTAATTGAGTAATAAACTCCCATTTAAAGAGACAGCATGACGTCACCACATGCAATACAATGTTTACGCGTAACCCCAAACGACCGAAACCTTCGTATAAATCTTCAAGGAAGATTCTAATTTGGAAAAGCCAATATTGTACCTATTTTACATAAGATTCGAGCAGCTTACCCTTGAATTTCGTATTGGAGTCACCTGTTGCGCATCCTTTTTTTTCTGTGTAACTTCAGCCAGCAAAGCAACTCTCTTACTTAATTACTGCAACCTTGGAAAATAATCTTTATCAAATGAGAGAAGCAAAGATATAAAACGACTAATTATAAGTTGTATTTGAACTGGTCCAATTACATGTGATGTACATGATACGAGCAACGTGCGATTATTTTTCTTCCTCTCCTCTTCCAAGTTCACTCGCCTCTTCATAGCACATTAGTTCCTATCTAGTGCCGATCCTAAAGGAAAGAGCACATCATCACAAGGCTTCATTGCCGACTTGATAATACGTCTTAGCACACATCACTTTTTCTCATATCACTCAAATAGAGCCAATTTTTGTGAGAACAAAGGGAATCACTAACATCACATCAGCGACATTCGCCCACATTTTCTCCATCTTCCTGTTTACCTTCTATTTTTTTTTTTTTTTATTATTATCGGTTTCGCATTTAGCTCGTATGCGATTTTTGAAAACCAGAAAAAATGGTAAAATGCAATGTTTAACGTCGCAGTTTTAAATATTGAAATTTTGTTTATTATAAATCTCGAGTTTTATGTTGTTTTCCAACCTTATATTTATCTTTGACGCCACTAAAATACTAATCTTAGCCATTAAATCATTTCAGTTGAGAGGTTTTGTCCGCCATTTTGAATAACTTGCTAGATAATCTATTCAAATTTTGATTGGTTGTTTATTTATTTAATCTCGAAACTGAAATTTAACAATTTTAATTCACTCGGACCGAATAAAAAGCATGGAAACTTTACTACGTACAGCATTAAAAATTTTATCGAGAATATTTTTCCCTCAGTAAGCAATAACAAGGATTTAGTGTTAAGTTGTTTGAATTTGGCGATAAATAATGAACAATCTCATTAGTTATTCGAAAAACTAGTGTTTTAAATGAGAAATTCCCGTCGGTCTAATTGTAGTTAATCACGCAATATTCACTACAAGTGTGACAAAAATGCTACAAATAAAATGAATAAAACATTTTATATACTTTTTCCACTGTATTAAATAAATATTAGTCTATTGTAAACGTAAAATCTTCAACCGGGTACCAGATTGCGCCCGATTTCATACAATTTTTAATAAATACTGATCAAAATCTAATTTTCTGTCGCAGAGTTAGTCTGCAAGAGATCAAAGCTTTCCATTAGCACAAACAGCAGTCGGTGACAAAGGATAGACAGGGGGATGGATTGGAGAGAGATAGAAGTCCAAATAGCGCGGTTATTGGGCTCATGTGGGTGAGTGACATCACCGACAAGTGCACCTGACGCTGTCTACGAAAAGAAACCCCTCCCCCCTCATCGTTTCCATCCCCCTTCCCACATTTTGCCGCTGACACAAAGTTAACAGGCCGCTCATACCGCGTACACACACACACACACGCACACACGCGTCACATCGAAGGAACCAGCGAACGAAGTAAAGTCACTCGAGTGCTTGTACCCGACCACCCTTTCCACAACCTCGCTTACACTTATGCTCCCTTCATGAATAATATTATTTCTTTATTTTATTTCACGTTTTGAATAAAAAATTGTAAAAAGTTAACTCGCCAAATTAAAGCCAAATTTTACCTGCAATGTTTCGTTTCAATTTGATTTGCACCAATTTATAACTAATTGTCCATTAATAGTTGCCTTTTTTCCCCCCGTCCATATGTACATGTCTTTTAATTCTGTCATAGAAAAAGTGAAATTCAATTAAACAACGATAGAAGCAAAGTCAGAATAGAAATATCGACCAAAAACGAGCAAGCCAAGCGGGGGAAAAACGTACAATCGGGAACCTGAACAGCCATTTTTAATGTTTGATCAACATGATTGGGCGATCTACAGAGGAAAACTTGGTATTAAAATCGATTAAAGCCATTTATCGAAATTAGTTATACAAACTCTTTAGTTTCTAAAAAAAAATATGTCATTTTATATCCAATAAAAAAATTTAAAACCGAAAAGATGTTTTAAAACACATTTCAGATACATAAAAACACACTCATCCCGTAATCGAGTACGCAATAACATCAACATGGAGACGTTTGCGGAATTTTAATTTTCTATTTCTGATTTTAAAAATAATATTTTTATTTTTTTATATTTTTATTTTAATAAATAAAAAAAATAGTTATTTTGAATTGTAACGATTAAAAGTACAAAATTATATAGTCTTTATTGAAGTAACATTCTCTAAACATTGTCACTGAGCGAGTTAGGGAGAGGGAGTTTGAAGGTTCTAGAGTAAGCTCCACTGATTTCAGTCGTAAAAACTTTTACAACCCAAAAGAAATAACGGGTTCCACTGTGGTAAAGCTTCGTCATTACGGAGAGAAAAGGGGAACGGCGAAAGAGAGGGCGGGCTCGAGCGTTCTTTGTTCGGGTTGGGGTAAGGAGGAGGACACTTAAGAGGCATTACACATCATTATGCCTCAATTATAGGCGTGTTAATTACCCCACAGACTCAGTAAAAGGAGGGCACTTTTTCTACAAATATGGCGAATCAATAGGCACGCCCCCGTCCCCTATGACTATGTGAGTGAGAGAAGTGGAGGGTGGTTGGAGAGGGGAAAAAAAGGTAAAAGGTGCTTCACCGTTTTTAATTAATTGGAAACCCTGGTTTTAGCTTTAAAAGCAAACAGTGGGAGGTTTAATTGGGTTTACGCTGCTCAGTTAATGGATCACCCATCTCAAATGGAAAGAAGACGATGGGATGAGAATGTGGGAGAGAGAAATTTTTATGAGAAAAATGAGAGGTGTAATAAAATACGGATCTGGTTTGAATTTGATAATTAAAAAAAAAAAAAAATACAAAAAAAAATCAATACAAAAAAAAAATCAAAAAACAAAAAAATCAAAAAAAAATCAAAAAAAAATTTGATGGTTTGATTGGGGAAATGTCTTAATTTTTATCTGGATAATGAAAAACAAATTAAAATTAAAATTTTAAATTGTTAAAAAAAAGTAATTTGTGTAGGAAGAAAAAAGTCACCATGCTAAACAAAAAAAAATCAGGAAACAGCAAACTGCTACTCACACACGGAACCCATTTACAGTAAGTGGCTTGCGAGATATTTATTTACTTTTCAATGGGTTACAATTAAGCAGATGCACAGGAACGTTGCATTATAACACAAGTGGGAGTAACGTATACAAAACAACATTTTTGTTAATGATTGGCATCACTCATTCAAATCTCTCTGATGTAATCTGTGAAAAACGATGTAATATTTCAAAAAATTCCAAAAATAATAATAAAACAAAAAAATTCCAAATCTCGTGTAAGAACATTGGATGCTGCATGTCTTTTGCTTCGCTACCAACTGATGGGTTGTGGCCGTCTAGTGCCAGAAGCAGAAAGCTCATGACATTCGTTTCACAACGAACTAGTGCGCGCCGTCACTTTGGGGCATGCGAGAGAAGACTGTATACTTGACAGGCGCGTCAGACTTCATCCACGACCTTCCCGTACAAGACTCTCTCCTCTTATCAAACGCAATAGCAACACAAGCCACAAGATTGAGGCCGAGTCCAGTAGACAAGTGAACACACGTCTCTGACATCCTGACCATCATTCGTAACCTCGTGCAAAAAGACGACCATTATAACCACCTTTCTCCCATTCTCACAAACCACAGCAAAAAAAAATTTGCATTAAATTCAAAAATCGTAAAATAAAATTAGCAAAGGTCCTTTGAATGTTAAAAAAAAAAGCAAATTTTATTTTGGCTCAATTGCAACATAACTGGTGTTTAGAAATGCTTTCCTTCAATTGGTAAGCGCGTGACAGACAAGTAAGGCATCATGTTGGGGCCTGATTGTCGGCATCACAATATTTACGAGCTTTCGAAAAATGACCTCCATTCTCCTTCCCCGAAAATATCCGCGCGTGCGCAAGTGCGGGGCCCTTGTTTGGTTATAGTGAAGGCTCAGCCGTCACTGATTTATGTGTTGACAATGTCAGTCAACTGATTTACATGTTTGCTAAAATTAACGAAGAGTATAGAAGAAGCAAAATTATTTATTACATGTTATCTGCTCACAGTCCTGCACAAATTACATGCCAACTGAAGCCATCTGGACAGCACTGAGGTGAATGTTATTCTTAGCTCAAATCCTCAAAAGAAATCTATTACAGCCAGCTGACAGACTTACATCACTCATGACTGTGTAAGGAGGACATTCGAGCCATTAATTTGAGTAATAAAACACTTTCTTTTTATAAAAATATTCGTCTTTTTAATATTCATCCAGCGAGAGTTTTGAATCGAGGGATTTTCAATCCGTCTAAAAAGGGTGAATGGATTACACGTTGTCATGCAAATCGCAAATCATTCTTTGTTTGTTTATCTCGCAATTGAAACGAATAATAAAATGCATGTTGTACTAAAGAGGTTGGTAGTAATTTTCTACAAGTGGAGACTTGTGAAGTCAATCCATTTCAGTCGCTGTAACAAGGATGTCGAGAAAACAAGAGCTGATTATGTTTCACAAAGCTTAATGAGTTAAATGTATTAAATTCGTCCCGACGGCTGCTCCTCTGTTGAGTGACTGACTGAGAACGAAACGGAGGCCAATATCTTTAAATAGCAAAAGACAACAAGGTGGCAGCTTCCCAGCATAACTCCGAGTGCTTTATGAATGAAAGATGTACACATGCCAATGCTTATTCCCAAAAAAATTCAAAAGAAAAATAAAAAGTTGAAGTCTTCGAAACACTCCGCCGTCAATCAAAAATAAGATCTAATTCAAGGCCTTTATGTCAATCAAAAAAAACTCTTGTCGTATCAAAGTCAAACTTTTTCTGATAGCCATCACTTGCCATGACGAACTGAAAACCACTGACTTTTTTTATAGTTATAAAAAAATAAAAAATGGTACGTTAATATAGAAAAAGTCAAACATTTACTGTTTATATTTGACCATGTTGATTTATTAAGAATTTAAGACAATAAAAAAACAAGAAGTGAGTGAAGAAATTGTAACTGCCAAATAAAAATTCTTAGAATTTACATAATTAATTTTAATTTTCTAATCGAAGTAGAAAAAAAAATAACTTGCTATTCACACCTTACAGAAAATTCTACAATTAACAGCCAATCTACATAATGGAGCTTAAAACTTGTTCCGATAATAGTCCCAAATCAATCGTCTTTTACTACACGTCCTAATTAAATTCATTTCACGACTTAAGTGATTGACAAAGTCATTATAAAAAAATTCTTTAGTCATAATTGTATAAATATAAATAAAATTTCTAAAAATCTGGAGTATTTCAGTGATTTCCAGTCATATGACCATCACAAGTGTGTGTGTGTATGAGTGTGTGTGCTGTTACAAACCAATTGAGCAGAATAATTGAACTCTCATGAGTGAACACCAAGGCAATTAATTAGTTGTTATTCAATGTCACTACCATTTCCAGATTTAAGAGCGAAACAACTCTTTGATCTCGAATGACAAAACCAAAATTTCAGTTTGTTCTTACTATTCAATAACAATTTTTTTCTGCCTTATCGATTTTTCAAAGCACAACATTCCGTATTCGCACAAAGAGCAACCCATTGCTCACAAAATAATCCTTCAGAGCACGAACAAATGTGCACTGAGCAAAGGGTCAACATGTTTGGCATGATTGCCCAATAGGAGACTACGTTACAAACTAATGCTTTTCTCTTGTAAGGCCGGTGACAAATGTGTTCTTCTCTCTGGACGCGACTCCAAATTGGACGCTAGGAGAGACTTCAGCGCGACCCTAAACTCTCCCTCCCTTCCACCTCCCACATTACACTTCCCGGTCACTCCCTCTCGTGATGGTTTTGCTCGATCAAAGCGCCATCAGGGTAAGAGAGGTGCAAGGGCAAAGAAATAGTCGAAAACTGGTCCGTGTTTTGTTTTCTATCCGCAGTCATGATCCCGTTGCACCGCATGACAGTAAATGTAGGTCATCCTCCCTCGAGGATACACACACATTGGATGGATAGACCATCAGCTGAACGAGTGACGCCTACTTTTACCAGAGTGATTCACAAAAGCTGTCATTAAACCGCTAACAAGCTGTCGATAACAGAATGCAAAGATTGGCCAAATCAATTATTAATGTACAAATAATGTGTCTTCATCTTTGCACACAAATCCACAATATTTACACATCAAATTGAAAGAAAAAAAATTCCAGGTGTAAATAAAATTTGTACAATGTAAAATATAAATAGAATCTTTATTTCTCCCTCTTCCCCACTCACGTATCAATCTCCATTAACGTTTTATATATCTGACCAGTGCGAATCCTCCCGAGCATCGGAGAAAATCATCCTCCCCATGCATAGTGGAAAATGCCCAACACATCGAGGGAACGATCTATTCGTCACCTGATTTAGTGTTTTCATATTGTGTAGTCTACTGCAAACAAGATCAAATTTAACCAAGAACCAAACCGAGTCACACATCTAATCAACAGTCAGGTATATGTCAGCATCTTCCACAAGTTTCATTTTTATTATTTTTAATGAATAAAAAAATTATTCCACGACTCCAAACGAAACGTGTAAATGAAAAATAAATACTGCTATTAAATTCCCTCACCACAAAAACTTTTATTATTACCTTTTACAATTTAAAAAAAAAAAGAAAGAAAAAGAAAAAAGTTGAACACGCACCTGTTGTGCCATGCATCATTCATAGCATATAGTAAAACTAATCGTAGCAAAAATACGACTGCGCCAATGGGCAAACGACACTTTGTATTAAAGTAGAGCAATTCGACATCCTATTCAAGTGCAAATTAAGACACGTCTTCAAACAACGTGCCAGCAAACCAAAAGTTATATAAGAGGACTAGGACTGAAATAAAACTGGTGACACCCATCAACTCTAAACCGCACCCATTGACACTAAGTGTCTACTAACTCAATCAGATGTGACACACGTAATTACGCACGGCGCCAGAACATCTGCCCTTACTTGGATACACCGAGTTGCCAGTCGCTTAACTCATAGAGAAAATGTATATTCCACTTATTTTAATCCTTTATTCTAATGCCAACACATATGTCAGCCAAATTCCATTTCCCAAAACACCAAAAGAAAATAGAAAAAAAAATTGCCATCACAAGAAAAGGGTTAAACAAATAATTTAGTGTTGGCGAGCACCGAGCAATTAATAGCCATCTGCCTCATCTGCCTGATGCATGTCGTCTCTATTCAAGTCAACTGTATGCCCCATCTCCACTTCACACACTCTCCCTGTATCCCCCTGTCGTCCATTCCCTCCAGTGTCCCCTGATTTATGAGATGTCCCCCGTGAGAAGAGCCAACACCCGAGGCAGCAAAGACTTATATATGCCTGATTTATTGAGGCGATTCTATGTGTCACTGTCAGGCAAACATCAAAGGCGAGCGAAGGCCAAATTTCGGAACAGGCAGCCCTTGGGACTATGGTGGGGGCCAGTTAATTGCACAGATGGGCTGCAAAAGAAGAGAGAGGGAGGGGTGAGGGGTGGGTGGGTAAAAGTAGAGATGAGGCGTCGCTTCACTATCACACCCCCGAAACCAGACGCATTATGGGAGGTCATTGGTCGGGACAAAAGGACAGTCTCCCTCCCCTAGTTCAAACATGAGACTTGTTTAGTAAACAGAGCGAGTAAAGCAAAGAAGCCCACACCAGGTAGGCACCTTATAATGATCAAAAAGGGAGGACGATTCACCGTCGACCCATTATTCGTGACTCCTCGTGACCACGGATGAACTTGGCTTTTCTGTCTTGAATTTTTCTCAATCTTGCCACTATTAGCTACAACAATTAAGCCGGAAATTCCTAATTCTCCACCTTATACTCCAATGAGTTTAATGTCTTGGGGGCCATTAATAGACAAGCGGACGTTTCAGCAGGCTGCACTTTTCCATGTGGGCGTGTCACCTCTTTTACCCCCTCAGGAATACTTGGTCATGGCTTTGTCCAGTCTGACTCTTATCACAAAGCTCCTCCCTTGATGAAGCATCCGTCGCATCGTGACAGTGGCAACTGGCAACCCTAGGACAGGTGAAGGAGGATGGTCACTTTTCATTTTTCACTACCGCGCTCCTTCCTATCCTATCGCAGACGCTCGCCTCGCCTCGCCTCGCCTCGCCTCGAGTCAATTCGGAAGAAAATGACTTTTGAGAATTTTTAAATTGCTCCGAACGCTAAGCTAATCTGCGAATATAAACATGAGAAGATTTGTTTATGAATGTGTTTACGTTTCGCAAAATTACAGTCATTTAAAAACGGAAATTCATTATAAATTCTCGTGTCTATCTGTGATACTTCCGGTCAGAGAAAGATGCTGATTTGCACTTGACTGTGATGACATTCGTTGATCGAAGTGTTATGCATTGCAGATAGCAATTACTATTGCCATCGTCACTGACCACTGAACACATACAATACTAAATGACCGGAGGAAGGCCATTATGCCGCCAGCTGACCATCATCTGAATAATGACGGTGTGAGAAAATGAGAAAATAGTCAGTCAACGGATGTTAACTGACCTCCCCTACGACATGCACCTTCCTACCAAGATATAGATATATTAAAAAATAAATGGCCCCGCGGCCATCATCTGAGCAGGTGTAGAAGGTCGCCGTTATGAGATTCAGAAAATTACAATTTAATTTATTTTTATTTTTTTTTTTTTTAAAAAAAGGTTAAAGAAGTAGACAATTGCACGATTGATGCCCTTGGCCTCATTCATTCACACTGCAATGTTTGAAGCGTTGTCAATCTGCATAAATGTCCGTAGAAAAATTGGCAAAAATACAAAATTTGATTCTTACGTAATAAATCGTGATGATAAACAAGGATTTCCTTCTTAAAGTCATCAATTTAATAGTAATTTCACCTCATTTGTTAACATTCGCAAAAAATAAATCAAAATAAATATAAATAAATATAAATAAATAAACGTGATTGAATCAAATATATTCTGTCCTAGTGTCGAAATGACAAACTGTCACTGGTCCCGATCGTAAAAACAATAATAAAAAAATAAAATTGCATTCAAAAAAAAAAAATTATAGCCACCCATCATGCACCACCCTAAAAAAAATGTGATTATGGCGCTCCAGTATGTGGTACCGAAGACCCCATGCTGTTTCCCTCATACTAAGTTAGCTATTTTATTACTCACTCCTCCTACATGACAAGACAGTAGACATAGCTTGACTAAGCAGCACTCTTGAATTTCAATACAACAAAATTGAAGAAAAAAAGTGAAATGTAAGGAGGTGTTATAATTCCCGAATTATTCTCAGTTAGAAAGAATCTGACCGCATAAAAATTATCATGCAAGCATTTCTTATAAAAACTTTCACATATTTACAAGCATGGAATGTTGTTTTTCAAATGTAAACTTCACCATCATCCCCTTTCCATTTACTCCTCCAAAATCTCTTAGAAGTTATATTAATTTTAATAACTTGTTTACATGGTTCTTAAACCGAAAAATATATTAGACACAATTTTTGACCAGCGGCAAATAGTAAATTATAACTTTAAAAACATTTTTCTTTTTTTTTATTATTATCTTTTTCCTTCTTTCAGAAGCTATTTCCTTTCATTACACTTCACTCGAGCAGTTCACATCTAGATAATTATTTATAAACAAAAGAAGAAATTATACACAAGAGAAAATGGATGAATAAATATTTAGGAATTAAAATTCAAGTTTAAAGTGACTAATTTTTTTTTTTTTTTTTTTTTTTTAAATTTTAAATTTCTCCCATCACACACAAACATCACCTCAACTGTCCTCAAATGAGGTTGAGCTGCAAACGAAGAGAGGAAAATGTATAAAATAAAAATTAAAAAAGAAAAAAAAAAAACTCACAGCAGTAACATTAAATCAGACTTGTTAATTATACAGCTTCGAGTTTTGAGATGAATCATAAGCTCGCCAATTTTCATTTCAAATCAAAAAAACTGCTGGAAAAATCTATGATTTTATCTGACACAGCTACCAAATCATCAAACATTTACATCAATCACTTAAAAACCGGATTTTAAACTTTTTTCCTTTAAAAAATATTAGGAAAAATTCAGGTGGAAAAAAAATTAATCCAACTCTTAGTAACGAGTGAAAGAAAGAAAAAAAATTGAAATTTTTAAAACGGAATAAAAAAAATATATATATACGATATATATATATATATATAAATCAAAGTTGCAATAAAGACGGGGAAAATTGTAGAAATTGTATTCTACGATATCTAATAAAGATTAAACGTTAAAAAGCCATGTTGAACGACGTCATGGTTGATAATTAGAGGGAAAGTTGAAGAAGAAAACAAGCCTAGTGTGACACGCGGCTTAACGCAGCATTCTAATCCTCCTTATAACTAATGCAACGTTTTATAATACAGAGCGAGAACACAATTTGCTTAATTTATGAGTGAATCGTAATTCAGACACAGCCAGAAGGACAACAAAGCTATTTATGTCAAAATGAGTTGTTGATGTCATTTGCATAATTCTTGGCCTTGCATTGCAATTTCTTTTTAGCACTTTTGAAAATTCTCACAAAAAACAAATTTCAATGGGAATTTACCATTTTCTTTTCATTAAATTTCAAATAAATACCGTAATTCAGCGATAAATAGACCCCGGCGTTTATTCAAAACGGCCATTTTTTATGCGGCGTTAATTCAAGGACAAGACAATTAACACGTAGTGGAACGAACATTAAAATTGAAAAATTGACCTAAATTTTCAGTGACACTTGGTCAAGACTTTCAATTAGGAAAGTAAACCATATTTTATTTTACGTAAACATGACCTAAGACGCGTTCAAATTCCACTTCCTTCTCTATTTTAGAAACGTAAAAAAGTCAAATCTCAAATAATTAGGCTTACTTTTCACTTTTCCAAACTTTTTCTCAATGCAAATAAAATGTAAAAAATGTAAAAGCTGAATAAAAAATTAAGTGTTTTTTCCTGCATTTTTTTTACGCAAAAACTTGCACCACTGATGTTTATTGAAGGTGAAGCACCAAAGACATAGATAAGAAAGGAGACCAGGAGAGAATTAATCTCCAGTTGTCAACATATATCTCTCGTCAGCAGACCATATTTTAATGTGCTTCATACATCAGCCCTCTTGATGGCTACAATGCACATAGCAAGCAGAAGTAGAGAGAAAAAAAATGCAGCCTAATCCTTCCATTACTTATTCAATGTGAAAGCAAAAGCTGTAAACAACTTTGAAAGGGTCATGCGCACACCAGGACATCTAAAGTCCGTCAACCCTTTACTTATACATTTTAAACGGACAGGTGAGCTACATAAAAGATGAATGATGATTTTAAGTATTTTTATCTTCACTTTTTATTTCCGTGTTTCCAAAAAAAAAGAGTCAAGTTTTCGTAAAGCTGACAACTTGAATTTAATGCGCGGTGACAGGTACGGAGTAGTTTTCTAGGTCACCCTCGCCATATCCAGAAATATTTCCTTCGTACTAATTTTAATTTTCTTTCCAGAAAAGAGGCCATTTATCACGATTACAAAATTTAATTCCGAACAACTCGACTACACCCTTCACAAAAGAGAAAAAGAAAAAAATAAAAAATAAAAATAAAAAAATACGCAAATTGGAGCTTCGATACATAAATAAAAATTACTAACATCCTTCTAATAGTCGTAAACGATACGTGTGTAAGTTTTTACAACTTCGATCAAATCCTGGCAGCCTACTGCTATACGAGAATTTATTTTTTCACTCTCCATCAATGCGTTGGAAAAGGTCCATTTTATTTTTTATTTTTTTTATTTTTAATAAATAAAAGCCGTCAGCGAAAGTCGATGTTAAGTAGAAAAAAAAGGGTTAAGCGTCAATTCTCTCGGAGACACACACCATCGTCTTTGAATTTCAATCCGTGCAAATTCTCGTGACTACCGACAGAGTGGCAAGAGGTTTTAAACTTACCGCAGTCTGATCTCGTGAAAGACGAAGTACAACCATTCGCGTATAATGCACCATAAAAAGACCATTTCAGGAATGGAGCGGCCTCTGCTACAACTGCCGTTCCGGCATTCACTGCACTGCATTCATGCCCTTTATAAACTAGGCCTCACTCACCACTACCCACATTTTGTTAATGTTTAAAACTTGCTCACTTTAAAAATTATTTAAACCCAAATCAAATACAAATTCCTATAATTTTTAATATTCTTTTTTTCAAAAAATAATAATAATAATAATAATAATAATAATATTAAAATAAAATTAAAACTTTTTGCCCCATCAAATAAAACTTTAAGCATTTCATTAAAAATCCTAAAAATTACGCAGTGATAAATATGTTAAAAATAGAAAAGAAAAAAAATTGTTTTAACATATTTTGATATTATCAAAAGCAACTTCTCCATCTCGCTGCTTCCTCATCATCATTCCTTCTTCCAGCACCGCATCTTGCGCTTGCTGATCTGCATAGAGTAATTAATGAGTATCATAATTCGTCGAGTGCCTTATCAAGAGTCGTAGGAGGATGGCGAAGAAGGGGGTCATCTGCGTGTATGGTGTGACCCAGACACAGGTTCACCGTGTACTCGCCAACCCCAGCTCCTCCCCCTCACTTTGACAATGAGCAAAGTATAGGGAGGGAAACAGAGACTCGTGGGTGGTTTTCCTGCACGGCAGCCAAGAAGGGTGATTTTTCACAGTCAAGTAGAAGAGGGGGTTTTAACGTGACATATTCGCGGCGAATAAATGAACACACTGTGATTAATTTTGTCATGCACATCCTGCCGACTCGTAAAAAAAGTGCCATAAGCGTGATAGAAACACTCGGGGATTAAACCCCAGCATTTCTTATCTTAATGAATTACAGCTAAGCCCTTGTCTATTTTTTTCCAATTCACGGCTCAATAAGGAACCTAAAGGATTAAATTCACCTCGATAAACAATGGAGATAAGATGGAAAAAAATCCTTTGATTTCGCAGAGAAAGGGAAAAATATCAAAAATCATATCTTTCCCTCCTACCATATTCAGAGAATTCACACCCGTTCGCATTACCTAAGATTCACTATCAACCTCAAGTCGAAACAAAAGGTAATATAAACGCCAGAGACAAACATCTCCATTCGCTTTATTATAACTCATTCCTGACCCGCCTTATCGCCGCTTACCGGTGACCTTTATCAGATTTAAAATGTGCCCACCCCTTCCTCAAATCATTACATAACACCCCCACATATTTACCACTATTTTAAAACCGATACAAATTGTATCCTCTTGACCGTCGTGTGCAAAAGGCCGCTTATTTCTGCCTCGGAGACACTCATCATCCATCACCGTGACAACTTGATGATCACTACCTGCTTCTGGCATATTGTAGATGGAAACTGAGATGAAAAGCCTTATCCCATCATATCAGTGCCACCTACAGTGGACGCACCGAGAAAACCTTAAAAAATAACTTTTAAAATGTGTTTAAAGATAATTCTACCAATAATTGCTAAAAAAAATGTCAAAATAACCTAAGATGTATTAGATTGTCCCCATTTTAAAGAGTTCGTGGCCCCTTTAAGTGGCTATTACATACTGCTGTAGACAGGAAAGGGTCGAAAGACTTAAAAAAAACCTGATGATCCGTCAATGTCAAAAATTTTTGTGTTCTTATATATTTTACTTCTTTTTAAAATTCCTGTCTAAAAACCACAAAACAGTTTCTAAAAACTGTTGAATCCTAATTTGTCCCCGGAATATTACAATTTCCGGTTTAAAAAAGCTAAATCCAGCGGAAAATCCGCTGTGAAAAAAATGTGTACAATTTTTTTTTCGAATCAGGTCGCCGTTTCCAATAATTGTTGATAGCTGTGTCTCCGGTATTACAATAGGTAAAACAATTAAGCCATTTAAAACAATTATAGTAAGCATTTTATCGTTGCGTAGTAAAATGTACGTAATTATAGCTGTCACCGAAATAAAATAGAAAAAAAAATGAATAAAAGTCAGTGTTTTTGCTAGCTTATCTTTATTTTTTCCACCCATTTGATGTTGCTTATATACATACGATTAAATGCGCGGTAGTTGTGTGTGGAAGCACTTCCGTTGACAAGTTGCCAATTACAGTTGCCTCCATACAACAGAAGGGGAAAAGGAAGGGGGCGGAAAGGGAAAGGGAAGGCAAATGGGTGGCGAAGGCGCACGTTGCCGTCTCACCTCACACACAAACCGAACGCTAAACGCGCGTTCACGTCACCACAGCCTCTGATTTGTGCCCCCACTTGTCAATAATCTTTATTTATAGACATTCGCTTGACAAAATCATATTGATTTTCATCAACAACTGCCACTTCATCTTCCATGCGCGCGCACGCTCTAACCGCCCTCTACACTACGAATTGTTCATTCTCGTTTGATCAACATCTCTTATCCGTTTGTCTAACTACTCTCACTCAATAATGAGGGCCCCAAGCAAGTGGCTCCGATTCACTGCAGATTGATAGCATGCCTAATGTCGTTATATCGAGGCTAGCGCCTTGTCTAGACCGAAAATTTTAATTAGACCCAAAGTAGAAAAGGCTTCTCAAATGAACTTAGCAAGAGTAATTTTCAAATGAGGAGCCCATCAAAGCTGGAGCAGTGTACATAACATAAAAATCACAATGCTCATAATCATTTCTTTATCCCTCCCACATACCATCCACCCCACACACCTTTTTTTTTAATCATTTCAATTTTTTTTTATTACAATTTTTACAGTAAACCAAAAAAATAGACAAATGAATGTTCATTTTCATTCATTGACTGCAAATAAAAATTAATTGGGGGATGTTATTGTTTGTTTCCTCATCAAACCTTTCAGCAGCAAATAAAACTTCCTGATATTTCTTGCCTATGTGACGTGTTTACTGCTAACATTTTCAATCAGGCAAGAAAATTAAAAAAATAAAGAATTAAAAAAAAAAATATCATAATAAACAAAAACAAAAAAAATATTACCCTCAATCTATAATTATCATCTAAGACTTCCAGCATCCCCATTAAATCTCATACAATACAATAGTCAAAGATAAAAAGCAAAAATTTAATTTTTTTTTAAAGTAAAAAAATTTCCCCACCTTCAAAGATAATCAAGATAGAATAACAATGTCCCTCGTCTAAATCAAAAAGTGAAAAAAAAAATTTAATTCGACCCAATTTACAACCTCCGTACCCCTGCTGAATGAAGAAAAAAAAATCCCCCTCCCACAACTAATACCAAGGGGGTGGCGGTGAGAACCTGAGGGAGTGGTTATGCGGTCCTATAAATTCCCACCCTAAAAATCGTTCAATGTAACTCTAAATACCCCCTCAAAGTCGACGCCAACCCCTCATAAATGCCTCATCTCACTCCCTCCACTATTGCATCTTCTTCCTCTCCACTTTGCTCCCTTTTTTTAAGAGCAGCCAAAGTACAATTGAGAGCCGTGCAAAACTGTCTCATCTAAGTCCAACATCACGTAGATGGACAGAACTGACTGGACTTCTTGGCTCTGCGTGATTGATTGATTGGACGGGGCTGTTGCGCACCTCCCTCACCTCTAAGCCTGATTCATGGGTCTCAAACTCTGCGCAGAGCTGGGCCACTAGGCGCCTTAATCCCTCAAAAGACGGCCAGCGCCCCCTATCTACTTGCACCTTTATCGCTCAAAACTCCGTGCTTCTTATCCGAGTCGAGGAAAAGCACCTTAATTGAGCGCAGAATAATAATAGTAGTGAGAAAAATTTAAGTATTCCTCTCAACAACATCCACCCATCCTTGTTGGGGGTGTTGAGACTCGCTCATCAGAATTCTGAGGACAACTCGGACGCAAGTAGCGTAATGACAAAAATCCAAGCAATGGCCCCCAGTGGAAGGAAGGTTAAGGAAATAAAGAGCTATCTAGAGAAATAGTTTTAAATTCCATATGAGAAACACTTAGTAAGTGGAAATGTTTGTGTCATTTAATATCAATCAGTAGGGTCGTCTGTATAATAATGGATTGACTAAGTGATAAGGTACGACATGAGAAAATAAGGTTATTTTTATAAACAAAAACGCAATTGAATTAGGTTTCGTTTCAGTATTTGCTTTTAAGTTCTTCAAAATTTCCATTAATTGCAAATAAAAAAAATAAAATAAGTCTTAAAATTTGATAGGGTTTTGAAATTGATTTGAGATAATGTAAACATTAAGTCATATGAATAAAAAAAACAAAAAAATTAAAATTGATTATTTTCCAGTCGGTTTTACTCGCCCACGTGACCTGTTAATGAATCATTAACCCTTTGTTGTTGACACAAAAAGAAGTGTTATAACGATTACACCTGAGCGTTTAAACAGTCTGAATTTTAGAGTACAAAAGAGAAGTAAAAATATCGGTCGTCAATTTTTTTTTCTTTTTCGATTTTCTTTAAAGACAGTTAATAGAATTAAACGCATGTTGACATAAAAGAGAATAAATGATGGTTAAATGTACTTTAGATCTCTCTAATCGAAGACAGCAAGACGAGTTTGCCATTCACACTGTGTTGTCCCCACACAGAGGGAGGCCAAATGAATGATTAAACAGCGCGCACTCATTTAGTAGACATCTACACAAGCAAAAGAAGGAGAAACATAATTACGATGACGAATTAGTGGCTTCACCCAAAGGGAGTTGGATATAATCAGTCACAATACCGTTTTTCAATTAAAATTTATATTTTCATATTTTTGCATGAAAAAAAAAAATATTATTTTTTTCCAATTTCATAATTACAATTGTGAAGTAATTACTTTGTTGCTCCAAGGTCATTTGTGACCCAATGTATAACCAAAAAGTTAATCTTCGCATTTAATTATTAATTTATATCAAACTTTTACAATTTTCATTCAATTTTGTAAAAAGAAGATAAAAATCGTTTTGATATAGCGCCATCGTTTAAGAGTTTTTAGGTTAACAATGAGATGATGTCATTAAAAAATTTGACTTTTATTACACGGGGAAATTATGCAGACACTAGCTTTTAACATTCACCTGCATAATTCCCGATGTAAAATTGCAAAACACAATAAAATCCACTCATGAGTTAAATGAATTCACATATTTTAACATTCCCCGTGTATGCTGCGGCGTAGAAAATACAAAAGACAATAAATAAAATCAAAGTTTTACAAACAAACAATCAATAGGCATCGCTGAGCTCTTAATCTGTAGTCAAAGAAAAACCTAATTAGCAGTTATCGTCCAACTCCTTCCCAAAAAAAAACAAAAAAAATAAATAAATGAAAATAAAAATAAAGACTGCACATATAAGAAAATAAAAATACAAGTATGGTTTATCTAAAACTGTAGAATAGAGTTTTGTTTGTGCAGCAACAAAAGTCGACAATAAAAATGTTGGAAAATCTAACGATTTATATTTGATCTCTTTTCAGCGTGTGTGCATAGCGGAATATTTGACTTGCGCGCTATTACACTGACCCTTCCTTCTACTGGCACCGTGCGCAAATAAACTTAAGTCCCCAGAATCGACCAATAAAAGGCGATTTATTCAATCATAAAACTCGAGTCAATGGACCGCTGGATTATCGAAATCTGTTCGCTCCTCAACTCACCACAACATGCATACAACAAACAAACAACGTATCCAAACAAATTCCCTTATCCCCTCCGTGTACTTTTTAAAAAAAAAAAAAATTAATGATAAAAATAATAAAAAAATTCCAGTTTTGAAAAAAAAATTAAAATCATGATTGAATGATGTAGATAAAAGGTGTAAACAAAGAAAGGGGTTTGAAAAAAGCGATTAACTTTGACATAATATGTAGAATATAGATTTTCAAGACCTTCTCTCAGCTTAACTTCCCTTCCTCTGCAGGAATGGGTTGTTTCTACACAACTCCTCACACTGTATTGATCCAACGCTCCTGGCTACAGGCTTGTCAATCATCGCGTCAAGAGAAAACCCAACCCACCTCGATGGAAGACATGGAGCAAACTGCGGATCATTTGCTTCTCCATTCCATTCGAACCGAAATCCCAATCTTAGGCCTGGATTTCAAAGTGTTCGATAAAAACGTTTAACTTGTTCGTACTACACAATGCGGTACAAGCGCTGGCATCTATCAGCGAGTACCAGCAACTAAAATACTCGATTTATGGAGATATTTTTTTAAATTTTTGATATTTTTGACATTATTTTTAGATAAAAAATATATTTTTTTCATTTTTTTTATGTCCATTCTCACAGTTGACTTAGAACTTGATACAAGAGTACAGGACACATTGAAATCGCATACGTTCCACCTGCCAATCTCGCAACTTACTAAATACTTCGAGTTGAAATCTCATTTTATGCTTCTTTTCTCGCTGGCGGAGTGTGTGTAAGTTGGAAAAGGATGAATTTTTTGGCCACATTTTGATTTGACAAGTGTTTATAGGAAGTTATAAAGATTTAAACATAGAAAAACAAGGAGAAAGAGAGTGCCAGTTTCTTCGCAAAGAGGTCACTTGTTTACTCGAGTGTGTAATTTATGGAAAAGTGAGTTGCTAGAGAAGAAAAAAATGTATAAAACTTAAGCTTGTGTTCTGCTATTATGTACTCAACACACGGGTCTTAAATCATTGGCAAGTCTCCGTCTTCTTTCCCCCTATATACAAGAGCGATAAGAATTCTAGCCCATCATGTCAAACAACCAGACGCCTTGCTTTACGACCAGTCCCTTCTAACATGTTAGCAATCATAAATTTGAAACCCGAATCGAGCGCATTGCTAGCCTTTTTCCTGCCCCTTATTTACACAATCGCAAATCCGGCTTGTGCCGCCCAACCTAGCCGAGGAGCGCGAGCCACCGACCGACCGACCGACCGACCGACCGAGGCCCGTTGTAATCATCCGGGCTAGCCCCGTTCATTTCGGAGAAAAAGTTGCTCAGACTCGGCAAATTGCGATAACCATGACAGACAGTACGTCTCAGATTGATGATACGAGCCAATTGAATAAGCTAGAGTGACATTTGATTGACACACTGCTGAAAAATGAGAAAAAACAGCAGATACGACCCGTGTCTCGAAGCTCGTGTCGAACCGATTACCCAAACTGATTGAATAATAGCGGTTTTGACGGCAAACGAGTGAGTGTTGTCAATAAAAGCGGCTGGAACATTCGGCCTTGCAATGTGTTCGGTTGATGCAGGCGCCAACAAATTGTCTAATTGTCTTATCGGCAGCCCTCAACCGACGCTTGCAGGAAACACTTGCCCGACGAAGCAGCTGCTGATGCCGCCGCCGATCACAGCCAGCAAGCGCCCCGACTCAAAACATAACATGCAGCTTGATTTCTACTTACATTTCATCCGTTTCGGACGATCCTGCTTCCTCCTCGGCATGCTGGAAACGTTGTAGTTACTATTTCACTCGAGGGCGGCAGCCTTTTACGCTAAAAAGCGCGCACCAAACCGGAGGGATCACAGAGCGCTTCACGTTGGTGACCTTTCATTCAGTAAAGTGTGAGTACAGGATATGACGTTCCTTCCCCATGCCGCGGTGACGTTGGGAAACTTCCGGATAGGCGCTGCAGCGCATGCGCACCACTCCCACTTGAGTCGTTTGTGTTGCCATCCCTGAAAGATTAATGAAGATTTATGTTCTAACGCAGTTTTGCCTGCAATATCATCCCTCGGATAGAAAAATAGTGCAATTCACTAAACATTCGTCAATTCAAAGGTACATTATTATTTCTATTGAATTTTAAGGGACAATTATTAAATGAATCGCGTTGATCATGGCCGTTTGCAGGGATTTCGTATGGGAACAGCGAAGGCACAAAATCGTTTTGTATTATTCTGTTTAAATTTTGAATTCTGGAAGAATTATTTGGTTAGAAAATAAGAGAATTGTGTGTAGTTTGTTGCTGGTGTGATTTAATGTATGGAAAAATTTTCTAATGACTAATTGCTCACTATAACGTTCGTAATGGCCAAGTGCTTGCTAGGCCTAACAGGGAGAAAGGCCTATGATGGTGAGTACGGAACGTCAGAATGGAAAGCTATAAAAATATGCAAACGTAATCGTTTTAAGCGGTTTTAATTGGGGGAAAAATCATTTAAATAGACGTTAAAGGGTCTTTTTAAAATTATTTTTATTTTCTTAAGAAGGGCGAATAATTTTTTTTTTTATTTATTTATTTTTTAATGGAGGAAGAAAATAAAAATTGGAGTTACCTTATTTCATTTTCTCAATCAATGAAGTTCTAATGACCAAAAGGTGTTTTTATCTCTTGTTTTTATGAAAGTTTAAATGTAATGCGCTGTTGAAAGGTGTCACTAGAGAGCGCAAACGTACAGTGAAACATTTACAAATCTACCCCGATAAAAGGCGAAAAATCAATGAAATAATAAACACAAAATCCGAATAATACATATTATTTTATGTATAAAACAAAGAAAATCTCATAAAAATTTAATTCAAGATAATTAAACCATTATAGAGGGCGCTAAAGCGCAGTGCACTATTTATCGCACGTATGCAGTAAACAGACTAAACCTAATACGCTTGTTATATATTTTGCAGGTGACGAAATGGACCCAGAAGACGATTTGGATACCCACATTTGTTTACGTTGCCACACAACAATAGTAGGCTTGGAGGAATATGTTAAACACAAAAAGCTAGATTGCCCCGCTTTGAATAAGACTAACGTCATCATAAAATCGGAAATAACGTGTGACGTTACGGATAGTGAACCGCGACAGCCAAACAATAGTCCATCTGACACTATTCTACCAGAGAGTAGTCCACCCACAACAAGAGCCGTCATTCTTTTGGATTCGCGAGACGTTTCTTCGCCCGATCCCTCGGAATTACGTCAAGACGCCTTTCTAACAATGCTCGAACTTCAGTGCAAAAACAGTCCCGCTAAAGGAACCGCGCCGGTGTCGCTAAGAAATGCACCTTTGGAAAATGGAGAGGGCGCTGTAAGTCTCGTACTTGCCGAGTTAGATTTTTCTAAGACGGACTTGGAAAGGAATGATGATAATGTCAATTATGAATACATGTTGGAACCCATGTCGGACCACGAGGAAAATGAAGACGATTTGAATCCTCCTCAGAACCACACTGGAGGAAAATGGAAACCGGGACAGGGACCAAAATCGAATTCATCGTCGGGGAAATGGTTACACAGTGCTGAGAAAGCTGATCACGATTACGACGGTAATAAACACGATAGAATGGAGACTGACGAAAATGAAGCGGAGATTGACAAGTCGAAGTATTGTGAAGTTTGTGATAAATATCTTGGGACCAAACTTGCCTACACTAAGCATTTCAACAGTTATTCGCATTTGAAAAGGGTGAATGCGGAGTTAAACAGTGAGGATTTCCAGCAAATTACGTATAATTGTGCCGTGTGTCAGAAAAATTTAAGTTCCAAGTTTGCCTATGAGAGACATGCAACTAGTCCTTTGCACTTGAAGAAAGTGACGTTAAGCAAACGCAAAACCCAGAGTAAAATATCTGGAACCGGTTTGAGGAAAAGTTCGCGACGGATTTGTAAAAGCAAATTACTCAATGACCAAATGTGGACTTTGGATAACGACGAGGATAAGACGGATAATGGTGACGACGCGGAAGATAGCAAAGGCGAAGAGACTTCGTGGATGTCGTGCGAACCTTGCAAGAGAACATTTCAAAGCAAGCGAAACTTTGCGCATCATTTATTGACTACTTTGCACCTGAAACGCGCCGAAAACCACGAGGAGAGATGGGAAATGATATTTAAACATTTGGATTTGCTTACGAAGTTTTCACCGTTCCAGTGTGGAATTTGTTCTTATTATTTCAACAATATGGAGTATTTTTTAGACCATTGGATATCAGATAGCCACTGTGAAAATGTGTCGTCCATGATCGGACCGTTCTTGTGCGTGGAATGCGAGCACGTGTCCAATTCGAACGAGGAAATGTTGGAGCATCTCAAAGGTGACGAACACATGGATTTGGTCTCGACCCTCGACAAGAAGCATCCGATAATCGTGAAAGAAAAGAGAACTGATTTATTTTGTGACCTGTGTAAATTAAAACTCGCAACGGCGTACGCGTTCAAGAAACATTTGGAATCTGCGCCGCACCAGAAATTACTAAAATCGAGTGGAGAAACGGAAACTATTGAAACTAATGAAGAAAATTTCAAGTGTAATTCGTGTGAGAAGGAATTCGCTGATGCTGCGGCACTGCACGCGCATAAATTAACGCACGGGGAGAACGAGCGAAAGGGGAAAACGATGAAAATTGTACGAACTTGTTCTACGTGTAATCAAGCTATTACGACGGGAATCTTGGGTGAAGTGAGTGAACACGTGTGTTCTAAATTGCAGGAAGAAGCACCGGTCGAGTTGTCCTGTTTGAAATGCCATTACATTTGCAATTCATCAACACACTTGCTGTACCATCAAGCGTTGCACGAGAAACCTGAAGTGACCCCCTTGAGTGATAACAAGTGCAAAGAAGTTGCGACAGTGGAAGAAAATGCGGAAGATGATGCGAATGTGGAAGAGGCGGAGACAGAGGTGGAGATGGAAATGACCAAGAAGAAAAAGGGGTTGCGTACGGTTAAAAAATTTACGTGCATTTACTGTAAGAAAAAGTATCCAAAAAGTGCGCTACTGGCTCACCTGAATACGCACACGGGTGAGAAGCCGTACAAATGTAACGTTTGTACGCTTTCCTTCGCGCAAAGAGGGACCCTCTACATGCATCTGAAGCGTCATACCGGAGTTAAGCAGTTCAAATGCGATCAATGTTCGTTCGCAGCTGAGAAACCGAGTCGTCTTAAGCGTCATAAAGAAACTCACAACACCAATAGACCACGAGCTCATCTGTGCGATGTTTGTGGAGCTGGTTATCACGACAGGTGCGTGTATAAAAGGGTTACGTGGAATGCGATGTTAGTTTTAGTTCTTTTACTATTTTCTACCTTCTCATGGTTCATTAATTATAATTTTGTTCCGTAAAAACCCAGTGGGATTTGCCATTGGGATTCTGATGGGATTGGCAAACGGGAGTAATTATTAATCCATTAATTTAAATCTGAGATTTTTTTTTGCTTCTCGTCTTTGGAACAGAAAATGGCAATTAGAAAGTAGAAAACTAAATAGGAGAACAAATGAACCCTCGCTGTTAAGACTGTGCCAATTAAGGGAAAAGTTGGTAGATCAAAATTTCCCTTACTCACCGTTGGAAACACGTGTTTTTAATTGATAAAACGGGAATGAAAAGGGTAATCAAAGGGTTAACTAAGATGTACGACTCAAACCATTAATTATCTATCGATCGAGGATTTTGTGGGCACACTGAGAAATCGTTTTAAAAGATAAAAATTTATTTAATCCCGTTGTAATTGCAGTTGGTCGTTGAAACATCACATGAAGGTGCATTTTGGCAAGGATCTTAAATGTCCCGTTGAAAGTGAGTATTTTTTTACAGATTGAATTGTTTTTAATGTTTTTTTTATTTATGAAGATTGTCCGCAAGCTTTTCGATGTCCGAGCGAATTACAGATGCACATGCGTGTTCATAACGACGAACGGCCATTTTTGTGCGATAAGTGCGGGTATAGAGGACGAAGTCAACATCAGTTGACCAAGCATCGACGGAGCCACACCGGTGAACGGCCATTCAAGTGTCCATATTGCTCTTATTCGGCGCATCTGAGTCCACATTTAATGCGCCACATGCGCATTCATACCGGTGCGAAGCCATACAAGTGCCCATATTGCGATTACACGTGCAACACGCAGGAAAACGTTCGTAAACACATTCTAAAAACTAAGAAACACGAAGGGAAAAAGATGTATCCGTGTAAACACTGCGAATACAGTACAAATTCTGCTGTTGAGTTCAAGACTCACACACTCGAAAATCATAAAGATGTAGTTCGTGTTGAAGACACGGACGTTATTTCCTTAATAGCTGGAGTGTACAATCGAACTGATAATATTAAGACGACGGATCATCCAATTCATTATGTGCCGAGGCAGGAAAGACTCAAAAATAATAATGGAAAACCCCCAAAAAAGAAACGCGCTCGCAAAGTAGTGGAAACTCCGACGGAACAGACTGTTTATACGATACAGTTGGAAAATGGATTAGGGGTTGCTGACGCGGAGCGCATTCTGCAGAATATCGAAAGTGGAAACCGTTATTTTCCAATTGAGCATGACCAGGCGACGGAAATTGACGGTAATGTTGAAGAACAAATTGTCGAAGTTCCAGTTATGGAAGAAGAAACTGTCGTGACTTCCACTGATATTTCAAACAGTTTAATTAATCCTGATGCACCGAATACAATTTATATATATTTACCAATTGAATAAAATTGAGAAATTTGGATATGAACACATTGTCGATACGTAAATAAAATTATTTTTTAATTAAAATTGATTTTATCGTTCTCTCTTTGGGTATTGGAAGGGTTTCAGACGTTCATTCGTGTACGGACAATCGGGTATTGTAAGCCACCACCCTATTTCACCAACCCATGTGAAACAACGTTTAGGGCAATTGCCAGTTGATGGTTCCTGGAAAGAAGATTCCAATTCGGTACGCACTGTTAATGCGAAAAAAAAAAAATTAAGAGGTAATTTTTTATTTTATGTATGTCTATAAAAAGATTTGTCGTACGAAGCGTAGAGACACTGGAAACTCCTACAGGTCGTTGAACTAGTACTTTTCCTCTATACGGTCGAATTCCTTCTGGACCAGAAAAAAGTGCTCTTGTCTGTGGGTTAGTTGGTTGTTTTGCCATAACTGATGTAATTTTCGCTGCAGTTTTTGAGAATGATTTAATTAATTTAAGTTTAATTACTTACTTGAAGGAGTTTGCTCGGCAACAGAGTAGCGTACACTTTTTGACATTATGTAACTTTTGAAGTTGCTGATATAATTTACTAATTGAGTCTAGTTTTTATAGAACAACTCTACGCCAACAAATGCCACCGTATTTTTTCTAAACTCTACATTACAATCATACTTTTTTTCTCTGTAATTCGGATATTGGGTATCTGCAACAATTTCTTACACACTAACTCCATCTATTGAAATAATCGAGCAGGAACAATAATAGCGTGATTGCATTATGATTACATCAAACATCTTTATATTTTATACAATTTTAGTGAAATAACGGTATTTGTCAAAAATAGTTCATATTTTTGTTTCTTTGTGATTATATTTCACAACCCTCATTTTCACTTGTCATTCTCGCATTTAGTCTCATTTATCCCTAAACACGTGCTAGTACCGCATGGAATACTGCAGCAGCGTTTTAAACATTCAACCCACTTATTAGCAAATGTACTCATTGCTTTAAACATAATCGTTTAATTTATTTTATGCTAAAAGTTCTCAAATACATCCGAACAATGAGCGTTTTTACTCAGAAGTTAAATCCTATAAACGGAAACTTGGAGTGGCATCTCCAAAATGATAACTATGATTATCATCAAGAAATCGCCAGGTACAGACTTTTAAATTGTATTCCTATTTACCAATAATTTTAATTTTTTCAGATCTGCATACGCAGATATGCTGCACGACACCGAAAGGGTACTGTTTATTAATTAAAAATTAAAAATTCAGCTGTCAAAAAATTTAAAAATTCGTTCTTATAATACTTTTTAGAATGAAAAATATTACAGCAGTCTCAGGAAGACCATATCGCATCTCAAAAAGCAAAATATTAAAACCAATGTTTTAGACATAGGCACAGGCACAGGACTTCTATCAATGATGGCTGCTAAATGCGACGCTGATTCAGTTACAGCTTGTGAAGTATTTTCCAGATATAAATGACTTGTTTCTACAATTTAGTGAGAGAAATTAATTTTTGATTTGAATATTAAATAGGCATTTAAACCCATTGCTAACTGTGCTAAACAAGTAATGGAAAATAATGGTTATAAAAATAAAATTAAACTCGTTACTAAACATTCTACAGGCTTAACCGTAGGGATAGGTAAGTTAGTAATATTCCAATGTCACTAAAGATTTAATGTTTTTTTAATTCCAAACAGATGGTGATTTGCAAGAAAAAGCCAATATTTTGGTGGCTGAATTATTTGACACCGAGTTGATCGGCGAAGGTGCAATACCGTCTTTTAACCACGCTCATGAAAATCTTTTAAAAGTGAGAAAATAAAATTAATTTTTAAATGTAGGTAATTAAAATCATTTTTTTTTTTAGGATGATTGTTATGTTATACCATGTGCAGCTACTGTATATGCTCAAGTTGTGGAATCGCAGTTTGTCTCGAATTGGTATCGTTTAAATCCTGTGCAAGTGTCGAATGGAAAAACAATTTCACTTCCGGAGAACATAATAAATTGTCCAGGAGCTTCGGCAGTTTGTGATTGTCAGTTGAACCAATTACCAAGTCCTGACTTTCATCTTCTAACTGAACCAATCCCTGTTTTAAAGTAATACATAAGCTAATAAATAGATACATATTAAACTTTGATTTTCTTAATGGTAGATTTGATTTCACGAAACAAATTCCCATTAAAAGGAATGAAACTGTAGAAATAAAAGTGAACAAAAGCGGACACGCTCAAGCTGTTTTCGTCTGGTGGGAACTGCAGATGGATTTCGAAGGTGAAATTATTTTATCTTGTGCTCCCAAGTGGGCCCATCCTGAAGGCGGTAAAAGTCAAGTAAAAAACAACCCAAATATAAAAAGTCGATTACTTTAATTACCTTTTATCATTTATTAGTGGCGAGATCATTGGATGCAGGCGGTTTATTTTCTACCTAAAGCTGTTACTGTAGACAAGGATCAGTCATTAACGTTACAGAGTAGTCACGATGAATTTTCTTTGTGGTTTAACTTGGGAAATGAAGAATTAACTCCCAGTCCAATGTGTGTGTGTGGTGCTCACATTGCTTACAGTAGAACGAAGTTTGGAATGATGAATGACGCTACCCGGCTTAAGAAATATACTAAAGCACTTGAAAGAGTATTTATATATCTATTTTATAACGACAAATTTCTACATTTTTTATATTTTTATTCAGATCATTAAATCAGACAGTATTTGTTTGAGTTTGAGCGATGGCAGTTGGTTACCATTGATAGCAGCTAAATTAGGAGCAAAGAAAATTTACGCAATGGATTCTGAGCTTCCATCACGTCGAGTTTTAGAGTCTGTGGCAGCAGCTAATAAAATAAAAGGACAATTTTTAGTGTTGCCTATTTGTGAAAATAATGTATTTGGAAATAGCGTTTTTGGCAGCAAAGTGCGAGCAATGTTTCAATAGAAAAGGAAATTTAGTTACCTAAAACAAATATTTTTTTCCCAGGTTGATATTCTGATTGGTGAACCATACTTTTTAAATAGTGTATTACCATGGGACAACCTTCGGTTTTGGTACCTGCGCTCTATCTACAATTTATTCTTATCTGACGACGCGAAAATTATGCCACAATCTGCTGTGTTGAAAGGCATTGGATTAAATTTGGAACATTTATGGAAAATAAAGGCTCCCGTGGGCATTGTTGAAGAATTTAATATAGAAGCGTTTGATCAAGTGATAAGTGTGAGTATATTTGTTTAAATTACCGTACGATACTATAAAATTGTTAATTTTTGTTTAATGTCGCCAGAAATCATCAAATATAAGTGATGAATCCATCGAACCTCATCCGTTATGGGAATACCCCGGTACCGCAGTGACCCTTCCATGGACTTTATTAGAATTCAATTTTATCAAAAAGATTCATTCACACGACAGACTTGAAGCAAAACAAGCTATTCCATTTGCTCAGTACGTTATTTTTAAAATATCTTTTAAATAATAAATTTAAAAAATAAACTGTTTTAGAGATGGGTCGTGCAATGCTGTTGGTCTATGGATAGAGTGGCAACTGGACGAACAAGAAATCATTTCGTGCGGTCCTAGCGAACAAATTGTGCCTGGTAAACCGGTTGTTTGGGATCGATTTTGCAAGCAAGGTGTTTATTTTTTCCAACACAAATACCAAAAATCGATAAAGATAAAATGTTTCTAAACTCGAAATCTCGTTTTAATACTAAAACAGGCGAAATGCATTGTGAGTTTTCCATTACTGAAAATACGCGTTAAAACTTTTAACTTAAAAATAGAAATATCTGAAGTGGAATATGTTTTTCATTCATTTTGGCATTCCTTGAGCATTTAGTAAATGATCTGCAGGGCTTGTCATATGTTCGGATCCACATCCAATCTGTAAAATAGTTTTTAAGTCATCTGATTAAATTGCTTTTGTAGTTCAATTATACCTGAGTGTGAATAATATATTTGATTGCATATTTTTGTGGATTAAGTTTAATTTGGCTGATTAAAGTTTTAACGGCTGAAATTTCGCTAATATCGACGGGAATGCCTCGTAAAAAGTTACTGTCATCGCTCGGGAAAAAATGGTTGATTACACCAAGCACCTTTGGAAGTTCCGACTTAAGTATGAACAGAAAAGCATTTGGACCAGCATCAAATGTGTATGCCACCTTAAAAATGAACGGGTTAATGGGTTAAGTTATTTGTATTTAGAAAAGAAAATACTTTACCTTATTTTTTCCACTTAATTCATTGTATTTACACACAAGTTGTATTATACTTCTCGATACATCATTCAGATATGTAATTGGAGGCCATGTGTCTAAACAGATTGCATGAAGTTGATTGCTTTCCTTTGTTTTAATAGGGTTGTTACTGTATTGAATTAAAACTATGTACTGATTACGTACTTGCATTGTGATTGTGGAAAATGTTTCAAAATCTTTAATTTTAATCGCATCTATCATAGCTTTAACTCTTTCTTCCACTACAGATTCTACTCTATATTTTAACAGTGTGCTCGTTTTAACGCTGCATTGCATTCCGTGTGTGCTACTGATGGGTTTTCGTTCATCGTTCACCACCAATATTAATATCCTCAAGTCTGGCCAATGAGAAGCTGGCGCAATTTGATATGCGATTGAATCTGATCCGTTTTCTTCTACTCCTTTCTTCCAATGTACAAATCCACCGTGAACACTACGGCATGCGCTTCCAGAACCGAGTCTAGCCATTTCGGAAACGTTTGCGTTGAGATAAAACAATTTACAAAAAGAAAATGCTAAAATATTAAAATATAAATTAAGTTAAATCATATATAATTATTAAATGTACCGTGAATTTATTATACCAAGGCATGCATAACCAGCTGCTGATGAAGCTAAGCCTGCAGCTGTAGGGAAGTTATTTTCTGAGCAGATGTGAACATGCCAATCTTTTTCATCGGAACGATCCTTTTGTACCATTTCTCTAACTGAAAAAATATATTAAAGCGATAAAAAAATCCAAGTTGTCTTCAAATTTAAAATACCGTATTTAATGCAATTCTGAATTCTAGGATTAAGAACACTAGTTTCCCTAAAATTTACGTTTAAAACATAAATAAAGATATTTTTCGGTCTAATTTACGGCTTGAAATTCTTACGTTCGATTTAACCAAATTCTATCGCCAGTGAATGATTTAGCTGTGGCTATTGTCGTTCGTGCACACATCTATACATTACAACAGAAAATTATATTTTCTATAAAACATACATATTATTAATTTTACTTGTTTATTATCCAAAGTTATACTTATCGAGTCATTTAGTGGTAGCATTAATTCTTCATCTCGTTTTCCCCCTAAAAAATATTGCATATTAATATTTTACTACCGGTATTTAAAATTTTTCAAACCGGCAACTCACAATATTTGATCAATGCAATATTCACTGGTGATTTGCATGTTATCACACGCATGTTTTCGGCCGCCTTTACGGTTTCCATTTTGATTAGATTAAAACAACTCACAAATACAGTTCGGGGAGTTGTGGAGAACACATGGTCGTTTCTGTCGTAACCAATAGGAAAACCTGGAATTAATAGGCGATAAACGGTATCTCCATCGTACCAGGAAAATTTAACGAAATTTTTTTTAGTCGCATCCCCATACATGTGCTTTTAATGCGATGTATTTTCTTGCATTCAGGATGAACGTAGTTTATAGATCATCAAAAGTGTTAAATAATTGTGTTAAGTTTAAAAAAATTGCCATTATTTCTTCTTGTGATGCACATACTGCAGCTGAGACAATTCAAGTGCGTTCAAATCGTTTTTATTGTAATAAAATTGAAGATTTACTGTCTCTTTAAAATATTTTATAGCCTATTACTGTTTCAACGAAATGGAAAGCCGAAATAGATCCTGAATTGAAACAAAAATTGATAAGTAACGAAGTAAAATTTCGAAAACATCCTGGAATTCGTGATGTAAAGTGTGTGGCCATGCCTGTCAGGTTACAAAATGCGTTTGCAAATATGTGGAAAAGTTTGACAAAAACAGACAAATTTTAAATTGAGAATAAATAGAATTAATAATCATTATTATTTTTAGAATATTCTCCTAAAGACGTATTGAATAAATCAAAAGAATTAATTCAACATTTGGGATCAAGAAAAATGCCAGTTGAACAGGCCGAAATCGATGTGAAAGCTAATGAATTTAATTCTTACCTAAATGATGAAAGTAAAAAATTGAAAATAATTAACGTAAGTAACAACTATTCATTTATATATTTTTTTATAGGAGGGGATATAAATAGTTTAGCACCAGCAGAAAGAGAAATCGAGGCAAAAAAAAGAAAAGATCTGGTAGCAGATATGCTGAGACACAATATTTACAATTGGAATCACATTGAGTACGATTATACGATGCATTTTAATTCCCGATATAAATTTATTTTTATATTTTTTATAGATATGATGCTTATAAGTCAATGCTATATTTATTAGGACGACTTGCTGTTAATTATGCAGTTTTATATCGAGTGTTTTCAGAAATAACCAAAGAAGTACCGGATTATAAAGTTAAAACTTTATTAGATTTTGGATCTGGACTTGGAACAACAATGTGGGCTGTCAATGAATTATGGGAGAAATCACTTGGAGAATGTTATAATGTTGATATTTCAAATGAAATGAACGAACTCGCACAATTATTACTTCAAGGTAATTAATCCATTACTTAACCACACTTAAGAATTTTTTAAATTTATTCTGTAGGTGGAAATGAAGGCAAAAAAATGATGCTAAAAAAAGTTTACTTTCGCCAGTACTTGCCAGCAACAAATGTGGTATATGTTGATATATGTAGATGCACAGCTAAATCTTTTTATTGTATACATTTTATCGTTTATTTTATTAGGTTAAATTCAATTTAGTGGTCAGCGCTTTTTCTTTATTAGAGCTACCATCTATTCAAACGAGATTAAAGACAATACATTCGTTGTGGTTAAAAACGGAAGATTTTTTGGTTATTATAACTATGCCTTTTTTTTATTGTGTTTTAATTATTTTTGTACGACAGGTACTTGTGGAGGATGGAAATATGGCAGGTTATGAAGCAATAATGGAAGCTAGGGATTTTATTCTTCATTTACAGGAAAAATCAACTGATCCAGAGGATATTGGACATGTTTTTGCTCCGGTTAGTTTTAATAATAAATAAGCAGTACATAGAACTCAAGTTTATTTTTCAGTGCCAACATGATCTGTCGTGCCCACGTTTATCAGATGGCACAAGCACACCGTGTAATTTTGAAGTGAATTATAATCCAGTAAGGTTAAGGAATACCATAACCATGGCCAACCACCGGTTTTCGTACGTCATATTCAGAAAAGGTCAGAGAGGAACGACAGACAAAAAATGGCCTAGGATCGTCCGACCAGTGGTACTTCGTGGGAAACACGTTATATGCCGGACTTGTACCCATGATGGTCGATTGACAGAAATAACTTCGACCAAAACGAAGCATGGAACGTGAGTGCTATGATGAACGTATTAATTTTTTAAACTTTTTTTTTTTTTATTTAGGGAAGTGTACAGGTGCGCTAGGGCAAGCAAATGGGGAGATCTTTTACCATTTGATAAATTAGAATTAAAGTCGCAGGAAGAAATAGCCCTTGAACAAAATGCAGAAAATGAGGCTTCATGATTTATGTGGATGGATGATTAAAATGTATTTAAATAAATGATGCCGTGAACACAATATTCAATATACAGTTACAATAAACTAATCTTTACTCCGGTGTTACATATATACAAGTTTCTAGATAATATCACTAAGCGTCAAAACTTGCTCAAAGTGTCCACAAAAAGTGAATAAAACATTTCAAAAACACATCCAAACGAAAATAAAAGTGAAAAAAAGATGCAGTAGTTTATTTGTAATCGCATTAGTTTTTCTTTGACGCAAAGTTAGGCGTCATAGGCAATGTTAGAGGCTCACAGCTGGGTTTAACCACAACTTGTTTATAACGACGAACTGGATTCGCTTTTAGCACAGCATTCTTTCTCAATTCCATCAAAGCAAGCCTTTCTTCCTGTTGTTGCTTTAATTCCAGTTCCCTACGAAGTGCTTCGATTCGAGCTTCTTTGAGTTTCAAAGTGACATCATATTCGACACGATTCATTGAGCGTTGTTCCGTATGCAGATCAAACTGGCATACATCTTTTAAAAAAATAAGTAAAAGCAATTAGTTTATTTTCTAAATACATTAAAACACTAATAGTAACTGGTTAATTTCTTATTTGACTTTTCAGGGATGAATGGTGGCACGTAAATTACTCTGTTGGGCCCGGCTTTGAAATTGGCCATTACTCGTTGCTTTTCTATCTCTTCTTCCATCTCATGATTGAAAATAAATCAAAAAACAACATTACTTTGCGAATACAACGATTCTGCAGGTATTTACTTCACTGTTTTGTACCTCCCGTTTCATATTTTCCATTCGAGAAACTCCTGAATTTTCTCGGATAAATTTAAAAGGAAGTATTTCGGTAAGTGGACGTACTTGCTTCTCTGGAATTTTCACTACGCTTAAATCGGGCATTGGATGAGCATGAAATTCAGCCAACTGAATAAAAAAAGTTAATCAAGATGATATTTTTAAATTCGGTTTTGAGTTATTCAAAACCTTTTTCTCCTGTTCTACAATCTCCTTAATTTTTTCGTCCTTTTTTGAAAATCTTTCCTTGTCTTTATTGTCAAAACTAAACGGCTCAATGAGTGTTGCTCTTTTGTTCCATTTAATATTCGGTATTCCACTCGCAGAGGATATTGATGTCAATAATTTCGGTTGAGTTTTCTATTGATAAAAATATATTGGTAAATGCGTTCCATTGTCAAGTATTCACTTACATCAGCAGTTCTGTCAGATGAGGTTGATCTGCATCTTTCAGAACGATATCTTTGCGCAAATGCTGGAGATTTTGGATCAGTCAGAGGAATTTCTTTAAATTGTCCAAGACCCTAATTAAAATAAACATTGAATAAAAATTAATTAAATCATACTTTGCACATATTTACTTTTGGTCCATCAAATAATCCAGCTGGTACAGGTTTCGCCCGAAACTCCGTTTTAAACGTCTCCATTGACAAACTGCGACGTAATCTTGGATTGACAACTGTCAAATTGAACGGTTTCGGCTTCGTTATTTTAACTTCCACTTTCTTGATTACAGGTTTCGCAAAAAGTTTGGGATCAAATGGCTTGTGCTTAAATTGCTGCCTGTAAATTAAATAGAAAACAAATATTGTTAATAACTATTTTTTCTTGTTTATCATCCAAATTTCATACTTTCTTATATCTTGCAGAACTATACTTTCTTCTTCCTCTCTACTCTTTGCAGTTGAAGGTCTAGAACGATTTTGTGTTTGAAGCTTAGGCGTCATGGGAACCGTTGGTCTTAATGGAACAACTTTTCCAGTTGGTGGTTTAAAATTAGCAGCTAAAATTTAAAAAAATATAATAATTTTTAGTAATTAAATTTCACTCTGCATCTTACAGCGTTTTCGTAGAGTCCTGAAACGAGCAGGCGTTTTCTTTTGAAAGGCAACGAGTTGTTCAGCAACTGAACGAAAAACTTTACAATTGGCCGTATCGCGTTTAGACTCTGTCAGTTTGAAAGGTTGCGGCTTCGTCATTAAAAGTCGTTGGTTATTAGACTAAAAGAAATCAAATATAAGTTATTATAACATATAATTTTTACATTTCAAATTTCTAACCGTTTTTGGTGCTCTTTCAGTAGAATTTCTCAATGACGCGATAAAATCTTTGCTCTCTTTTTCCATTTCAATTGTAGTCTCGGTTTCTTCGACTTGTTTTGGAAGCGAAATGCGACTAAAATTCCTCATTTTTGCTTCGGGAAGTGGTTTTAAAGTCAAAGAATTTATCTTTTGACTTATGTCATCAGTTGAAATATGTTCGATGCGTCTCAAAACTCTTAAAGGTACAGACCGGCGCATTGTCTTTTTTCCACCTACAGAAATACGTTTTGCCTTTTGTTCTACCACAGAAACTCGTTTTGCCTTTAGATTTCTGAAATAAAAAAATTAAATTATAAATAAGCATTTTTACTCAATTCATTAATAAATTTACGTTTTATCCATTGATCCACGTTTTGAAGGAAGGAAATTTTTCTTGGGCGTAAATAACCGAACTGAAATTATAAAAATTAAAAATGTAATGTAATGAAAATTAGCATACGCCCAGTTTATTGCTCACTTTTATTTTCTTTATCATAATATTCTTCATGATCTTGGTGTATATCTAGGGCATAAAAAAGTATAATTTAATTTAATTTCCTAATTTAGTACGTAAAATTTGTGGTTATGAAATTGCACTTACCGAACCATTCATCAGCTCCGTCGTCTTCTGTTGGAAGTGCAAAAAAGTCAACATACTTCGGGCAATTAAAATCGTACGAAGCCTTTTGAAGCTCCATTTAATGTCTATTTTAGAGCCAAGTCTTCACGATATTAATAAAAGAGAATAGATTTAAACTGAAGAAACAACAGCTTCGTCAAGACCCCAGAGTTCAAATTGAGAATTGAATATAAGCACGGTTGATTTAAACCAATCACAGTTTACATTTGAAAAGCATATCCAGTTTGTGATTGGCTAATGCACACCAAAGCCAACGTTATAAATGTTATTTAAAAATTACCGGTAGATCAGATTTGCATATAATTAATTTTAATAAAATTAATTTTTAATATTTTATATTATTTATATTATTATCATGTAATAAAAATTATTAATATATTTTGTATTCTTTTAGCAAAACAATTTTTAATTTTAATTAATTCAACTCTCACCATGTAGCGCTCGTTGTATTCTAAGATTGTAAGGTTGTAAGTTTCATTCAGAATGTAGGTACAAAAAGTTGTTGAGCTATTACTGTTAATAATTTGATTTTGTAGAGCTTCTTATAACTTTACGTTAAGTTTTAGACGAAAGTTATTTGTTAGTTACAATATTTATTCAATTTTAATAGCTATCGGTGAACAACGTCAGAACACTTGAAATGGAATCTCACGTAAAATCTGGCCAACAAGTCCTTGTTGTTTGGAAGCAGTTGGTGGCAGGAGAAATGTTGAAAGACTGCGTAGAATCCCTTCAAAAACGTGTTGGCAAATCAGGAAAAGTCTTTTTGGAAAATGTTGAACGGCTTGTAATGTGTAAGTTTAATTGCGCACCGATTTTTACAAAAATCACGTGTGTTTATGTTGCGAAATATCTTTCAGCTAATCACAAACAATCAACTTTTGATGTTATATTGTCTGGGGTTGTGCCTCAGTCGATTGTAATCCATAATGATGAACTCCTGGTCGAGTATCTTCGAATTTTAAAGCCAAACGGGCTTCTAGTCCTTCATGAACCTGTACTTGAATCTGGAGAACATCCAATAGTAAAAGTTTCATCACAAGTTACATGTTCCTTAAAACTCAGTGGATTTTTAAATATAGATGATCATGTATGTTGTTTTTATTGAATTTTTTAAAGATTTTCTAATCGTAAGATTTTTATCAATTCTAGAAATATGAGTCAACCATTGATACGACAGTTCAACAGCAAATGAAAGAAGATTATAATATTATTACTGATTTTCATATGTTGGAAATTATCTGCAACAAACCAAATTTTGAAATTGGATCCAGTTGTCTGCTCAATTTGAAAAAAGGTAAAGGATAAACATAAATTCTAAATAGATGTTTACCTACTGTGTTGTACTCATAGGATAAATTTAAATTGATTTATTTGTTTATTAGTCAACCCAGATGAAAATACAGCTAAGATTTGGTCTATATCTTCCAGTGAAATTATAGATGACGATATAATTGATTCTGACCAACTGCTGGATGAAGAGGATTTTCTGAAACCAGACCCAGCAACCTTAAAAGGTTACAATTTTGTAATATGGTTTTCAATGAATATTAAGTGTTTTGATTGTTGTAGTTTGTGGCACCACTGGAAAACGAAAAGCGTGCAAAAATTGTTCATGTGGTTTGGCTGATGAATTAGCTGATGAAAAGGGTGCGTCAAGTAATAACGAACGAAAAGCGACCTCGGCTTGTGGAAACGTAAGTTGGTTTAATATTCTTAAAATTAATTTACAATAATTTATTTTTTTAAATAACTTAGTGTTATTTGGGAGATGCTTTTCGATGTGCTAGTTGTCCGTACATGGGACTTCCGCCATTTAAGTCTGGAGAAAAGGTTACTCTCACTGAACAACAACTAAAAGCTGATTTATAATTTATTTGTACCATGTTTCGTGCAAATTAGTGTCATGCCACAAAAATTCTCTGTTTAGGTAAAAAGTTGTAATAAAATTTTCATTTTTAATATTTGAATTTTTTGGTGTGTGTGGAATATGAAAGTTACGTCTTTGTCGAGTACTGTGCTCTAACGGTAAATTGGAGAAGTAAAAGTGCTAAAATAGTGGTTTCAGGAACTTTGATAATAAATTTCATTTTAAAGCAAGACTCAATCGATAGAATGAATAAATATATTTTAGTGACTACAACTTTCGAAATTGGTTATGGTGGCAACGATTTCAACCCAATTATGATAATTATGGCAATTAGTAATTTCAACAACCAACTACAACCTGAAATTGTAATACATTTTTGATTGATTAGCTTTAAATAAACAAAAATTGACTTATTTCTCATGCAGATTTAATGACTTCATTTCGGGGTTGAATACTTATTTGCTTTGTGATTACCTTGGCAACTATAGTTGAACTAGAAAAGGTATCATTGCCGTTTTATTATCACAAATGCATGTTACTACGCATGAAACAGACGGCAAATTCGTATAGTTCGGAGCAATTCTGTGTAAATACTTCTAATCAGGTTAAAAATTAAATTCGTAAGTTAATGCAAATTTGAAACATTCAGGGAGTTCTTACATTTGTGTGAAATTTGAAAGTACAATTTAATTATGTTCAAATCCGACTAAGAATTTTTTTTATACTTTTCAAGTGTGCGTCCGATTGAACTACCTAAGTGCAAGCCCTCATGTTTCTGAAATTATTGTAAATATGAGACGATAGTACTGCATTAATTATTTGAAGATGAGACTTTAAAGAGCTTTAGCTGTAGCCTATGCCAGTATTTATTTTTGCTTTAATTAATGCATCATATATGTATGTGTATATATGTATATATGTGTATATATATATATCAAATCTCCAGAGTTGTAACCATAAATTAAAATTCTTAAGGAAGATGCGTGTAACAATATTTGCATTTTGATTTTCTTATTTCCAAATTCCCTGGGTTATTATGGGTCACAGTACTCATCAAAAATCAGTATATTTCAGTCACTGATTAAATTAATCATTCATATGAAAGTTTTCATTTCTTAATAACAATTTTTTATCTTTTAATAGCTGATATCATGTAGTGCTGGCACGTGCTGACTTGTTTGTGATTAAAAGTTTAAAAATAAAGAGGCAACCACAATCCTTCCTTGTTTCAGTCTTGTTTATCAGGCAAAACGGGTTGATGGGAAAAGTGGAGAAACGAGACAAAAGGAATTTCATTTTAAGATCATATAGGGGCGCCAAACTAAAGCTTTTGAAAATTGAGCACTTTAAAAACAGGCTTGCGGTAGCACCTTAGTGCACTTTTTTTGTATCAGCGCACCATCAGCTGCAGTTTTTTTTTATCTTAAAAGCAATATTGTTTGACTGCTAATAAGTTACGAAATATGGGATAAGAGCTGAGGCTACTTTACGAGCTATTGAAAGGTTTTGTATATTACTATGGTAATAAGATATTTCGAGAAACTTTATCTTCTGGTACCACAATACTTACATCAAAATGGCGTCGGTAAAACTAAAAAAATGCTTCTGTTTCAAGCAGTGCTAACCTTCCGTATAAAAAACTCTATACACCGGTGTATATAAAATAACCTTTAGATCGAAACGATGTAATATCCGGGGAGAGGGAGCAAATGCAATATTGGAAATTGGTTTCTGTTGACATTAAGTACAAATACTGTCGTGACTCGGTTTACTATGTTAATGTGATAATAAACCTGACTCCTTGGTACAGTGAAATAATTAACTCCGATAGGTAATATAATAATATTCGGCTTTATTAATGTTACAATGGAAGATCGGGTGAGTCCCGATCGAATACTTATGTAAGTTGTGGCGCTGGGTTTGTCGTCACGATTGGATGCCGATTCGGAGCTCCTTCGAATCGGGCCTATTCCGTTGGCTGTTGTTTGGTGTCTAGGGTTTTGGTGCGTCTGAACCTCGATTCAGCCGATACAGGTGCGCAGGATACCAGTCCTGCGTCCGATGATGCGTATTGGTAATCGTACGTGGCGGG
>JH431850.1:643595-769158 GCA_000239455.1 Strigamia maritima | reverse complement strand
TTTGAAAATTGAGCACTTTAAAACAGGCTTGCGGTAGCACCTTAGTGTCACTTTTTTGTATCAGCGCACCATCAGCTGCAGTTTTTTTTTTATCTTAAAAGCAATATTGTTTGACTGCTAATAAGTTACGAAATATGGGATAAGAGCTGAGGCTACTTTACGAGCTATTGAAAGGTTTTGTATATTACTATGGTAATAAGATATTTCGAGAAACTTTATCTTCTGGTACCACAATACTTACATCAAAATGGCGTCGGTAAAACTAAAAAAATGCTTCTGTTTCAAGCAGTGCTAACCTTCCGTATAAAAAACTCTATACACCGGTGTATATAAAATAACCTTTAGATCGAAACGATGTAATATCCGGGGAGAGGGAGCAAATGCAATATTGGAAATTGGTTTCTGTTGACATTAAGTACAAATACCTGTCCACAATTTTTCTCTATAAAAAATAGTATTATTAAGATTAAAAATAAGTTAGACAATTCGAAATACACTTCATGTCCTCACGAGTTTGACATATTGAAGAATGCGGTGCACAAAAACATGAAAATATTTATCGATGAAATGATCGTAGAAATAAATTTGGTTGTTTTATTATGTTTGTTATAGATCTGCAAGCTGTTGCATTTATGTTCATGTAGCGATAACAAAATAGTTGCATAGTTTCACGTTTGGAATCTGACAAAAGATTATTGCGGAAATCATGAATATATTGATTTTGAGAGCATAATATTAAATTATTCTCTTTGTAAATAGCATCAATATTTACAATTTTCTATTTCTCTCTTAAAGTAACTTCTAATAATACATCACGTAAAGTAATCCTAAAGAATGGAGTAAAGAGAGAAATCTATTTATTGACAAATGTCTTCATATGTAGGTGTGTTGCTCTGCTCTCCTTCGAACACGTCTGCAACTGACGATCAATAAGCCCTAACATAATTCACTCGGCAATCCCTAAATATATACTTTGGAAGATTGTGCCATAAATATTGCATGATTATTAATAATTTTGTAATGGCGAGCAAACCTAGGTAATTTATCCTATTTACTAGCTACTACCCCGTCGATATAAACGTTTTAATGTTTTTTATTTTGATTAATTTCGCGTAATGTGGTGAATTGTAACCAGACTTGTGCCCTAAGGTGCCTTTCTGCTTCTAACAAAATCGCCGAGAGAAATCAAGTGAAGGAGAAATATTGACTGGCGTTGATTTATCAGTCTCCTACGGATTTATGCATCAGTTGATTAACTCTCACCAAAGCCGTACACATTTTGAGATTTAGTGTCGATCTCTCTTTACGAGGAATGGTGAATTCGAGGAATGTTTTTTTACATTAACCTTTTTTCTTCCGTTCTGGAAGTTTTCAACTGCTGCTTCTATCTCTGTCCTTAGCTTTTTTCCAATCTCCCTTTCTGGAAAAGAGATTGTCAGCAAAAAGTCGAATGGATGAAACATATGAGGTGTGTCGTTTCGGGTTTGGGAAACTTAATCGGGGCTCACATCCTGTTTTTGACGACTGTTTATCTCATTTGTCATACAGCAGTTGGGAAGAAGATTAAGTGTCCATTTGCTAGAGATAATACATTGCTGATTAATAACTCCATTAAGCCCTACAGGAGTTTATAAACTGATACCAGAAAAGTTTTCATTTAGAAATAATAAAACGAAAAGTCTTGCAGCAAAGTAAAATTATTCGAAATGAAGTTTTGCTACATTACAATGTTGCGTTGGTCTTTATCTGGCTGTTTTCGCTTCAGCTATTACTGCGGAATAAATCCTTTGAATCCTGCTTGACAAAACGGAAATGTGCCAGCTTTCGTTTCTTTTCTTTTTTTTCGTATTGTGTAGACCGATAGGTGTACAACAGTTATCTTTGAGTAAGTGTTAGCATTATTATATTAAACTTAAAGACTAAAGTGAAACTTTTCTAATTGAGGATTTATATTTACTTTATTATACCCGTCTAAGTGTATTAATGCGTCGAAAACAAGTTTTTCATCTTTTTCCACTGCAATCCTCTGAAAAATATAACGATTTATTGGGGTGTTACTAGGAGAAGTGCAGGTTGCTATGACAATATGTGCTTGGAAGTATTTTGAGCCTAGTGAATTATAATTGATGGGTATCTTTTTCAGAGTAAAAAGTGAAGTTCTAAATTACCATAAAAGAAAATATGATTTTTTATGACTTTTTTTAGCAAAAGAAGGAAAACAAATAGGCTTAGAATTTCTAAGTTGTTGTTCAGTTCTCATGTCACGAAGTTCTTGCCTTTCAAAACTCGCAGAACTTCTTTCTTTGAGCTTTAACTCTTGGACTTGAACGCTTCGATTTTTTTTCCTCTTCAGAACTTTTTTGCCTTTGGCGCCTTGCATTGAACACAAAACACAATCCCATCAATACACTGAGGTTGCTGAATTGTTAGAAATCCAATTCTGCTTCTAAAAATTTCATTTTTAATATTGGTTGGAAATAAAAAAAGAAAAGCAACGTCTGCAGTCGTGCATAAATAAATTGAACGAATTAAATTTTAACTTGATCGAGTTTATTTTTGGTTTATTTTATAAATAAATTCACTAAAAAAAACTCAAAGCAATTTCTTTAACCTAAATTAAAACTAAACATGTAATTGAGTCAACGGTTTCGCAATTTGATTACTCTGTTTAGGAGAAAATTTGGTGGAATGAGTTGGAAAAAAGGTCATTGGATGGAAGAATGGCATTGAGAAGAAAAGTGGCTGAGTCAGAACAAAGACAGAAAGAGATAACCTTAACTCTTGCAGTGGCTATCCTTGGCTAAGCATCACCTCATCACTAGTGTGCTTTGTGCCAGTACAGATTTTCTCATATTGATCTGCTGGACTCGTTTTCAACAAAGATTTGCTGCCAAAAAGAAAATTGAAGATGAAAAACAAAATGATTGACATAAAAAAAAGTTTTCTTTAATTGACAGCAAAAATTTTATTAAAGTAGGCAAAAACAGTTGGATTTTATTTAATAAAAATGGAAATATTAATTATTTAACGTAAGAAATACTTTTAAATTTTTGAAAGATGAGATTTAACATAATTAAATTTTACCCAGATTTTTTTTTTAAAGCTTGAATTTCTTGTTTTTTTAATATTTTGAATGCAGAAGTTTTCAATTATTTGACACTTCGTTTTCTTTAATTTCATTTTTCTTGTAGTTGCAGGTTATAAGTCAACTTAATTTAATTTAAGCTGCTCTTAGCTGAAAACTTTTTAAACATTTTTTTCTTCATTTTCTGTATTTTTTATTTTCTTTATTTTGCTTCACTTCTAAGCAAAACCAATTATTTCTCGACAATTTATGAGAAAACTCTATTAAGCAAGCGCGCTCTTCAAAATCTTATGAGTTTCTATGTACTTATATTTCATTTCTTTTATATCTTAGCTTTTTTTAAAAAAAACAATATTACAGTTGAAAGTGGAATATTTTAACTGTACGGTTTTTTTTCTTTTTTTCAAAAGCAATTTTTATATTTTAAAAATATGGTACAGGAAATTTTCTGCATACATAATTTCTAATTGCAGTTAGTTGTTGTTTTTTTTTAAATTTATTTTACTTTGTTCATGTATACACAGTCAAAAGACCAAATTGGATTGTAGTTTTTGCATTAAAACAACTAAATGTTTTACCATTTCGAATTTTTGACCTTGGGCTTGGTTACATAATAATGAATCGTAACACAGCATGGAAACTGGACGATACGATTTCAATCAAAGTCTACTTTATCATGAATAAAAGTTTAATTAAATGAAAATTTGTCTTGGTGTGCACACTCCTCTTATGATGTGCACACCCTCCTCAAGTTGTCATCTGAGATGAGACTTAGTGCACTTTGCACGTAAAAGGTTCACATTTGCACCAAAATGGTGCATCATAGGACGTGTATGTTTTACACCCAAAGTCAAAAATCACTAAATTTTATTGCAACACTTTAATAACTGAAATATCAATTTTAAATTTATACTTATTTCTGGAAGTAAAGATTTTACTGTTATATGTATATTTTATTCGTCAAAATTGTTAGACTTTTATGTTTTTATTGTAATAATGAAAATAAATGTTTGCAGTCATAAGTTACATTTATAGTTTACGCTTTCGGCGCACCAAATGTTTCAACTGTAAGTTGGTTTTATTTGTTTCAAAGATTTTCTTCTTCCATTCTATTCCTTTGAGACGTCCAAAAAGCTGTGCTGATGTCAAAGAAGGCGATGTCCACTTGATAGACCACTTGGCAAATGCTCTCTAAAAATCGTTTCAACAGATTCACGAGAGTGGAAAGATTTCTAAACCATTTGAAAAGAATTCCTGTGTTGGATAGTGCAAAGTTTGTGTAGAAAATATTTAGTAATCAAATGACTTTTGCTAGCAAACTGTAAAGCTTTAAAATAAGCTGGTTTCCATGCGAGCAGATAATGAGGTAGTGGCCAACCTCTGATCCCCCATGAGGTTAATTGTATAGTTAAGGTTGCTTCAATGTAGGATCAATTCAAAGTTGATGCTTCACAAGCCACATTCATTTCATGTCAAATGATGTGTTTAACTTGCCTTCAACTTTTGAAACTACAACTTTTGCAAGTGTTAATGGGAAAATTCATCCTGTAACGTGGAATGGCCAAATTTAGAAATTTATACCTTGTGCCCATAAGATATTATGCAAATTTGCTATGTTATTAAAATTAACGCAACGCAACGTAACGTCTAAATGCTTCGCTGCAATTTTAAAAAACTTAAAATACTTTAAAAACTTAAAACACATACGGAATTTTATTCAGTTGAATCATGTTAACATATTGGTCAAGATTATTTCTTGTGTAATAAAAGCAAAGAGATTTATTCGCTGAATAAAAATACTAGCAATATTTCATGAACATTAAATCGGACGCCAGCTGGTGTATAGTAAAGAAAATGAACGCAACTCTGATTAAGCGTTCGAAAACATGTGTCTGTATCTGGGATGAAGTGAATTTCGGTTTCCATTGCTGCTTGACTGCGAATTTGATGGAGTAAGCGCCAATTTTACAACACACATGTCACAAACATTTGTGGTTCTTTTAGAAAAATCAATTTTTTTTTAAATGTCCTCAATTTTTCTCTACATTTAATTTCAATTGGAAATGTGAAAAAGTTGCTTCCGTGTTTCTGACAGCACACAGATTTGATAGATGAGTAAATAACAAGCGATTGCTTCCAGATGATGAGAAGCAGAACTTATTACTTAACTCAAAAGCAACTTTTTGACAAGATGATATCCTCAAAAACTGCCTGGAAAAATTATTACGATATGACTTCAAGCTGAAATTGGAAAATCGATTCCATTTCATATTTCAAATGATTTTGAAGGATACTTATCAGAAAACGAGAGAGATTGAGGCGGGAAAAAAAGTAAAGAGAGGGATCGCTAGCCTTAATACAAAATTCCACACTGCACTCAACATGAGCGCGATATAAAAATTCAATGGCTTCTGTATTAAGGCAGACGAGTGGTCACTTCAAAGTGGCCACAGCGGGAAGATATTCCTGTGAGTAGGTGAAATAAGTTTGACAGTTATCACATTACAGCTTCAGCTTAAAATCGGTGGTCCGACAAGCCAAAAAATGAAGGATTTCGAGAAATGCAATAAAAACAAGTTTTCGATTTTTTATTAAATAAAACTTTTCAGTGAATAAATTTTTCTTCCGTATGTCGTTCAGGTGAGTGCGAATATACAGTTAAATACATACGAAAAAAGGATTGTGGTGTTAGAGTTAACAAGCGCTTTTCGATGTTTGCTTCGCAGACCGCAAAAGACTTTTAGGCGCCCAGTAATGAGAGAAGATTGTGAAGGCTATCAAACTATCACCATAGCAACAAAACCGCCCGAGTGTTGAGTTATAGTTGCTAAAAGTCATCTCAGTGGAACGGACGTGGATGTGGAGGAAGAGGGTGGGGTTTGAGGGATGCAGGAGAAAGAGAAAGAGGGAGTGATGGCGTACAACAATTTTACTTGGCGTGTCCTTGAGCGTGTGAGATGCTCTTCCGTCATTTGGCCAGATAAAGAAACACAAGATGAAAAAAATCTATTTTTTCCCTCTGACATCTCATCTTCTTTCAACTGATGGATTACTATTAAGTTTCACGTTCTCCTTTCTTTTGAACAAAAAGCAAAAAAAAGATTAAGTAAAAATAAAAAATATTGTTCTCATTTGATCAAATTGTAGTTCACGGAGTCATCGTTTCCTACAGTTTATTAAGAAGGATTACTTGTTTGATGCCATTATTATTTTTTTGTCGATAATCAGTTATAAGTCGGTGTTTTGGAGACGCCTTTAACTATTTTTTATATTGGTGAACATAAAAAGCGATGTATGAGAAAGTATACTGCTAAACGTCTTTCACAGCTCTCTCGCTGCAAAGTGCATTGAGGGGTGTTGAAGGATATCCAGCTGGAGACCTCGTAGTCCGTGAAATTGGTTTCTGGTAAAATACAGCCAGATTACAGCCAACCCTCCCTCGTATTAGTCAATACGCCTGTTTATTTACACCCCGCAGGCAACCTTACCAAGAATGTAAGTCTTGGGTTTGACGTCAAACGAAAGTCGATAGTATATGTGGAAGGTAGACACGTTCGCATTGTGGTACCCCTTCTGATCTCTCTTGTCAGCCATCCTCAGCAGGTATTACTCATAAAACCTTTAGCAGTGAACTCTAGGTCGGCATCGATTGATTGGAAGACGCCAGTTGCACGCACACATTCCCCGATCCCTACATCATGATTTCATTGCTAGACGCTCAGATAATGACACGACAACCTTCGCTGGTCTCCCTCCCTGTCCGTTTATTCTCTCGTGTGTCTAGATTCGTCGTAGATCGTATTGATTTAATAAGAAACCCAAGTGAACATCTCAAAGAAATACATCAAAGTATAAAAAATTTAGAAAAAAAATTCTTAAAAATAAAATATGTAAAAATATTCCACGAACTCTTATAAAGTGATGGTGTCACCTGCATTGTAACCCCTTTAAAGACGCGATTAATCTGTTAACCATTAGATCTCCTAGTCACGCAGGTGACTGCAATGTCACGTGCAACACGTTAAATAGGAGCTCACGTGCCAGCCAAACTTGCGGAAGTAATGAAGGGTCTCAAGCTTTTGTTCTCGTATTGGCAGGCCTGCCAACTTGAAGAGCAAATGACGCGCAGGATAATAAAAAAATCAATTTGTCTCCAATAGCCAGGTGTGGCTTCCACAAGAGGCACCTGTTTGATTCAATTGACAAGAATATCCAAAGAGATTGCTGCTGCCAGTTTTGTATTTGCATCAACCCTTTTGCACCAAAGTTGGTCATAATTTCATTATTGTGCTCGGATTTACACGACTGATAATATATTTTGAACATGTTTAGAGGAGTTTATCTGACAATTTTTTCTAGATACGTGTTAAGAATGGAACGCGTATTTCCCATTTGTATCCGATACGTTTTTCTATTATTGACTTCATCAAATTTGTATTACTTCGTATTCTACACAGATTCTAATGCTGTTTATGCAGCAACATTAAAAGTTCCAATTTCAAACATAAAAATTCTAAACTCGTATTTGTCTGTGTTGTAAATAATAAAAAATTATGCATACATAATTATTTTGGCCCAATTTTGCCATGAATTTTAATATTTTTTCAATCATCTTGTACTAAAATTTGATGGGAGAAAGTTGCCTTACCATAAAACAAGTACAGAAAGGAAAAAGAAGGCAACCCTGCTTTTGGCGCTCGTTATTTTTAACTGAGGCGCCATTACGATCCATTGATTGTGCAGCATGTGGCAAGCAGCAGTCTTTGTGAAAATGTCTCGCACAAAAGAAGAAAAGTCCTTCGTTTGCATAGAAAAGTTTCAGGCAGACCTGAGACCCTCGTTTTCGAGAGTGCATTAACGTTTCCATGGAAAAAAAATTGTTTGACTGCAGGTACAAATCTATGGAGTACGGTATAAAAAGAAAAAAATGGATTATTTTTCTCTGTTGTCTCGGTGAAAATAAATTCTCCTTCGGAACAAAGGAGAGATAATAATAAAAAAGTCAATTTTGGCCAGGGAGTTATTTTCTATCCACAACCACATAGTCAATCTTGCATGGCAATTGGTATGGGAGTTGGTGTGAGTCCCTCGTTGCTCCTACGAGTAGATTTCGTGTCATAAGGAGTTTATTTCGAGGGTCGTCAATAATTCATTTGTAATGCGATCTACTGGTTCCCATCTGGAAAAAGCCTAAGTTACCTTCTGAAAAATAAATGTACTCACACCCACCAATATAACGTAAAAAGTGTCTATAAAACAGGCTCAGTTCGGAATATTATTCAGTGGCAACATTGTTTTGGTCCACCTACTTGTAAAATCAAATAAATAGCCGAATTACGGTACCCACATTTATTATTTAGGTTTTATTTAGGTAAATTATATTGATTTTTGAATTGCTTAACTTATCACGTACCTTCAATTCATTTACCTCAGTGGAGTGATTGATAAGTGTATCAAGAATTGTTTGAAAGTTGTCGGTTAGATGTATGCTAATGCAATTTCGACTCCATTGCCTCGCACCGAGACCTGGTTGAGATTAACAGCCAATTGAATTTTCTTCTCTTTTCCTCTGCTTTTTATCGAGCAACGTGACGTGTATTCAGACCAAGAAAATTGTCATGCGTGCCAATGATTTATTCGCAGGTACTACAGTACGCAAATGTAAAATACTCCGGAGAGATGCTGCTGATAAAGACGGCTACTTGCAGCTTAATAGAAAAATTTTCCCTTGTTAGTTGCATTAGTGCCTCCACTATGTAAATGGAACAAGCAACATAACATTCTAAAGAGTGCACTCAAAAAAGTTGCTGTAGCGTCACTGTTGCTATGACGACGAATTATTATCGGCAATGTTAGTTTTAAAGTGGATGGCTCCTTTTCCTTCTTGTCCCTCAGAGACTCTGAGGTTGCTCGTGTAGGACATGGTAATGATATCAGTATAAAAAGAAATGTGTTCGAAAAAAATTCGCCCATGGTCACTTCGGGACTTAGCTAAGAGGGGGAAAAAATGAGGAAAAATTAAGGCAAACAAAAAGGGATACAATTACAGCTGTAACTAAAGAAAGAAAATAAGTTCGCCAAAGGCAATTAATGATCAGAGAGAGTGGCAAAGTATATTTGTTTTTGTTTTCCAATGAACTTTGGTACTTTTTTTTAAAAAAAAAACAACAAAGGAATCGTGTCAATTTACTAGATGAGTGCTTTAATTGAGCGACTTGATGGAAAAACGAATGTTGTACGTCGGATTTTACACTTGAAATTGAAAGTGATTTGTTTACCTCTCACATTAACCCTAAGAGCGAATCAAAGTACATCTAAAATTAATGAAAGCAGTAAACCTTTTAGAAGTTCGAAATTGAAAAATTTTATTATAAAACATCAAAAGAATTTTTAATGCTCTAATACATTTGTTATAGAGGAGCGGACTGTTTTAAAAAGGGTTTAGTTTTATGATCCAATATATTTCTCTTTTCCAATTCTTTTCTTCGTTGGCCTTCTCGTGGAGATGCCGCGATATTTACGACTTTATATCATTTTCGACCCCTTGTGTTTCAGCAGCAAAACCCAACCGCAAGAGAAGGTATATAACATTCATTTTATAAGATAAGCAAACAAGGGGACTTCATCCTTTCACCAGACTGACTTCGATTGTACTGAACCCAAGATTATGACAATAACTTTGGAATGGCCAACCTTCGATGCTATCACAACCTGCGCTTCCAAAATGTTCAGGAAAAGCTCGGCTTTCTCCGTGATAAGATTACGTACATTCAACAAGGGCCAAGAAATCCATCGATTTAGTATTAAGTGGACTAAATTTATTAAATTATAGAAAATCAACCAATCATGAACTACAAATATCGGTGAATTATTTGCAGTCACTTAATCCCTCACATCTGTTTATCTGGCTGACAGCCAATGGGTATTTTTTTCTCTTTTTCTTTTAAAGATGCAATGCTAGAATGAATGAATTCTTGAAATAAAAACTATTTCTCTGAAAACTATTATAAAATTATTATATTAAAAATTATTATATTAAAAACTATTACAAAACTATTATATTAAAAACTATTATATTAAAAACTATTATAAAACTATTATATTAAAAACTATTATAAAACTATTATATTAAAAACTATTATAAAACTATTATATTAAAAACTATTATAAAACTATTATATTAAAAACTATTATAAAACTATTATATTAAAAACTATTATAAAACTATTAAAACAAATTATGGAAAAAAAATTAACGTTGTAAAAGTCAATTTAAAATGTTTAAAGGGACACAATGAGAAGTAAATAAACACTTTTGATATTACATGACATGATACTAATTCCACCTTAATCTGATTACGGCAGCGCATGTGGTATTGAATGTGCGAATGCAATAACGAACTCATTCCTTATTTATTAGCATTTTCACATTGATGATTTCTCTGTTAACACGATAAAATATAAACTCAAGACGTGAAATCTCTTGTGTGTACTTTATAAAGTTGGTTTTGAAAATATACCATAAATTCATTATGAACACTGCATCCTTTTCCCTCCTCTGAATTTTAAACCGTAACGCATCTAATTAAACCACGTGCAATTGATATGACAAGTGGAGAGAGTTTTGATAATCCACAGCTCCACCCGTTTAACGTTATCTGTAATGAACATTGAGACGCCTCCCACTGCCATCATTTGACACTTCAGAGCAGATGAGGTAGGGTCATCAACCTGAGCTCGTGGATTTTATTGCACATCGCCTTCAATATTGACGGGTTGGAATATGCGAACATTATCTTGAATATGTAGTTAGCCGTTTTTTCATCCACGAATTATAAATTAAAATATTTTCAATTTTCGATTTTTTTTATTAGCAGAACATCTTGTTTCATACAAGATAAATGTGAATCTACTCTTAATTCCCACAGTAAAAATGTGCTGATGGTAGCATGTACTAGGGATCATCTTAAGAGGTACCTTCGAGGCCAAATGTTTCCTCTTGTGATAAATTTAAGCTTTTGAAATATTGATTTCAACTGCACGCCTGTGCTTAAATGACTATTATTAAATAAATAAAAAAATGTAAAAGAAAACCACGTCTTTCCCACTTGCCAGTTAATAAATTTATAAAAATATATGCAAAACTCACTTTCATACTTTTTTTTTCGTAAAATTTAATTGTAAATTAGAAAAAAAAGACAAATGTTGTTTAATCTCCTTTTTGTTACTGTAGATAAAGATAAGATTTTTTTTTTTCTAAAAAAAAAATTCGGACTACATAGTTAATCTGCAAAATATTATATGAATATAAAATTACTCGATTGCAATTAATAAGTGTTTAACGGGTGGATGGTCAACAGTTTACAATGAATTAGCCTTGATTGTGGAGACAACTCGTTGGCATAGTCAATTAAACAGTGATATACACCTGTTTATCCCTGGGAACTCACGTTGCTTCCTATTAGCTTATCGCGGTCGGTATTTAGATCGATAAGATATTTTAATTAATTTCGCACGAATACCACTTCAACGACAATTTTTTTTATTGTCCAAAATGTCATTTACTTACTAAACTATAACAAATTCCTTATATTAAACAATTTACAATTCAAATGTCTTTTGTTTTGTCTGTATCATTCTCATTTAACTCTACCGTATTCTTTAAATATGACATGTATACATCAAATCCCAACGATATGACATTGTCGTACAACACTCTAAAACGAGTGGGCAAGACATAGAAATTAAATATTTGTGCAGGTGGCCAAATCATCCATTCGGCCAAATAAAATTGGGTTCCTTTCTGGATAATTTCTTGTTTCACAGTTGCGATTGTTGAGCCTTCCAACATTCCCATTGTGATGAAAAAGAAGCTTATAATGACAGGTGAAAAAAACACCTGATCAATTAAAACTTTTTTCAAAACAATTTTAAAAGTCCTTCCGGGAAGTTTTTTATCTAACCATAAATACCAAAAATGACAGACGGCACCAACAGTCGCACCGGATAGTGACATGTTCCGAGTTCTATTTCGGTCCCAGGAGTTCGTTTTTTGTCGAATTATGTCGTAATGTTGCTGGAGGATATCGCCTGTGCCGGACAGGCTTACGGATATGCCTATGTTTGTTGCTAGTAAGTATTTACCAAATATTACTTTGCTCGCTTTCCTCATGTTTTTGATGATTGAAAGTTGAAGCAAGCGTGAAATTGTCGTTGTCATGGTGCTTCTTTTAATCCAGAAATTCTGAAATTATTGCGTAGAGACGGTTATATATCAGTTTTATTAATTGTTATCATTAAATTAATTAAAATTATGGGCGTTTGAAAAAAGATTTCATGTATTTTGTCATGATTATGCAAAAAGTAAGAACAGATGTTTTGTGATTGGTGCAATTACCTGAAATTCATAACTTATACCTTTAAATAATTAATTTTGACACGCAGTTTAACGTCAGGAAAAAATATACGATGTAAAACTTAAAATGCCGACTCGTGCTCCAAGCCACCGCCATCACAGAAGCTTCGCCCACTTATATAAACAGGCCAGCGTAAAATTGATTATGTAACCGGCATCTTTTAATCGTTACTCAAAAATAAATGCTTTACTCAGATCAAAATTAAATATAATTCTATTCCAGTATAAATTTTATAGTAACTATTTTATTTGCTCATTTGCTTTGCTGTTCGATTGTTTTCAAATACTACTTGCCTGCACTTTTAGTAGGCCTTGGTGAAACGAGCACTCCGCAATGCGATTGGTAGATATTAAAACTTGCCCAACTCTTCCTTATAACATCGTCATTGAATTTTATATTCATCGCTGAAAAACTAAAATTATAAATAAAATATTTAAAAATTCATTCCAACTTAGATTCCTATTTAATTATCCAATAGCGAATAAGTGTGCTTTATGAATGAAATTGCTTGCCACCCCGCCATGAACAATTAAAGACGCATTCAAAGCGCATGCGTTGTCTCATACTGTCCGCCATTTTCACGTGGTACCCTCCAGAAGGATTCGGAAAGTGGTTGCGCTTGGATCTGGTGACGTACAAGGTACGCTGGACACTTTAATTTCTTTCTCCAGGTCTAGATTACCGTATAGGGGAAACTACGGCCGTATTCCCTATTAGATCGTTAACAAAGTGGCGACTCCGCTCAACAGTTGACTCAGTACCGGCCTTGTTCCTCGCGGCGTGCGTTGTTGACTCCCCGTTCGAGGCCAATCGGCGCCCCTTCGAGTCGCAGCTCACCCGTACACGTAGGTTTTACTTCTTTTCGCATGTCTGCCTTTGTCTCGATTTATGAGAAGAGCCCAGTTTGCACTTTGCTTCCGTATGCATCGTAATTCGAGTTTGGATTAGTTAACGTGAAAACAATTTTGGAATTGTGATTACACGCAAGGGTAAGTTAAGTTTTAAGTAAAACTTTGGGAAAATAATCTTTTTTTCTTTTTTCTTTGGATAATCGGTGTTCTTGTTTGTTGAAGGACAAAGCAAGTGGATCGGAACATAAACAAAGAGAGATAGTTGCGAGTGAATGCATTTTAGTTTCGAATCACTTATGTGTAATAATTAGTTTAAATTGGTTTTAACGCCAGTTTGATTTCCCACCTGGAGTGGGGAATATCGGACAAGGCGCGCAATCAGTTGAATTTGAAGTGATTCTATGATTTATTATAGGGGGAGCTTAAATCATGACTCACTAGTGCGTTTCAAGGCCTAGTTGACAATTAAGAATGAAGAAATCAGGTTAAAGATGAAAAAGTTTGTTATTACGAAACTTTTTACGTTTTTTTGTTTTTTTTTGTCTGTCTTGGGTTTAAGTGAAAAATCAAAACAAAACATGTCAGAAATGTCTCGATAAATTAAACCACTTAAATGTAATTTCTAAATTTTTTTTAAGAGTTTTAGTTTTTAATTTTTTTTTTTTTTTAAAAAGTAGGAAAATTACATTCATTTCGCATTATCTCTCGTTCTGCTCAATTTGACATCTACAACATGCGTTGTGGTGGCTTAAAATATTATTTCAGTATATTGTTCTTCGATGTTAGCATTTTCTGACATTTAACTCGAAAATTGAATGATATTATGTTCGCTGCTCACTTTGCTATTATAGTGGGGAATGGAAAAACAAATATTTTTTAAAATACATATTAAAAATTTGCTTGTATCGCTGCAAATATCAATTGGCGATAAATTACGAAGGGAAAAAAATATTTTCTGTGTGCTTAAGAGTTGTTACATGTTTGTTATTACAGTTGAAGCTCCACTCTCTCTACTCCACCAGTTGAATTGCACTTCGTCTTGCTGCCAAAATCAGTTGGCCGTTGTTAGACGTATTGGGTTCATTTACATTGGCAGGGGTTTTCTTTTGTGTAAATCTCATTAAGTACAGAAAAGTGAGATTACGTGCATAAACATACAATAATTCGGGGTAGGCATTTGTGTAGTCTTGTTAATATTAATAAAAGGGGTCGTTGCATTTGTACGAATTGGAATAATAAATTGGGAGAGTGTTTCTATTTGACAAGTTAATCAAGATAAATGGATGGGAACCCGAGTTTTGAATTGGGTAGTCGTGAATATATTCCTACTTAAACTGCGACAAAAGGAGATTGTATGCAAATGACTCTTAACTGATTAAATGGAAATTTAAAAGTATGCGAATAACTTATAGAAGTTGGCGTTAAAAGGTGATTTGTACTGCAGTGCAAATAAGAAAATTCATACTCACTTGTTCAATCTAAGAGTTTGAAATGGTGTTGGATACGGACACGTGACATGTGAACAAAGGCGTTGATGTTGAATTATTCAACTGTCTTCTTTCATCTTATTCTTCTTTATTTATTTTTTTATTACTTTCTCTGTAGGTCTAGCTTTCGATGAAACTGAATCCCGGTTATTGTTACGCACAGTAAGAACTAATGCAGCACTTTCGGCCTCACGTTTCGTAGACATCACTATAGGTTCATGATGGTTCGCAGAGGGCTTTTAAATAACAAAAATGGCGGTCACAAATTTTCTAGGAGGACTTACAGATGTTGTTGTTCTCTGTGCGAGTTGATTAGGAAAATGAAATTAGTTTTTATTACCAATTTAATGGTACTGTAAGTGTATTTACCATTCGAGGCTTTACAGAGGTAAACACGACAATTAGAGATGGACCTAAGCACGAAAGGGCCATTTTTGTAACTTAGGTGCATATTTTGTCTTGAAGTTTAGCCGATGGGAAGTGTTTGTTCTCATTATAAGTTGCGTGTTTGAAAGATAATCAATGCAATTTCATTTTCCGACAAATTTTATTTGCACAGACATTTTGACTGCAGACATGGGTGTTTAATTCAATATTGATGAATGTTCAGCTTGGGCAGTGCAAATATTAAAATTTATATGGAATGCTAATTTTTTTATCTTTTTTTTGGCATAAATAATTCCTTTCTTATGTTTCTTTTTCTTCTCTTTTCTTCTAAATACAGACCTCAACTATTTGTTTAAGGATTTAAAACTTCTTTCTTATATTTGAATTCAGTGTTGCATGCAAAGGTGTTTTTATTTCTTCAAAGTTTTTTCTTTTTCTTTTATAAAACATATGAAAACAGTTGGCACATGATTTAAATTGAATGTATGCCCGTGATATCCTTTGAATTCAGATGGGTGTTGGTTTTTTTCTTTTATCTCTAACGTTTCTCGCATCTGTTTCAGTACTAAGTTAAGCTCGTTTTACACACCTAAGTCTTCGATTAAACGAAGGTTAAAAAAATATCAGTTTGGATTTTCATGTTTTGAAAATGTGACATTAAAAAAAAGTTGAAGATTTTTTAATTTAAAAAAAAGAAAGAAAGAAAGAAAAAAGAAAATAAACAAAAAACAATAATTTTTTTGTTAGAATAATATTTTTTTATATATGACGAGGTAACACAGAAGATTGATTTCAGACCCGGTGCAAAATGGATGCAATAAATAATGTAATTAATTCTTTTGGCAAGTTGCAGTTGCGTCGTAGTTGAGTTTGCACGCCATATCTTAGTTCGATATTGGGTGTTTCTGACACTACAGTTCACTTCTATATTTTTTTTTATATCACTAGGCTAAAGGTTATGGAGTTACTGGTTATGTGGAGAGAGTCGAGTTTAAAGCCCTAAAAATGAATGAAAATGAAAGATTTAGCTAAAAAGCCAATGTGAGAGTATTTAAAAAAAAAAAACCGGTAAGATTACTCAAACTCGCACTTGAACATACGGAGAAACAAAATCTTCTGAGAAAGGAACGGATTACAGTATTCTTGGTATAAACGCTGATGATTATTTATTCACTCGACCTGTCTCCGGGTGTTGCTAAAGATGAACTGGTTTTGCATTTTATCGTCAGATTTTGATGTTCTGCCAGTACTGTATTTGATCTCTAGTTTTTCTAGCTATATACAAGTTTGTGAGTTTTGATGAACGAGTTGAATGGGTTTAGTTGGAGCCAAATATTTGTTGCAAGATGGAGAAGTAAAGTACGTATAAAAATACAAAAGTGGAACATCTGGAATTAGCTAAAACCGTCGCGGCGCTGCAAATATTTTTCTCATTTTTTATTTTTTTATTCTTGTCGTTCTTCCAAATATTCTCAATATAAATAGCTATGAAACATTGTCTATACGGCGTAAAATATTTTTCACATGTGACAGCCTAAAGTTCGGCAGGAAATGATAAAAATGTGCAAATTTTTATGATGGTAACATCGGGAGCAGGCCTCGCACCTGCTGCTGTCCTTAGTGCTATCTAAATTTGCAAACTTGGATTCGTGTCAAAAAATTGAAAGAAAAAAAAATATTAATATGATCTTGCAGACATTTTGGATATTAAATTCGGGGAAAGAAAAATTGGTAGAATACCGGTACTTGTTTTTTTTTTTGTGTGTTCGGTGCGTTTTGCTTTAAGAAATTTGATATCTCTTAAATAGAGAGCTAGAGTTTAATTCAGGATATGGTTCCTTCGTGTACGTGGTTCCTTCCGTTCTGTTCCATCCGAGTGAGTGCTGTTGTGGTTCATTGTAGCTTCGATTAACGATAGTAAAGTTTGCTGTTCATCTAATTTAGATAAAATGTCAGCTGCCCAGCTGAATATATCAATTTATATAAAAGCGTTTCTTATCTTTTGTTTACCACCTTCCCGGTCCTTTTATAATTTATAAACAGAAGTAATTTAAAAATATTGGGAAGGAAAATTATACTTGAAAAAATATTGCTATGGTGTTGGTTATGTAATTTTTTGTATGCACAGTAATCTTTTCGTGCCTGCACTTTTTTTTTTAATCTTCCGCTTTGGCTTTTTGCTAAGTTGATTTTTTTTTTTTTAATATAAAAATGAAATGAAGCATAGATTTTATCGAAGTGTATTTGCAACCTGAAAAAAAAACGAGTTGTCTCGAGGAGGAAATGAGACTTTTGTGACCTCGAATTTGTACGTTTTCAAATTTTAATATTTTAATTATGCTTTTTACTGCCACTACTGATTATCCATTTTATGGTAAATTTTTTTGTTTTTATTTTTATTTTTATTTTTATTTTTTTTTTTACTAGGATTTGCTCATAGAACAAGGGTTGCCAAAACAATTTTTTTTCTAATATTTTTGTCACTTTTTCACTTTTTATTTTTACGTTTTTTTGCCATAATGATTTTTTTTTGATGGACTGGACGAAATTTTTTTTTGACGAAATTTTTTTCATATTTTTTATTTCCAGGCAGACTGGCAAAATATTAATTTGTGACATGAAAATGAGCAAAGTGGGGAACCAGACCAATAGTAACGACCCGCAAGCCGTCAACTCGCGGCTGTTTGTAGGCAATCTGAACACTTACCAAGTAACCAAGGATGATGTGGAGCGTATGTTCAAACGCTATGGGCGCATAGCTGGCATCTCGATGCATAAGGGCTATGCGTTTGTACAATTCACCAATCCGTATGATGCGAGAAATGCCGTTCAGGGCGAGGATTCTGCCGTCGTCTGCGGTCAAACCCTTGGTGAGTGCACCACCTTTTTTTTTGGTGTACCCTACCTCGTTAAATTTTTTTTCATCTAAATTTTTTTATTTTTATTTTTATTTTTATTTTTAATTTTTATTTTTATTTTTATTTTTATTTTTATTTTTATTTTTATTTTTATTTTCGTAATTTTTTTTCTTTACATACAGAGAACACTTTTGGGTCAATTTTCATTGACCCAATTTTTTTTTCTTTTTACATTTTGGCAGTACCTACCTCTCCTCACCTTGTTTTCAGATACGAATGAATTTTTCCCTATTTTCCCTTGAGACTTTAAACTGAAGAAGTACATTTTTGTATTGATTTTCTACATTACAATCTTACTACTTATGGAGCTTAGTCTTCTTTGTGGAATGCCGTTTTCTAAATATTTGCTTGCATGTCAAATTGTAGGCTAGACTTTGACAAATTAAAATTAGATTTTCTTACGGGTATTAATTGTCACAGCGAATATTTGCGGTAAATGATTCGTCCAAAATATGGATTATTAAAAATGGGGTTTCGATATTTTTCTTTGACATTTACCAGCACGGCCTGGAATTATACTTCACACTGTTCCAACAGACAGTGATAGATCAAACGGGCAATACAAACCTCAAAATAAAAAAAAATATAATAATAAGAAGAAAAATATAAATAAAAAGAAAAAAACAAACGATAATTTTCTTTTATTGTATTTTTTGTCGGAAGTTTTTATTTTTCTCTATATATCAAAGAAAAAAGTTAATAGGAGGCAAAGTTAGGTGAAGGAAAAAATATTGAGGCCAACCACACCCTCAACGAGAAAAGGGAGACGCCACATAAACATTAAACACTTCCATTGATTCTCGAGGGAAGAAAAGGAAATATAAAGTAATAGTAGTTTTGCTAACAGGTAGTTACCTTGTAGACCGTTTAAATCCATCAGTTTACAAGGCTGTTTGAATTTATAGAGTGAAATAAGCCATTTGTTTTCGGCTAAAAAATGACGTGATGAATAGAGGAAGAGAAGAGAAGTTGTTTTTTATTTTTAGATTAGATGAAAGTTTTGCCAAAAAGTTGATCAGGGGGGGACAGTTTAGACGTTTTATTTTGGTCTTTAATTAATTAGGAAATGTAAGTAGACTGAGTAACCTCGGGTGTTAGTGGTTGGCACAAGGTGAAGTTAATAAAGTTTGCGCTAAGACTCTGAGTAACTGGGGATTTGCAAACTTGATGACCGTGATGGATTTAGGATTAATGCGATCGGTCATCGAGGTTAGGACGAAGGTGACAATTTAGCTAGGAATAGGTACGCGGGATTTTTATGGTAGGCCTGGAAATTTACGGGATGGAAGGAATAAGGAATGGGTATCCGCTCAAGTTAGTTCCACTTGCCAAGTGCAGTATTTCAAATGTAAGCAGTGTGGCGGTACGCTCGAGAAAGTGGCATTGCTAATAAGATTTATTTCAGTGCGTTAGTTAAATGGACTTGTGTCCTAAGGTTAACATTTTATTTGCATTTTAAATGTTGGGAGGATGTAGGAGGAGATAAAAGAGGAAATTAGAGGATGTTTCTTCTTCCGCCCTTTAGCTGGCAACTGAATTCGCAATTTATTGCGAAAAAAAAAATGCGGATTTAAATATTACATATAGGGAGTTGAAATGAGTATAGCTTTCGGGGGAACTGGTGAAGAAATTTAATTCTTGCTTGATTAGTTTTAGTTTTGAGTGGTTTTTTTGTTGATGTTAAAATCATCCTCTGCTACCAGGATATAGTTTAGTAACTATATATTGCAACTATGATTAACATCAGGAGTTTTTTAGTATTTATTATATTTTGGTTTAACATGTTGGTTCGCCATTGTGGTTCGCCATTGGAATTTATAAAAAGAGTTTGTAGCTCATTTTGATTGCCGTGAAAATGGAACGGTCCTCTTTATTAGGTGTAGCCGCAGCTTTGTGTTATAACCCCACAGGGGAGCAAACAGGAACGATATTGCAGTGATCTCGCTTCCATAGAGAAAATTTGTTATTACAAAATCTTGGGATCAGGGTTGATAAGCTGTTGTGTTATTAATTCATGAGAAAATACATAAGATTCTTGATAAGAAATTTTAAATAAAAAATATTACGGTTAATTGCCAATTTATTTAATTGCTAATATTAATATGTTTTGAAATGTAATTGGTATTTTATAAAGGTAAGTGTGAAATCAACTTCATCTTCTATTTTCATGCTAAATTGCCATTTTGAAAAGTTTGCGAGATCTTTTTTATATGAATACACATCTCAAGTGTTCGAAAGAAATATTTCCAATGGCTGCTCGGTTTACTCCATTAAGAAAATAGGCTCATAAATTTTGAATAATATTTTCTCAAAAGTAACTGCCATTTCTTGTTGAGGTATTAAAATTTGAAATTTATTCTCATTTTAATTTCAAGATTCGCATATTGGACTTTTTTTTTATTTCGTTTTTCGTTGCAAATATACACTTGAGCGCAATTTGGAAATCTTAAGAAAACAAAATAAAAAGGGAGAAAAAATATATGCACTCAATTTTCAAGATCTTTGTGAGGATTTCCTGGCGCACGTTTATGTTCTCCCCGTTATTATAACATGAACTCCACCAGGAGGAGGGAATAGGGGGTCAAAGGAACTCTCTTTTTAAACTTCCTTTCCCCTTACTCTTATTGGCAATAATAAAAGCGAGGGAAGGAAGTAGCACAAGAGAAGTAATTTGAAGTTGGCTTTGGTGGCTGTGTTGGGCGGAGGGGAAAAAACTATTTTTTATATCCTTTCTGCCTTTGGTTAAGATTTCTTTAGCTTAACCCTATCCTATCATTACTATACAGCAACAATAGACAAATTTGAAACGATACGCCATTTAAATATAGACATCTTGTCAAATTGAAGGCTTAGAATAATGAAAAATAGTCCTTTCGAGCACCACTCTTCTTTTTTTAAAAATATATTTTTTATATTTTTATAAAGTATTAAGCTGAGTGTTGAGTTTTTCAAAAGATAGAATTGCTGGAATTGGTAACTTTAAATTGAAAGTTTTATTTTTTATGGCTAGTGTAAGTAATCTATTGAACCCTGGAGGTGTGGAAAAAGCACATTAAAGCTGCACGAATCGTTGGATATGTTTTGACCAATGTCTAACGTTTCACAAATTATATTGGCTTTTTTCCAAAGGTCGAGCAGGAGGAGAAAGCCTGGAATTGAAAAAGTACTAAACATATGCGTCAAGTGGTGTGTAAGGTTTTAATCGTTTATAAAATGTAGAGATGCGGACATTTTTAAATGACATTGAAAAAGATTGATTACTTACATGGTATGTGGTATTAAAGTGAAATTGAAAGTTTCACAATGGTTTTAAATATTAGGTGCAGAATTGGAGATAATGAAAAGGAATGGCGGAAATTGTTTTCGTTTATCATGCACAGTTAGTGTAGCAGTGTATGTAACCAAATGAATCTTCAATTCTTCATTTTTACTTCTAAACTTTTAAATGAGATTTTGCATTGCTGATGTTGTAATAATTTTTGTTTTTCCATAAGTCATATATCAGTAAAAATTTTATATCACATAAAAATAAATGACCCCATATGCTTAGTTGGTAGGGGGAGGGGTTGAATTTGCAATGAAAAAAGGAATGAGAGAAACAGAAATCACAAACAATTATGGTACAGAACGATATGATCGTCAGATCGCTTCATAGAAAACTGTCACTGTGTGTTTGTTTACCTGCAAAACTATTTTTGGACATTCTTCTTTCGAAGTATCCGGTAAAAAATAAACTTTAGCTTTTTTAAAGCTCAGTTAACAATAAAATCAGCTTATTTATGGTTTTATAAGCTCGCAAATTTGCATCTTTGGACGGATTAGTTCAAATATCAATTTGAATGGAAATCGAAGCAAATTATTAATTTAGTTAATTTTGAGTCGCGGCGCGAGAACGATCATGTTTAACTTCTAATTAAACTAGCAATTCCATATAAACACTCGCATTAATTATACAAAAATAGATATTTTTACCATAAATTTGTCCGTGCACTATGTAAATAAATATGTGAAGAATGGAATTTTCTATTTGTGTACTATTATGTCGACATCGACAAGGACTTTTATTATTTGGTCCTTGATTTTTGGGGGAGGGATGGGGCCGAAAATTTCAGAGTAATTTGCTTCATGTAAACTTACTTAATTATTAAAATGAGTATTTGAGTGGCGTATAATTGATCGAGTGTTGTTTTTATGCGCTAATTGAACTTCGATGTAGAAATCAAATTAAAATTTACGAGCTACACAACATATTTTTAAAGTAATTATTATTAGATTAACAATACAAATTAACTTGCCACATTATATTTTTAAAAGCAAATTTGAGCTTGACATTTTTGAGGTTCTACTTTTGTTGAAAGTTCGGTATGGTTATGACGTACAGACGTACATGGGAATTAATCAAATGAACTAGCTCTATTTTTATACAAACAATATTAGATTAACTCGCAGCTCATGTCAAATATTGCCAAACAATCTGGCTGGGTTCAGCCGCTTTAGTCAACATCGGAGTCAAGAGGCATCGACTACTTAAAGCATGGAAAATATAATTTATGGGAAAAGGGTGTAGGTTAAATATATGATTTTGTTTTATTTGTGTATACTTATTATTTAGTCGGTTTACTTGCTTTAGATTTATCTGAAATGGAAATTATAGATTATTTCTATGGTTAAGGTGGTTTGTCGGTCCCTAAACACCTACTTTTCGTTTTTTGAAAAATGAACAACCATTATTTACTCTGGAAACATGAATTGCAATTTTTTTGTGCCAAGTTTGCTGTATAAGCATATCTTCGGAAAATCTAATCAGGTTTTTTTTAAGGAAAAGAACATGAAACAGATGGGGTTTAATTTGTCAAAATTCTAAACTTAAAGTAGCAAATGAAATTATGAAAAAAAATGATTAAACATTATCAGGATGTTTGCATATGTAAATCTAGAATTTTATTTGTATTTGAATTCGCTCTTCCTCTGTTGTGCGGTTGCAGTGTAGGTTGATGTTGTGCAACGACCAAAAACACTTGTGATTCGGGTATGTTCCATTTGAAATGTTTGCATGAGTGCAACACGAGTTTTTTTGTATCTAAATCCTGTGCAAATATCAAAAGACGTGTAAATCGCTTTATTCCCGTTCACTGACTTAGTTTCCAGCTGCAGATTCATAAGTTTGTTTTTATTGCACTTAAATACTTAGTTTTATTAAGTAAAAATGTTTTTACAGCTTTTCTTACGAGCATGAAACTGGTATATTAATTAACGATGATTTTGTTTTCTTGGCTGAGATGAGATGACGATGGGATTTAAGTGTCTTAGTGCGTCTGAGAGAGCGTGGATTTTTATGAAAATTAATCTTAATGGGTATGAGAGATGTTAAGGGTGTATTGTGAGTGCGGGACAATTCGTTCCAATTATCTGAACATTTTTAAATGCCGCCATGACGAGCCGTGATATGTTGTGCAACGGTTTCCTGTTTACTGAGGTCGTTTTATTGAGTTGCAATTTCCAAGACGAGAAAGCCCGGAAATGTAGGGAAGCATGGTGGCTTCTCTTTCCTACTTTTCCATCTTGTATTCGTCCTCAAACGTAATTGCATTATATTATTAAGATGCGACAACAAGCAGATGTTGTGTAATTAACCTGGATGACTCTCCCGAGAACAAATTCAGACAAACGTCCAAATAGAGCAGTTTTAATTATTTGACTTTTTCCATTTTTTTGAAATTTTAATTTGAATAAATTTTAACCGAATAAATGCAACGTGCAAGAGGAGAAAAGCAGCCATTAGGTTGACTAGGAGAAAAAAGTTTAAAAATGGAAGTAAAATATAAAAAAATTAATAGTTTTTGATACACTATACACACACAGGAGCTTTATATAGTTGCTAGCTTACTTTCTGGCGATAAACATAATTGCAGGCAGATGTTGAGTGCCTAAAAAGTTTTTAAATTCATTCGCAGTAAGACAGAATGGTGTTTGCAAAATCGAGAATTTTCGCGTCATTAGTCGGCAGGTGATGGGTAATGTGCCAGATGCGTGACAAACAATGTGTGTTCAGTTATACGTTTGGCGTTATTATATCTAAATGTATATTTCCAAAACGGTTAAATTAGGTATAAAATTAGATTGTATCTTGCAAATTGACTTTTTCTTTTTTTGCTTATTTTGGAATATTTATCTAAGTAGAACTGGTAAAAAAAATTCGACATTGTTTGAAATAAAAAGAAATTACCATCATTAAAGTATGAGGCTGACGTCATAATATTGGGGGAGGGCTAGGCTCAATCTCTTAATAAAATATATAAAATGAGTATTATTCTTTTGAGCAATATTTTTATGAACTATAAATAGGTGAAAGCAATAAATATAACACGTACGATGTTTTATGCATTGGCACAGACTATTCGGTGAGTTCTTTATTGTTCTGTAGCTTCCATGAACCCATGACATTGATATGTTGATATGTTTTGGCCTATTAACCTAGTCATTTAATAGAAGACATTAACATATAACAAACCCGAACGCTTTTAAAATGTAGTTTTAAAACATTTAAATAATATGTTCAAAAAAAATTAAAAATCTGAATTTCATGTCTACTTAAAAACGTACTAAATCACATTAAAAAAATCTATGGGTTTACAAGTTTCGGCGTTACCTGGTTTTGTTATAAAAATACTAGTTACAGCTCTTCAGTTTGAATTTGTACAAATTTTAGGCTTGAAAATATTGTGCTAGCGATCAATGATGACTCGCTCAGTAAATTTACTCAGGATTTCTCATACGGTATTTGCAGTCTGGCAACGTACAAGGGTATTTTTAAAGTTTTGATTTTATAGTTTTACTTATAAAAATTACTGAGTGGCATAGATAAGTCATGGATTGCTTTTTACTTTTAGGTTAACGGTAAAATTAGGTCTTATAACGTGATTTTAACATTTCAGTTAATGGGGGAATTAGTTCTAGCACGAAAAAACTCTAAATGGAAGGTGTGATGCCATTTCAGTGCGAGAATGGGTGTACAGAATTTACTGCTGAGGGGTGGATTAAATGGAGGGGAAAATGGTCGAAGTAAAGCAATTGAGGGGCTAACACTGAGATGAAGTTCCAATAATTTTATTGGATTTTTATTTGAATTTTTTCTTTGGTAGAAGGGTTTTATATTGATTTGAACAAATTGCACCGTGTGCATTTATGTTTACTTCACACTCGGGTTTATCTTTGAAATGAAAGCAAGAAAAATGTCAACATTAAATTTTATTTATTTGGATATATATACCTATACTGCGACAATTTTATTTAAATATTTACAAGAGCTATAATTTCGTAATAAATCCACTACAAACGTGTAAGCGCAGTGTAACATACAGCATACAACATACTGCCGAGCCATAAGTTACACGAATGTTTACATGTTTTTCTACACGTTGGCGGGTTCTAACTATTAACTTTTACGACTATTGCCTAATCCTGTCTCGAAGTTATAAAACTAAATGCCTATTATATCGTATGAGCTAAATAGAGACGTTTGTAACTGCTCATATGAGGTCACATCATTTATTATGAGCTTGTTTGTGTAATGTTTGTCAGAAACAGGCTGTAAAATAGTATTAATAAATTACTTAAGTAGCTGTGTATGAAAAGTATTTGCACTCTCCAGGCAGTGGGGAAAAAAACATGTAAATTATGGGCACGAACTTAAAGTTTTTGAGAAAAATGCTATGTCATAATTTGCACTTATCTGCGCACTAAATGTGTGCTTGAAATTGTATTATTAGCAGTGCATGTCTAGGGATGATCAATCACTGAACTACTAAAGCATGTCTTGTTTAGATTAGAATCAGAGGCCACATGGAGCATTTGACCCAGGTTTTTAAAATAAATTTGGTTAAATTATATGCTTTAACTATTTTTATTTGTTTTGGAAAACCGTTTTGGCTAAATCTGTTGCCCAATGTTTTGCGAGTTGGAAAATTGGCGACTGAGAAAATTTGCATTTATCCTTGCGGTGAAATTTGTTTCACGTGCAAGTTGCAGTTATAAACGTGGAATCGGTAACTTAATCTGCATGACGCTGAATGTGGTGCAAATTACATGTTTACACGCATGTAAATGACATTTTAAGCCCGGCTACTATTTATTCGTAAGTGTCTTCGTAAAGGGTGCTACATGTATTACCGTGATTAGTAAAAATGTTAACACAAATGGAAATGGTGATTTGAGTTTCAAAATAAGAGCGAATGCTTAGAATATTTTGTGGTTTGCTAATTGAACGTGCTGAAGCTTTGGTAAGAGTTTATTGGTCAGTTTTGCTTGCCTCTTTCACATATTGCGGGTGAAGAGGAAGAAGCTTATTGCTCGCTCGCCACTTTCATCGTCTCACTGCTCTTAGTGTTCATTTCCTCGTGTTGGCGTTGTGTGCGCTGTCACTGGGTTCGTTTCTTTACCTCCAACCACCCATGGCTGTTCTTGCTCACAGTGACCAGAGCGGGAAATACCCATTTGTGAGAGCATGATTGGGTTTTCTCCTTGATCTCGCGTTTAACTTTTATCGTGTTAAGTGTAAATTGGAATGAATTGAGAGAATGAGAGTGGGCACTTGATTTTGTATGTGTAGGTTTTTTATTCTTCTTATTTTATTTTTTTATTTTTGGAGTTTAGCATTCTTGGTAAATTTAAAAGTGTTGTAGGGTTTTATTTAAATTTCCCTCGAGATGAAATAAAAAATGGAAGAGGTAAAAAGTTTGGAATGTGAAAATTATTCTGTGAACGGTGACATAGTCTCAAGGAAGTGGAATTACTCACTTAGGAGTTAAAGGCAATTTACTGAAGGTGATTGACGAACTTGTTGGCATAGATTAAGCTTTCTGACACTTGAATAATCGGGAACAACAACAACAACAACACTTTAATGTTATTTGTGGGTTTGTAGGTGAAGGAACTTGACATTTTTTAGTTTGATAAAAAAAATGTTTTCTTGGTGAACATAGATAAGATGCTGAATTGTATTCAGGCAATTGTACCCTATTTTTCGATATGTGGGTTTGTCACAAAAAAAAAAAAAAAAAACAAGTTTAAACCTCAAGAGGTTAAGTGAGTATTTGGCTTGGTTGCTGGTGTTTGACTCGATTGTACACTTAATGCTGAACCCCACAATGGAATACCTGGAATGTCGAATGTATAAATGTCAAATACCATACAGACCAGATTGTGCTTTTGCAGCACCATGGTGAGTGAAATAAAATAAAATTATACGATCATTGTCAGGAGATGAGAGAGAATACTTGAAAATGTCAAGATACAAAGTTTTTTTTATTTTGATTTGCTGTATTGCGTTTCTACATTTCCGTATTTCTTTTTTTTTAAAGAAATTTATTTCATATATTTTTGTTGATAACTCGAGTTGGTGCAATGAATTTGCTAAGAAATCAACATCGAGAAGATTTAAACCAGTTAAAAATGTTGTTGAATCATACAACGAATATTGCACAAACGAGTATAAATAGCTTGATTCACTTTAAAAATTATTTTAATGTCAATGCACTTAGAAAGTACTATGTCGGCACAAACACAGTCTGATTTTATTAGAAAATCAACATGACCTGACAATTGATCGCTCAATTCGGCACCTAAAATGAATGAATTGAGGACAATTCGTACAAATTATATTTTATTTGGTAACGTATTGGCGATACAGTAACGTGACCTAAATATGACATATTTGGTAGCTACATCTGATTCTAAGATAAATTAGCCTTTAAAAAGGTCTATACTATTAGTCAAGTGTGTTTGTGTGCACATAATGGATCTTTTGATGATAGGGGGGAACCAGGAGAAAGGGAAATTGATTGGCTAGGAATCACAATATTGCATCATCAGTAGTGGAGAGCAGTCTAAATTGATTGGTTACTTCCAATCAGGATGACAGTGGGGGTGGGGTGTGGGGGACTGGGAGCGATTTGAAGAGATTCTTAAGTTTTTTGCAAAGACAAAAATTTCTCATATTAGCAAACAGCAGGATTTCTTTTCCTTCGTCAGCCGGTGCCACAAATTTCCTTGGTTCACATTTTGATTACATTTTGCTTTTGAACATTTTTAGTGAACCACGTTTGATAATGTGGTTTTTAAAACTTGATTATATCAATACTGTAACATGTGCACATTTTGACATATATCGATTTTCCAAGTTGTAGTTTTTAATACCAATATGCTTTTTTCTGTCTGTCTTTTAAAATAATTTTTGTGTTGTGCAGATATGGATTTTTTTTTTCCCCCACAGGGAAGGAGACGTTGATAAAAATTGTTACATAACAAAGATAGCAACTAGCAAACAAGAGATTTGCCGTTCGATTCTAGCCATATTAAAAATTGTTGGTTGTGTGTTGTTGTTTACACCTTAATTAATTAATTTCATTTGTTTAATCGAAGAAAAGAAGAGAGTTGATAAAATTTTATGTTTGAGGTAATGAAGACAGGTGTTAGATTAACTTGATGAGATTTTTGATTAATGTTTTTAAATAAATTAGAATTTACAAACCAGGGATCACTTTTTAGTTCTGTTTGTTATAACCCTTTTTTAGTGTACACATTACTTCCGTTTGTAACCTCCAGCGTTTTTACATGTAAACCTACTTTTACTCCATGTAATAAACCAATTAGTTCATTTATTAAAACAAAGATTTCCCAATAGTCTGTGAATAGTCCCTGTCACGTTATTCACATTTTCTTATCTAATACACGCAGTAGCAAACACTTACTTAATCCCCTCGGAAGTATTAGTACTAGATTCCTTCTTTTGTTTCAATTCAAACCTGACGTTATGCCTCGCGTTGTGTTCTGAGGCTCCCATGCAAACTAATGGAAGCCTTATCAGCTGTTGAATAACTATAACGCACAAACTTTCATAAAGAGTGGGCTCGCGGGTTATTTTTTAAAAAGCTTTTGTGTTATTAGGCTTCAACTGCATTGTACTATTGGTAGAAATCCCCACGGTATTTGGACTGAAAAAGGGGTCAAACAACACCCGGTCATTCGGTTTGTTTGTCCACATTGAAAGCCGCAATATTATTACATCATAAAAATTAATTCGTGACTTCTTCATTAACGATACCATCAAAGAATGTCGGAACAATGTTTGGTTGCATGTGTACAAATTATGCAATTATTGAATCAAAACTGCAAAAGGAGTTAAAGTTCAAAAAACACAAACCCTAATTACCATTGCTTCGCTTGTCAGCTCAATTATGCACATTTAATACAGAACTCGGGTCAAGCGCGTTTAAAAAACTGCTTGTTTCTATAACAACAATTATTTAAGCTAATGGTGAATGGTGAATGTAAACAGCAATGACGATAAAAGGCGGCTTTAGACCAGAGGTTGTTTAAATAGTAAATTGAAGGCAATCTTGGGGGTTTAGAACAGGTTATTATTATTGTGCTTACATACCCAGGGGGAATCAGACAGAGTGAACTGCTTCCTGCGTAACTTTTAATTTCCTCAACAATACAATCTGGAAAGCTACAAGGAATATTCAAGTTAACAATTGTCACTCAGTATGATTCGCTAGTTTAATTAGTTAAAAACAATGACCGTTGAAGGATATTAGATTTTGTCATTTAGGTGGCCTAAATGTAATGAATTAAAGCCGAAAAATGTGAGAAATTTTTTGAAGACAAATACTCCGTAATTACGACTTAATTGAAGCGGGGGAACTCACCACCCACATTCATTAGGAACCACTAATTGTTGAAATGTGTTTCTGTTCTATTCATCCATCGCCAAGGTACTGTTCGGTTGGGCGAGTTGCCAGTGCGCTGATTTTGTGCCAGGCATGTAGCATCCACTAGAGGGAAGTAATCATACGCCATTGAAGAGTCATTACTGTAGATGTCTTTAACTTGGGTTCCAGCAACTCTACATTCTTGGCAAATTTTGATTTTATTAATACATTTTCGTGACCGAAAAGAATTTAGTTAAGTTAATCAACTTGTTCGTTTAAAAGTATAAAGGTTATCACTTCTTTAATTAACACACTCATTAAAAAAAGGGTTTGGAAGTGTTGATTTTATCTGATTTGTGTTATTGGGCTATAATTATGTGACAAGTAAGCCTAGGAGATTGTGAGTTGGAATTATTTGTTTATGTATATATTTATGAGGTCACTAGGCGCAAAGTGCGAATGGTGTTGGTTGATTTAGGTTTAGGTTAGTAAAATGTATTTATTTTACACGTTTAAAAAAGTTGTTGATTTAGTCTATTCCGTTTATGTGGTTCAGTGAGTTCATTTTTTTTTGTTGAGTTGTTTGGTGTTTTTTTTTCCTTTTTTTTTTCCGGTCCCAGTTGTGAGCATTTTCAGGGGAATAATAAAGATGGTTTTATTGAGTCATTCGGAATTCACTTTATGGAAATAACATCAAACTATAACTCGCTTTATGACCGACATGAGCCATTTCTGGATTTTTGAACGTGTGGGAGAAGTGGGTAGAGACAACTGCATGCTGCCATTTTTATTATTGGAAAACGAAGACATTTCTAGTTTTTTCGGTTTTGTTATTACTATGAATTTTTTTTCTATGTTTATTTAATATAAAAAAATTGCATTAATATTGATCATTCTTTATTTTCCGATCAAAGTTATTTTATTAAATGAGCTGAAGAAAATCGATACATTTTTTTACTGGCTGAGACAAAAATAACAAGAAAAAAATGAAAGAGGATACAGTTTATTTAATTCTCTTGAAAGTTGAGTTGATTAATATTTACAGGTGATTGGCATTGGAAATACTGGATGAAAATTGATATGAGCAGAGATGTTCCCTATTGGCATTTATTCTCTGTGGCACCAGCTGTCGCTTGAGCTACTTCACATTTATATTCTTACTTGATCGTAGATTAGGGTATTGATTCTTTTCCCTGCTTTTCTACATTATATTCCTGTGGGGGAATCAGTTCTTTTTAAAATAAACTTCACTGGACCAATACTCAAGTTGTTTAATGTGCAGGCATGCAGAAACGGTTTCCCTCAAACTTGTTTGTTTGGATTCTTTATTCTTTTATTCTTTTTTGTTCACATTTTCTTTGTTGGGGCTTGAATAAAAATGGGATTGAGCGAATGATTTTTTTTTTTTGAATTTTTTTTTTTTAAATTTAGAATTTATTGTGTAAGAGTAGAAAGATTTCCTTCATAAAGTTATTTGTTTTAATCATATACAACAGCTAACTGCATCCAAAAACCTTTCTAAAAGGTTTAAAACACATTTTTGAGTTAACAGATTATAGGATGGTTTATATTAAAAAAATACCCAAAGGAGTTGAAGGCGGTGGCAGTAAACTGTAGGTGGTTTGGAGATGAATGGTTTTAGTTAAAAAAAAAAAAATTAATTAAGAAGTAAATTAAGAAAGTTGAAAAGGATGGTTTTAAAGTTGTTTTGGTGACTTCTGGTTACGTTTTGTTTTCAAAATAATTTGTAAAATGGAACGAGTCGACTCTGCGTAGGCGTTTGTAATTAAGGTCCACGAATGTTTCGAAGAGATTACTATGGTAACCACATAAAAGCTAAAAAAAAATGGAAAAAAATTACATTAAAAGACAATTATGGTATCAAGTCTGAAACTGCGTTTTAACTTTAGCTATAAGACCGCATGTTATTTACATGAACAGGATGCAAAACAACTGCTTTTATAAAGTAACCATAGAACACATTAAAAACAGACAACACACGCATCAAAATACTTCTTGAATATAGGGTGTGGCAGAAGAAATCAATTTAAGAACAAAATAAATAAACCGGTTAGGTACTTAAAACAAGTAAAATAATCCTTCGGTTGCTTTCAGCTTTACTATGAATTAGGTATGTGAATTTTGCAACAGGTTTTATTTGGCATTATGTAAACTTGATAAGTCGCTAATTATTGCATTAATTTTTCGCGACACTGTAATTAAAAAAAATTTATTTTGCAAAATAACATTTTTAAAAAACAATGGCAATAATCAAAATAAAAACAAGCGATGTTTTGTGCAGGAAAACGTTAGAACAAAATAAAAAAATTGCAAGTGGCAAAATGCCAACATTCTAATAAGTTGTTGGGAGCTTACAGTATACAATATCAATACATAAGCAGTTGTATGTTCTATGTACACCAAAAAAAAGTCTTTCTGTGCGAGTTTGCTGTCATCACAACAACAAAATGAGCTGTTTTCGCAGCCAAATATCACAGTAATGAAAAAATATGAGGAAAAAAACATCAAAAATGAAAAAAAAAAAAATCAAATTATTATTGTATTGCAATCTATCCACATAAATTGCCATTAGTTAATTGTGAATTTAATGAATTTTATGTCGTACTTTATTAGACTAGAGTCATTTTTATGTCGCTATCATCACCCAACGCCTATTCCCTTCTGATTAGCATTGCTCAGATCATTAGACGGAGTTAGCAGTTGATGGCAACCTGCGTGTAACAAATGATGATGAAAATGGGTGAGCAACAACCGATTTGAGCACTAGGTAGCGCAATTAACAAATCTTTGTTGTGTAAATATTTAATAGACAAGAAGCCATTTTGTTTTCAAGCCAATCTAACTCCACCTTAATGTTTTTGTTTGCTTTTATTTCGCCAGATAATAACCCATTTGGTCTTGTTAACCCGGCAAGAGTTTTAAACACTTAGAAGTTACTAATGGAGCGTTTTCTCGCTCTGAAGACTTGCTTTGAAAGGAAGGGGCGTGTAAAAGTACATGGAACGTTATCTGTTGGTGCATAGAATTGGAAATTAGCTGTAACGTACAGTAATTGAAGCAAGCAAGTCAAGTTGCGAGTCGCTTGGTTGGTGCTTGTGTGATAGGAAAACCATCAAAGCATATCTGGTACAATGAAGTTGAGGCAGATGGAGACTTGTAATAAATTTTTTATTAGATGCCGCTTTTATTCTTGCTATTTTCTGCGTTTTATAGATTCTGTGGCTAAACTTAAAGCGCCAGCTATTCTTGGTGCGAGTTTGAAAATGTAATGGGAAGTACATAGTTGAACTTTGTTTCCCAATTTTTCCTACGCTCTTCTAATGTAATGAATTGCGCTTATTCTGTAGTGCTTTTAAAATTTTGACTAAATGGATGCTTGAAGGCATTTTAAATACGATATCCCAGCGCCACTTCAGACGTTATCGTCTTCGCACTTAAACAAGGTCAAGGACGTAAAGTTTAGGGCGTGGTTTGAAATTAATTCTACGAACTGAGCTTGGGTTCTGTAAACAATTATTTATAATTACTTTAAAAGTATATTAAATGTGGAATTCCGCTTCGAAATTGCTTGGCTTGAATATCGGTAAAGACTCGAGGTAAAACTTTGACGGAGATTAAAGTGAAATATGGATCGAGCAGGGGGTGTAGGAGGATATAAAATCGTAACTGTGAGGGGGCGCGTAAAGTCCATCAGAAGATGAGTTGATGATCATGTTTCAACATTAGAGAAAAAGTCTTTAGGTTTATAATTAGGAAAGTTTTTTTTTCCTTTACGATTAATTATTTAAAATGTTCTAATGTTCTAATTAAAATTTTTTTATTTACATTATTTTTTTTTATTAGAAAAAAAATATTTGTTATGACATTTTTTTTTTTCTTTTAAAGTTGTTCATTTAATAACTTTTTTTATGACCGAGGAAAAGTTTTTCCAGTATGTCAACCTTTTTAAAAGCAAAGAGGAGAGAAGAGTGGAATGATCATTAGCCATGCTCAGCTTGTGCTAATGGGAGTGTATAGCTGGGGAGCTAATTTTCTTTAGTCCGTGATATGCATATTGGGGCTAGAATTCATGCAAACGGGTGAGAAAGCGTTGCCTTTCGAGGGAAATGTAATGATCACGACGCCAGGCGCCAGCCGCACTAATTAAGGATGGTAGCGTTTTGGAAATAAGTGTGTCTTTCTATCCCTCTTCTTTCATGGCTTGCAGCGAGCACTCTGGGATAATTAAAAGCAGGCCATATCAATCTTAAGAGTCTGATGGGTGTAGAAGTCGGCACAGGAACCATAGAGTGATGTTGAAGACTCTACATGTGATGTAAACGTGAATGGAATGTACACTTGAATAGTTTACATTCCTGGTTGAATTAAATTTTTTTCGCAAGAAATTTTTTTTATTGCTAATGCGTGTTATGTGGTGAGCAAATGAGTTTAAGGGTACTTTTTTCTTGTTGTTGTTGTATTATGTTGTTGATCTAAAAAAAATATGAATCAATTCATTTATTATGACGGAATGAAAGAGAAATTTGTGGATTTTGGAATGATCTGTGTAATTAATTATTATTGTGACTATAAATTTTTTATTTTTTTATTTTTTTATTTTTTTATTTTTTATTTTTAGATGTTAACATGGTGGCTGAGCCCAAGGATCATCAAACCGGGAGGAAGAGGCAGAATATTGGGAATACAGGAAATGACTGGTAGGTTTTTTGGATGTTTTTAAATACAATTTATGTGTAGAAAGAATGCATTGAGAATGACACGAAAGACAGTTTTAATTGCAATTTATTAGGGTAGACATCATTATCTTCTTTTTTTTTTAAATGCACCAATGTAAACTTCAATTATTTAAGTTAGTTATGACAAATGATGCTCATGTATGTTGCTCATCTGATTGAGTAAAGCCGCAATTTCAGTTGACATACATAGTCATATGAATTTGTTTATAATTATCTGTAATTACAACCGCATAACTCAATAGTAATTGCATACCAGTTCAATATCTACGCAATTATTGTATACATGTATAGGCATTTTGAAAATTAGTTAATGGGATATATTTTGTATGTACCGATACAACTATACAACTGTTAATTTTTGGACGAGTTTAACAAATATTAAATTAGGTACCCAAGAGGGAGTTGAGGTGCGCTTCGTTTCCATTGCGTAGAATTTTTAAATATGCTTTTGTTTATTAATGTAGGTATTTCTCTCTCTTGGAAAACTTATCTCGAATGTAAAAAGAAGCAGTTTTATTCTTTATTGTGCGATTAAGGAATGTGCAAATTACAGAAAAGCTGTAGCTATAAATTGACTTTAGATTTAAAAGGATTGCAAATGGTTGCAGCGGTTCAATTCGGAAGAAACTTGCATTTTAAGGCAAATTGCTTTATAAACCCCTATGCCCTTTCTAACTGCTTTTTTTAAATGTATAAGCAGAATGTGTACCGAGATTCTGCATTTTGGAGAATTAAGTTGCAATTGTTTTGTGTAATTGGGTGACAACTGACAAAAACAATGGAGGAATTAAATATGAGTCTTTGGAGGAGTTTTTTCATTAATTAATATAGGTAATTGAAGGCGTGTTTTCTTGATGGGTAAATAGGACCTGGAGGTCTGGTCAAGTCTTGGGGCAAATTAAAATTACTCGGGCTGTTTGTGCCATCAAACAAATTGAAAATGAAATGAAGAGAAAAAATAATTAATGCTGCATAATCATTGAGTAATCCAGCGTGTAAACGTTATTGTTTATTTTGGCCTTCAACTAATCTTACAAGTCGAATCGGATCACTTGACTTGAATAATTACTATTTTATTGTAATTACAGGTCACAGCCTGCAATTTAGGGGAGTTAAAAAAATAATCTTAGCTTAAAACAACTGCAATTGGAACACAATTTTATGCTAAATTTGCAAAATAACACAGAAACTACGAAATGAAAACAGCACAATTTTGTGTGAATAGGAAAGGTCATTTCCAAGTTAACTGTGCCGTTTTTCTAATAAAGTGAGCATTGACCCATCAATGGTGACAAATGTTGTCACATTACGTGTTGTTTCCTTGTTAAGAACGTGATGTCTGGCTTTAGCAGTGTGCCAAATTACAAACACCGACGATTTTCATTTTATACACGTTGATTTTTTCACAACAGAACTATTTATACAGATCTCTAAATATAAACATAGCATAAATAATTATAATTTCTTAATTAAAAAAGGAAAAGGAGATAGTTACCTCGTATAAAAGGAGATAGTTACCTCGTATAAAAGGAGAGTTATTCGAATATTAAGGCAAGATATTGATTGTGGATTAATTAATGCTAATACGATTCCTTTAATATAATTTAGCAGTAAAACTTTGAATGACACTTTTTATTTCTTTTCGTGCTGACGACGTATTATGGGGCTACCAAAACTTGGCTATAAGTATATGGGGTTTTTTCCATCTAATTTTTTTTATCTTGTACTTATCACGAAAAGAAATGCTTGTAAGAAAATGCCGTAAAGGAAAGATGTTCATTTCTATCGGTAGCTTGTAAGTGCCTGAAGGTGAGTCGTAGAATATGAAGCACATGAAAATTACTGATTTTAATCTTACTTTTTGATGTTGGTTGTGGAATCTCAAGTTTGCATTGTATAATTAGCATCTTAATACTTTACATCAAGGCGCTGATGACGTTTACGACTATGTTTGCGAATTTGCCAAGTTACATTTTTTTCTTCTTCTATAATTCTCGATTAGAGTTTTCTCAGAAAGTTTCTAAATTGGGAGTTGGTTGGTTGTTTGCAAATTGTTTGTAATGAGTAAACTATGGAAACTATCAGTTGTTGTCATGGTATCTCGTCACCTTCATAGGGAATTAATAATAATAAAATTGTTATTAAAAAAGTTGGGAGTTAATGTATGAAACGTTGTAATTTGCTTTTGAAAACAGGCAATTAGGAATTACAAAGGTTAGAGAAGTTTTATTGAAGGGGTTTGTCATTTTAAGATATTTATATTATTATTTTATTTTTTTTGCGGTTTAATGGAGTTTGTGTTAGCATCATTGGCAGAAAAAGAGGCCATAAAAATAAAGCTTTAGTTTTATATTTTAAGGCTAGCAGACTCAATTTCTAGTGTTTTTATTGCGTGTTAAACTAGTTAATTTGATAATAACAGTTGTAAAAAAAAGTGGAGAGAATCTGAAGCTAAAGACTTTCTTGCGAATTGTTTTGTTTCGTTTAATGAAGTTAGACATTTTATTTATTTATGAATTTTTCTTCACTATTTCGATTTTAACTGCGACCTTGTTCTAGATTGGTGATGTGTTAGTTTGAGACAATTTTTCCAGTATTGATCTAAATTTTATTTTTTTCTCTAGTCGTGCTACTTCAATTCAATCGTGTTTGGTGTTGTAAAAGTTGTTTTGTTAAGGAAAAAAATGAAGTTAAAGGTGACTGGATTACTGGTTTTTTTTTTTTAAGTTTTTTCTTTCTAAACTGCAGCCACACACTGACTTATATTTTTTTTAATTTCTTTAATTTTGTTCTCTACTTGGGTCTTTTTAATTAACAGGTAGTGAGTCACTAGTCCGACAAAAAAATATTAATGGAGATAAGGAAAAGAAAAAAGGATTAAAGTTTTCTTGGCACCAATGTGATTGCAACGGAAACTTCATTTTGTCATCAACAGTATTTCTTTAGCAAAGCTAATGGAAAATTCTTGGCAAGATTAGAAAAGCAACTGTGAGAATTGTTGCAGTACTTTCAATTGGTGTGGATCCGTGCATGTTTACACTAGAGCTTAGAAATTGTGAAGGGTTTGATTTTCCACTTATTTGCACGTAACAAAAATAAACAGCTCGTAATTTATCACGGTTGACGATTAAATGATTAAGCTTGTATAAAATGTTTAACGCAAAATTCAACGCATTCTTTGCTCCCATCTTTTTTTTTTCAAAAACATTTATTCGCTGCATTAAACGAGCGAAAAATGAAAGAATTTTTATTACTATGAGATTAAAAAGCATGGGAAAATAAACCCGCGATTTTCTTTATTACATTTAGTAATAAAAAAAAATATTAATAAATTGCATCCTATTTACTTGGACGCCATTATTCTTCATTTTAATTGTGCAAACATTAAAGGAATGAGCAAACTGAAATAGAAATTGCTGAAACGGAAATTAAAACCGAGTAAAAAAATTGGATAAAATTCAAATGTTGAATGTTTCGCCTTAAAATTAACCAATCTGAATACTAGATTTGTGCTTCGTATGTAAATTCTATTCTCTAGCATGAAATGTCAACAAATTGCTTTCGCTCAAATATGGCAAAGCAATAAAACTGAATTACTGGGGAAAGGATTTATTTCATCTTTAAATTTAAACATGACCAATAATTTTTGGGATTTTCGGTGGTGAAGTTCAATGTACAAAACTTGTCATTTCCAGCGCTGATCTCATGAATTTATCATGAGATCTTACGAGATTGACATCACTTTCCAGCACTTCCATTGTCTCTCTCATCTTTATAATTTCCTTTAAAACTTTTTTTGTCAAACTTAATGCTTCGACTTATACAAACATTTCTTTTTTTGTCTTTTTTTCCTTTTGGTTGCTAAAGGTGGATATTTAGATAATATTGTTCTAGCACATACGGCTCACAATGTGCTGTCTCCTTTACCACCCGCCCATGCTAGGGTATAATTCTGCACAATCTGCAACCGTTATTAGGCAGTTTATGTTGAAACAGCAGCCATAAATTGGGTCATTTTGTGGTTAGAGATGGGGAAGGAAAAGTCTCGAATTGGACGTGCGCCCTGGTTTGTGCATGTGTGATGATGCACTCATCATATCTACACTTGTGGCAAGTGTAATACAAGTTGAATAGGCTTTCGGGGAAAGTTCTCAAGTGTTCATTATATATACCAGACTTTGCTATGGTTAAGGGATCATATTTACTTTCCATTTATTTTAAAGCTATATTATTCATTATTTTTCCCCGAGATGTGGAATTTTTGCATTTATAAAAAATGTAAATGTGCGGGTCCTATGCGGGCATTTCATGAGTGTAAAATCAGCAAAGTGGGATGGTATAAGGGGAAAACGTGGCTATAAATTGAGAATATCATTTTAGAAGAGCGCCTGGAATGCTTAGAATTTCATTTATATCATTTAGAAAAACATGTTGTGTTGGGGGCAAAGTTGGTTTGCTACAAATTCATTTGTAATGATTTCAAATGGTTATGTGCACTCGCACACGTTGGCGTGTGCTAGTGCACGCGTGCAATATTGCGCGATAAATAGTAGACTTACATTAGGAGAAATAACAAGGCCAACAGCCCGAAGTGACACGATAAATGTGCAAGAAGAGTATGTAATTCTATACGCGAAAGTTTTAATGAAGCAGTGTCGTGTAGAGCAGCTGATAATCTCCCGTAATGATGATCACTGCATAAAAATTCGCGGTACATGTGACTACGCCGTATTTAATATCGTAATAAAAGTAGATGCGGTAATGACGTGCACGAGTCGTAAAACGTGGCTCTCAGGTTGGAGTTCACTTTGAGAATTTGAAATTTGCAGGCCAGTAGGAATATTTGGCGGTTTAATGAAGAGTAGGTAGGAAGAGTTGTCAAGAGAGGGATCTTAAAGCTCGTTTTTTTTCTGTTGGGGAGGGTTTAGACTTTAGAAATTGCAAAATTTAATTAGACAAGTTGGTATTTGAGGATAACATTTCTATGGTGGCTTTTTAGTAATGTTAATTTAATTTATTAGTCATATTCATATTTGAATTTTAAAAATTTTTTTGGTTAAATAAGACTTGTTTTACTATTTTAAGTGCTTAGTTACGAATTAATAAATTGTTATCTTATAAATCTTAAGAAAATTGTAAGTAAAACTTATCTTCTAATAAGTTATGAGAAAAGAGGGAAATTAGATTTTTTTTTTTTTAATTTTTAAAATTATTTTGGTGGCATGCAAATGGAAAATTCCTTCTTTTCATCACTGTACATAAATTTATGCAACTGGCTCTGTAATTACAATTTTTTTAACTAACATTCGTTCAGCTTTAATTAATCTTGGACGAAAGATATTGGATGTAATATTAGTAGTATACGTCATTGCATGCAATTGCAAATACTTTTACGAGGATGACGTTTCGATCTATATCTTTGTTTTCGCGAATCAACCCAATAACAAAAACAAATGAACTAAACCAAACAATTTACCATTGGGATTTCAAGTCAAATCAAATAAGATATTCGAGGGATTTTTTTTTAAAAAAGATTGAAGTTACGTTTTTCTTGTTTGTTATATTATTGAGAAAAAAATTAGAATTATACTTTCGGGAATTAGAGTTGAGACATGCCAACTTACAAACCATAGATAATTATTTATTATTATTGATTTGACGAATCGATTAAAATATTTCCTTCTTTATTTGTTAAGTTTGGTTAGAAAATATGGCGGGTTTGATATATTTTATTCATCAGCTGGTTCGGTGATCAATAACTAATGGATGTTATGTGAAAGAAAGAAAGTGTGCATGTGACGTCATAAGCTTTATTTGGTTTTTGATTTGCTTTGCAAGAAAGGAAAAGAATTCGTTAATGTAGTCGGTGAAAAGAAAGCCTTTTTTTGAACGTCAAAGTGTATTTTAAACGTGAATAAAATAGTTTCCATCGATTTTTCGATTGCCTAAGATGCAGACCACTGGGTTTGAACTTGTCATGGTGCATTAAGGATGTAACGTGTCCAAAATTTTGACATATCTAATGGAATAACTGTCCTGATCGAGTAACTCAATGCATTTTTAATAATGTGTGCATGTGACCTTTATTTACAATTTAACTCCGGAACAGTTTTTTCTTTATTGAATAAAAATTAATCTTTTTTTTTTTCGTTTCAGGGATTACTATTATGATAGGTAAGTGAACAATTATTATTTTTTTATTGTGTATACTGAATATACTTTACTTAGGTGTTTTGAATGTCATTTTATAACTTTTAAATTTATTTTTTTTTTAATGGTAAATTTTAACTTTTTAAACTGAAGTTACATTTTAGACTAACAGCTGTTTAATGAAATTGCCGTTGTTTAGTTGTGCATTGCTGATTGCGATGTTGAAGTTAAATCATTAATCAGAGATTTTTTTGTTGTAATTTTTATGTTATGGAACTGATCAATGTCAAAAGCAGAAGTGAATTTATCATAACTTTTGGCTAAAGCTACAGATTTTTTTTTTTGCTGCATTTTGGGGATGAATGATTTGAAAAGAGCGTTTTCCCAAATATTGATAAGAACTTCTTTTTGAGCATATTCAATGGTCAAGTGCATTATTAATAGTTTATGCTTTTTTTCATTGAAATGCATAATAAAAAAATATTTTTTTAAAAAATACTTTTTTATTTTCACTCGGCATAAAGTAAAGCAATTGTGGCAAAATGAGAAAAGATGAAAAAGGTCTTTATCTTGAAAGGTGACTTTCTTCTCTTGTGAGTATGACGGATCAAATTGCCAGCAATGGCTGCCTGTCAACAAATTGCTTTTTGTTGCTCACGATTTATTTTTAGTCCACTTTCATAAAGAGAGATGCAAATGATTTTAACTCGGGGTTTTAACGTCACTAATATTTACACTAGATTTTGCTTAGTTATTATCCGATGATTCATGTGAACCTTATCAGCTTCAGTTTTAAAACCAACGTCTGCTACCAGGGGAAAATAGCAGATCACTCTAACCTAACTGCCCCAATTGACCTACTCTAAAGCTGGCAATAGACATCTTTGTGTCGATAATTTTTTTAGAAAAATATGAAATTTGATTATTTTTTCTGTCAGCAATCTCGGTATTAATACATCATTTTAATTTGTATTTATTTATGTATTAATTTGTAACCATCCAATCACAACTGGTTAGAGTTTATTTCATTAAAAGAGAGTCCTTTTCTTGGATTATTTTTTGGGTTGGGGAAGGAAAAAAATTGAATCAATTTTTTTGTTAAACATTTAGCGACTAATAATTTGGTATTGCACATGACATGTTTGACATTGAGGCATGTGTTTTGAAAATGTTCATTTTTTTTTGTTAGCACTTTTGTTCGAGGTTCTTGACGTGAATTGATAAATTTTAGTGGTTCTTTAATAACTACAATTGTGGAAAGAAATGAGGATAAAATTGGAAAAAAGAAAAAATTTCGCTGATGATGGTTTGTAATGGAAAATGAAATGACACTTGCCGCATTTGTGAGTTTGACAGCCCAAAATTGTACCTCCTACTCCTCATTATCGACCGTCCATCAAAACTTAGAGAATAGAAGGGAATCTTGTTTCTCTTTGTCAAAGCTGACGTGTGGTAATCTATGGATGTAATATTGTTTGTAGATGTCACAGGACGGGGGGGTCGTCGGTGATGTGCATGTGAAAAGCGAGGAGAGTTGATTGAATCAGTGCCGCCGTCAGTTTAATTAACAAGGTAACGAGAGATGCATTTTGCCACTCTGACAAGCGTGTCATTGACAAGAAATTTTTGTTTAAAATATTTGCTTGGTTTTTCATTCATTACTTCACGCAAGACAAAACAAATAGAACATTTTATTTTTTTTCCCATTAAGAACCTAGTGGCTATTTTGGTGAATCTTTATCAATACCTTTAAAAAAATTAGTAAAATTACAATTAACATTTTTTTAAACAATTCATTATTATTTTTAATAATAGCTTAATTATTTTAAAAGACTTCTTGCAGCTTTTCATACTAGTCACTGCCGCTTCCATACTAATTAGTTGTTGAGTCCCATAATGGTAGAATGTAAGAATGTGGAATACAGTACCAAAATATAGAGAAAAATGTAGTTTAGGGTTTAAAAAAAATGTTTTTTGGATTTTTAATGTGTTATGGCTTGCATAACTACTGGAATTTCGTTGTTGATAATTATACCGTTTCGAATTTTTGTTTCTATATTTTGGGTTCGACTTTCCGTGATATCATAATAAGTGCAGCGAATATCTGAAACGATCAAATAGGCTCGTTGTTTTGCCAAAATAAACAAGTTTAAATTGATTTTTTATGTATTCTGTGCTTGAAATGGCATTGAAAATTGCTATTGCCATCATGGACAACAGCAGTATGTGTGCATAGGGAGATGCGACATCTCGAGTATAAACACGCATGTATTGAAAACATATCAACATCGTCATTGACCGATCATGGTTGTAATAAGATTGGACGTAGGGAAGAAATATTTTTTTATAGAGAGAAAATTCAGTGATTCAAAATGCGATTTATTCTCGTATGAAGTCTTTTAAATTTTAGTCATTTGTTAGTTGTTTAATTTACTTAAAACTTAATTCGAATAGGTTACGACAAATTCCGACATTTTCTTCCCTCCTAATTAAGTTTCTCTAAGATATATGGCTTGTTCAATGAAATGAAGGGGGAAGAAATATTTTTTTTGTTGGTGTCATTATACGTGTGAAAACCACACGATTCTTTATAAATGTCAAAAACAATCCACCTACTGCTTTTTTTTTCCCCTCATTTTTTCTTTTTTCATCTGTTTATAAGAGGAAAGTAAAGGAGGAAAGTAAAATGTACAGCAATTCGCTGGAGACATTATAATTAAATTAATTATTTTTTTGCCATATTTTAAAAATTCGACGGTAAACGAAAATTAATAATTAATTATAAGGAAGAATTTAAAAAAAGTAGAAAGAGTAGGGAAAGTATTGTTAGATAAATGACTTCATTTTTTTATAATGCAGGATTTTGGTTTACTAAATAATTTCCACTGAATTGATTTGCACGGAATTCAAATGATTTCGTTTTTCTCTTTCTTTGACAATGTCAACTCTCTTTTTATTATTACGATTTTAAAAAAAAGTGTTGACATGTTTTGTGTAGGTAATAGATTAAGAAAAAAAGAAAAGAAAGAAGGAAAAGTTTGGATCATTCGAGTGAATTTAACGGAAATATGTCAGCACAAGGCCGTTGCAATTTTCCACTAGCAATTGCCCAAGTTGTTTGCACCGAGTTGCGTTGAATTGCTTTGGTGAAATGGTTTTCGAGACGTGTGAAGGAAGCAAAGGCAATAGTGACTGGCGAGTCAATAAATTTCAACGACATGCAATGTGATTTTGATGTTTGGATACAAGTTGTTTGTGACCAAGTTTAGAATTTTGATTCGTTTTTGTTTAAGAAACTTTTCTTTCCGAGAATTATTTGTACGGGATTTGTTTGATGGATTGCTTCATTGAACGCAATTTGTAGGTTAGGACGTTAGGTCAACATTGGGTAACCAGTAACTTCAGCGTGAAAAAGAGTGGGGGAAAGAAAATTTTCTAAAATCTAAACCAAACTTTTGTTTACAACATTTTTATTTTTTGTTGTCGTGAGATGTTGCAGATGATAAATGTACTTAAATTTCATATTTAAATAGAGTAGATTTGCATACATTGAGAAATTCTTTATTTTTTTCAAAATCAATTGCCAGTATGATAATGTGAATAGTAAAAATGCAAAACAGTAATGAATATACAAATTTTTAGTCAAAAATTTAAAGAGAGATGGGCTTTTATTATGAATAAAATTAGAAAGTTGCAAATTTCTTTACAACTTGTACCGGTAGATGTTGGTTGCCACATTGACTTATGACGAAATGGCATGTCTTTAAGGAGCCCCGCTTGACTCAGCAAGAGCAGATGGCAGTCATGGGAACAGACATTGGCAAGCTAATGGCAAGGGACGGTCCTGTCTGATAGCAGGCAACGATCGGTTGGGTGCTGAAGAGGGAGGCAGCTACTGGAAGAACTAGCAGAGCAGAAAGTGTTGCTGCCGTCCAAAAGAGGGTGCGAATGGCAGCTATCTGATAATAAAAAAAATGGGAAATAAATGAAGGTACCCACGAGCAGATGATAAGCGAATCAATTGCTCGTGCACCGCTTGACCTTTATTTTTTTATCGTTTGTTGTAAATTAGGGAGAAATATTGCATCATATAGGGGACGGTTCAAATATTGACGAGGAGACGAGAAGCAGAGAATTGGATTTAGGAAAAGGGGATTAGATTTGTGTGAAGTTCGTGGAATGGCACGAGGGACAACACAGATTTATTCTGGTGAAGGCATGCATAAGGAAACTTTGTCATCACTTGTCAATTTTTGCTCCTGCTCGTTAATCTTCTTGTGCACTTCTGGACTTTTTTAAAGGTTGAAAAGCTGAAACATGAAATGAAGATGAATTGAGATGTCTGTCCAAGATTTCTACCTAGAATGTTTTTTTTATCTTTTTTATTTTTAATTTTATTTACATGTTTTTCTGCCTCTTTTTGCCAATCATGTTCGTTCAGCATTCCTTCTGGATATGAATTTTAATCCCATTCAGATTCTCTTGGGAAGCATCAGCTGCCGACTTGTTCCCCCTTTACTTTTTTGGGAGGAAAAAAGTATTATAATTGGAATTTCCCCGGAGTCGGTTCAGTTTCCAGTATGAACTGTCTGTCGACACTTGAGTTTGTTCATTTGCGCAATGGAAATCTAGAAGTGAACTAAAGTTGGAAACACGTACATATGGAGCAATGAGATTGGTTTTAACTTGGAGTCTCTTGTTTGTGTATCCAAATGCACTCTTGTGCTTCCCATGTGGTTTCCAAGTGCCACTCATTCCATTTGAGTTGGAAAAGCAGATTCATGTTTTGCTCTAATGACTCATCTACGTATTTCGCACTAGCATTTCTTTAACGCTGAAACTGTATGCTTTTATTCTATTTTTTTTTTTGGTTATGCTTTTCTTATTAAGAATGCTTTGGATTTTTTAAATTGCTTTGAAACTGTGAATAATTTTGGCTGAAGGGGAATGAAATACCATAGCTATATAACATACGTGTTTTCGTATATAGATAACATATTTTTGATTAACTTTAGTCAAGCTGTGTAGGGAAATTTTCACGTTATTAAATTACATTACATACTAACAACGTTTGGCCACAAGGTTTGTCATAATACATTACAGTATATTACGAATAGCTGGATAGTTTAGATTGGACCGTATAAAATTGATTTCCATTTTGCAGTCAAATTGTACAATGAGGTTAAAACTTAATTTAACCACTGCTGTAAAAACATGCCGTACTTTAAACTGGTCGATATACAAAGTAGGAGGGAATTAACAATTTTTTTTTCTATTTCAAATAAGAAAAAAATATGGACAGATGCCATAAATTATTTTTTTTATAGTTAGGATGAATGACAGGAAACCATTTCATATACTGGAGTTTCAAACAGTAAAATGTAAACCAAATGAATAAATTTAAAGGAAAAATTCAAAAAACTATTAAGTTTATGCTTGACCTCAAATGTACGCCACAATTCGCTAGTCAAGAAATTAATAAAATTTGGACACTGTTTTAAAAAGTTAATGGACCACATAAAGATGATGATTCTCTCAGGGCTTACTTACTGCATATTATAAGAAACCTAACAAATAATAAAACTAGTCGACTTTCTTGGTTATTACAATTGCATCGGTAAATAGTCAATCGATTGACTGTAAAACGGCCATAGTCGGAAAGACAGCCAGTAACTGAGAAGCTTTCTTCAGCTATGGCTGAATCAACTATCGATTCCTCATTTAGCCAACTCTTCATCTTCTGTTAGTCAATAGGTGCATTTCAGCCAAAAGTTACTTATTCTCGATAAATGACTTTTGGCTAATGTTCGTTATAAGAGTGTTTGTAATAACGAGGTTGGACTATATTATGCAACGTCACCGGAACACTAATATCGGTTGAGTCTTTGGCAGCATGGTTGGTAATGCACCTGATTGGCAATCGTGGGAGCTGTGGTGCTATTGCTAGACATTGATTCCTCAGCATCATGACTGGTTTTTTTTTCTATCACAGATTTGATCAATAATAGTCTCAATAGTGTCTGCTGACATTACATAATAATTTTTATGAGCTATAAGTTATAACCAATTTACAATATGTTCCATGGCAGCAGTATTTTCATATTTGTTTGTCATAGTGAAGAGCTTGCCATTCTCATTTAGTAGTTAGATCAGGATTTCAGCAGCTTTTTTCGCACCAATCAGAGTCGGCTTTGTCGTGCTCAGTGAAGTGTGTTCAATGAGAAGTCATTTCTTCATTCCACAAATTAGGATCAGTAAATGCATTCAATCAGCACTTTAAAAGTGAATTTTTTTCTTTTTGTGTTTTATCCTTTTTTTTTGGCTGGCGAATATGGCATTTTTATAACAACATTTTAAAAATTACTCCTAAAAGATTCTTATACAACAGGCACAAGTCGGATCTGTTTTTTTTATTTTTTTAAGAGGTACACACTTTGGGCTTGTCTTGAAATATGCATTCAATGGAAAGATGCTTTTTTTTCTTTACTGTCTTCTAGCAAAATAAATGTATTTTGACTAAACTCCGTTTCTAAAACATTGCGAGAAACTCCCATTGGTTGGAGCCTGTTTGCTTGCACATTAATACAAAAAACTGCCATATATGGTCATTTTTCTGATCGTTTATGTTCGTTTTTTGTTCGTTTTTTGTTCGTTTAGGTTCGTTTATGTTCGTTTATGCCCTTTTATGGTCATTTTTCGAATTATTTTTTTAAGTGTATTAAAAAATTGCTGGGAAAAGGCTCTAGCCAATGGGAGTTTCTTGCAATGTTTTGGAAACAGAGTTTAGGATTGAATGCACCTAATGACTTTTTTTGGGTTTTGAAGGCATCTAATATTGTAATAGTGTTTCAACAAGAGATTTTCGTATTTCGCCAAAACATCTGAATAATTTTTGCTTTTTTATTTGGAAAGAAAATGTTTTGAAAATTAAATGCTTAACAAATATATCAATACCAATAATAAAACCTTGATGAAACGTTTCGGCATATGTATATGCATTCAAATCAATTTGAAACATTTTTATTTTTAACTTCTTGTATGAAAAAAAATTATATTACTAGAATGAACAAAGGTTTCAGCTATCAGCTTTTACATTTCCTTTTGTGCATTTCCTCTCTGGAAACGTTTATATGGCAGTTTTGGAAGTTTCATATTTCACGTTTTTAAGTTTAATTTTCTTGGAAATGTAAAATTGATTACCGTACTTTTTAGGTAATACTTGCGAGTTGCGACATACTGTATCTAATAAACTGGTTTTCCAACATTGGTGAATTAGTTGAACTACCATTATTTATGAAAACGTTGACATTTCCTTTAATAAAACATAAACTGCTTATATCTTGTATAGTAGGTAAATACCCTGTATGGCTTTACGGACTTTGAGAGAAATTGACATTCGTAGGACAGCTTGGATTATGTTCTTACTCTTGATATGTGATCATTCAATAGTGAATTATTTCTGGCATTTTAAAAATAGTAAACATTCTATTTTTTGTTTTCTGCTGAATTTTCAGTGTTAAATAATGATGTTTTGGAAATATATTTTATAAAATACATTTGTGCCATCAACGCATGCGCCATGGACCAATGGAAAAGGCAATATCAAACCAACTCAGTTGGGTTTGGTCAACTCAAATACAAATTCTCAGGGCTTGCGAAAATCTAAGCAAAGTAGTAGCATGCACCAAACTTCTAATATATGGTATGCTAATGTCAAAATTTCTGTTTAGTCTGGAGAATGTGCACTGTATTATGATCCAAACGCTATGATTACGTGCACTGAAATATAGTCAGTAAAAAATTCCATTTAGATGAATATTTCAACAACAAAAAAGCACCATTAAAAAAAAATAGTTGCATTTTGAATGAGATTGTAAAACATAGCCAACAACTACATTTAAAACAATGCTGAAATAATAAGTACTCCCTTCAGACTGGTCATTTGCTTGCAGTCTGCCCATGCTAGGATTGGAGGATAGTGCATCTGCTTTGAAGACTGCCTTGTACTTTAATTCGAGAACTTTTATCTAGTTTTGCTGATGCCCAGTCTTGAGGGTTTTTAGTGTTTTATGCATTTGATAAGTGCGTTTTAAGGGGGGGGTTTTGAAGATTTGAGATTTAAAATTTTTGATGTTATGAAAAGTACCACTTTAGAAAAGCAGTAAAGTGAACGAGTTTAGTGTGAACTGCGTATCAAATCACACGGTAATGTCACTTTTACTTTAAGATGACTGTGTCCAATGTGAAGAATAAATATCAGCTACGATATTTATATTATATTTGTAGCGCAATAAAGAAAAAAATACATTCAAACTTATAAAACTTTGAAGTCATCAAAAATTACTCCAAAACTACTAATTGCGTCATATATCTCCGAGACTAAATGTCAGTTACAAACAAGAAAGAGTCATTATGGTGGTCAATACAAAATATATTTTACTGTTTTAATTTTTTTTATTTTTAATAAAACAAAAATAGATTGAACACAGCTAGTAGCGGTTGCAATTGATGCTTATGCCTATAAGCCAAGCCAATCCATTCTTTCGATGTTCTATTTATCAGATTAAGCAGTTTGAGCTGAAATTAGAGTAGATTCAAATGTGTGAAACTTTATTTAAACATCAAATCTACAGTTTTGTAATTTTCAGTGGTCATTGAGAATAATAATTAAATATCTATTTGCAAACTGAAAATTAAAGCTTTTCAGGGTCTTATCTTTTCTTTAAGAGGCCCTAAAGGTTACAATCATACCATGTGATTAGATACAACCAATCACAAACGTCTCTCAATAAAACATCTTTTTTATTGGGTCTATTAGCTTTACAGCTTTACAGCTCTTTTTCTAGAATTGGTTTTTTATTTTATCTTTTTACTAAATTGCAAAGGTAGATATTTTGATACGTGCAATTTTTTCAAAGGTGATTAAGTAGAAGTTGCACATGAACAATATATCTGTAATTGTAATGCACAAAAAGGAAAGTAAAAGATGAATGCTTTTAGGCCAGGAATAAATACTACTATGAAAGAGTAGAAGACACTAAGTAGACCACACAGGTTTATTGTGATGAGTAACTCAAGACGGTGGAACGTCTCTGTGTGCAGAGAAACAGTGATAGGCGGGTTTTCATTTTATACATGTTCGTCTTCTCAAGGAGTTTTATGTCAAAGATCATAAAGCATTCAGGTCATTTCCTTTTTGTATGAAATGTTTTTTTCTTTCTTTATTTTTATCTTATGTCTACATATGCCTTTATTGTGACCTCTCGCACGGAAGGAAAAAGCAATTTTCTTTAGTGACATTGCTCACGAGAGCAGTTTATGAAGCACTTGTGCAGTGGTACACGTGTTTTGAAATTTTTGTGTAATATGCAAGTTTGTAATTCGATATTGGATTAAAGTTTTCTCTTATGCTATATTTCATAAAGGAAAGTGATTTTTTTTTCCAATTCAAAATTAATTCCTAGTAATTTGAGTTCTAATCTGCTTATGTTCTTTCTTTTCTATATGGATTTAAAATCCGCAAAGTTTTAATGAGAATGTCAACTCTTTTTTTATTATATTATATTATATTTTATTATATTATGTTTTTAAATTGTTTTTCTTTAGAAGAAATCATAATTTGAATTTTTTAAACCTGAGGGAGGTGAAGTACTCATTTAAAAATAGAAAACTATTTTGAATTTACTTATTTAAGGGGAAAAAATATTTGTGCTGCTATTATTCTTTGATGAGAACTTCAAATTTTCCCTTTGTGGTTTTTTTTCTCATTCATTTCAAGTAGAATGCTCAAGAGACTTTTGACGTCACGTAATAAATTTTCATTATTGTCGCAGTAGAAACGGAAGGGAAATGAATTAATATTGTTTTGTGAATTGACTAAATTTTTAACGTTTATGGTGACAGTAAGAGAGAGGGGAAAAATGCTGCGATTTATTCATTAAATCAGATTGACAGGATAATTTAGAGAGCTTATGTTTAGGTACAAGAAATGTCGAATTATAAGTGGGATATAAATCAGGAATTAAGTTAATAGAAGGAGAAAGAAGAAATTGTAATTATCTTTAAGTAAAATTGTAATTTGCCGTTTGTGTAGATTAATCAACGCGCAATTTCATTACAGTCGTGTCAGAATAAAATGCGGACATCAATTTAAAAGGAAATTTACTGATGCAATTTTTTTGTTGTTGTGGCAATTTGCTGAATTCTAAATTAAAGATATAATTAAGTCGTTATTTGAATTTATTTTTAGTTACAGTATGGGGCCACAACGGATGACACCTCCAATGAAAAGAGCAAGAATAGGTGGAATGGGTGGCCAACAGAGACCCAAAGGAAAAACGGCAAAACCAAATAGCAACAACAAACAGCTCACTCCTGTTCCTTGTGCGCAGATCACAGTAAACAGTAGTAAGTTTTAAAAAAATGTATATTTATATATCTACAAATGTATCTTTAACCTTGGTAACTGATAAGTTATCTGAGAATGCAATCTAGAGAGGTTTTGAGCAAGTGTCGCCATCTGTTGGCCGTGTTTGAAATTTCTATTATGTTTTCATTTTATTTATTATTTTTTTATTTTGTGATTCGTATTTCGGATGCAAGAATCTGAATCGATTCAGTTTGTTAATGGATGGGGTCTAGATATATTCATGATTCACGGAACCACAAATTTGGGGTTAGTGTGGTTGACCAATGGTGTGACACTACAACATGTGATGTCTTTTGTGTGATAGAAAAGATATTAAAGATACCGGAGCTTGATTTTTTTTCGATCAATAAAGAAATAAAAGAAGAGGTGGTTCATAAAGTGCAATATTGGAATTTCAAATATAGACTTCCTCAAGGAATATTCACTACAGAGCCTTGCTTTTTCTTTTTTCAGTTCTTTTTTAGTTTTAATTTTAAAAATCAGTCAATTAAATAAATTCTCTAAAATTTAAAATCTGAATATTTAATTCACATTCCAACAGTTGGTGAATCATTTAATTGATATTCCAATGTGAGAACCTGAATTTAAGAAAAACTAAAGGGAAAAATTTTAACATAGCAGCAACTACCGGTAATGGTGGAATAATGTTCAGTCAAGTGAAAGATGTTTTAGTTGCACCCTTTCTAAATTTGTCGCAAATCCATTCCTTCATTAACTTTCACTTGCACTCTATTCATTATTTGTTACCATGTTAGTCAAAAAGAATTTTGTTTATACGGTGTTTGCAAATGAAACAACAAACTCCAATTGGTTTCGGCTTCAAACAGCTGTCATAAATTATTTTGAACACATATGTTGATACAGTGATGCATATTACGAGTCAAAATTAATAAATTAAACTAATTTATATAGACTAAGTTATATAATAATTCCGTTCGATCCATGTTCAATCCGGATCCCCAATGTTGTTTAATCTCACGCTCCATCTCGTCTAATCTCATGTCCAATTGTGTGTAATCACTAGATTTTTTCATTCCTTGTTTTGATTTTTTTTGCTCTATTCTATTTTTCACTCTTGCCATCTATCTCTACTGTTGGTTTACAGTAAATTTTCTGCCTGGTTCCAATTACTTAATATTCTAACTGACCCTCTTAGTTATTGTTTAATTTTAGTTATTTGTTATTGACTTAAAAGGTTTACAACATCATAAATATTATGACTGAATAATGTTTGCCATTTCTTAAAATGGCTGAAATGATTTTTATTTATTTTTTAAAGTTATCAGAACACCTTTAAAAAAATCATTTTGTATCTCAAACAACTAGTTTGAGCTTAGTGAGAGACATTGTTGGCCGCTGCTGGCAGGGGGCTGTTTCTGACGTCACAGCTGGTATTCCCCATGTTAAATGAATGGGGTATACATCACAACTGGTAACAATCGCGCAATTTCTCGATTTGGTCTCGCTTTTATTTCGTATTGTCGTCTGCTCGGTTTTCACAACTTCAGCATTGGGTTTAAACCGGAAAATATTTTTCAAAAAATCTCTGAAAAATTATTTTAAACAATGCTTGATCCAATGAACCAATAAAAACTGCGATGTCGTAAACCCTTTAATTAGATCAGTATAATTTATACATATAATTTGTATCTGTAGTTCCGTTTTAAGATATCTCTGTTTTTGAGATTTCCATAATTCATGAAAATTCTACAAATTCATTGTAAATCGCAATGGATAGTTAACTAGTGCTCACCACTGTTATACACAGGGAACATCCTCACCTCGAATCCTACAAATCTTCACCTTTAAAAAGTGATTTTTCTTTATCTTATAGCTGCCGGTTATGAATTTTTTTGTCATCAATTTTTATCATTTTTAAAAGAACTGAGCTGAAAGATACGTATTCAGAAGCAAAAGTTCTTTGTTGTAGATTTTTCTAAGATGACTGCAGTTCACGCACGCGCATCTTAAGTGATATCGAATAAACGTTAATGAAAAAGGAACTTTTTATGAAAAGTTTCTTCTACTTTTCATAAATTGATGATGTGTCAAGATACTGTTTCGACCACTTTGTCAGCACTTTTGAGGCATTTTTCGGATATTTTGTGGTTTGGATCGTCAGTGTCAACAAACTCATTTGACTGGGATGTGGATCCTGGCTTGTGATACTGTCAATCAGTTTAGTTCGCAGAAAAAATTATTACTTGTGCTAGTACAGTACTGATTACAATCCACGATTTGCTATGTTCAGTGGGCAGGATGTTAAAGCTAGCTAGTCAGAGTTTTGGTTAATCAAATCGATTGAAGCAAGAAAGTTGACATGTTGGTGGCAATTTGGACAAAACAATTGCCTTGTCAGCATCTGTTGCTAGTTTTAGTCGGAGATTAAAGCTTTTAAATCTTGGACGACGTTCATTCTGAAGACAGAATCTTGAGGAATGACAGGAACTTCCCCATTTCCTTCCTTCTTTTTCCACCTTGCTTGTCTTCCGTTAGTTGGTAGGCAATTCAAATGCGCTATAAATGACTGACTGTTTCCGGTCGGTGCATCATATCTCTTGGCATCAAAATGAACATCTGCCGATGACACATTTGGCGTTTGATGACACGGAAAACTGTACTTTTTATATAGACTTCTCTCATTTGACATATTCTTGGAAAATTTTATAAATTTTTAAGAAGGGTGTTATTGATTAAAATATTCCTCAATGTATAACAAAAAATATAAACAAATTTTTTCATATAATGCTACTAACACTTTAATTGATTTACATTTACTACGGACGAATGTCTGTGCTCATTAGCTTAAGTGCTTTCCCAAGCGAACTCTCTTTGACGAACTAACTCATTAAATTTCAAACCTTAGCCAGAAAAAGAAAAGGAAAAAATTAAATAAATGGCCTTTGCTTCCATACGCTGTCAAATTTACCTTTCTTGACAAGTAATTTATTTATTTTTTCATTTAAGATGAATTTTAAAAGTTCTTACAATGAATATTAGCTTAAAGTTGGAATGTTACGTCGTAATCGAAATATTAAATTCATTTTTTTTTTAAATAGGTGGTACAGATTCCAGCGACATTCTCATCTGTGGAAATTGCAAAGAAACTTTCAACACCCTTAATAAGTTGGTTGAACACAAGAAGACCAAGTGCAAGCTGCGCTTTGCGTGTAAGTGCCAAAATCGGAACAACAGCATTCAAAAGTCAGAGTCAGGTAGGTGGGAATGCGAGATAAAGGCATGTTTCATTCTTAGGACTGTGTTAATTTGGTATTAACATGATAAGAATGTAAACACAAAGACTGTAGTCTTGTATATCAGTCATTTTAATAGGTACACAAAGAATAAATTCTTGTGTAATCGCTTCGGCCTGATATGTTCCAAAACTAAAAAAAAATTGTTGCTGTTGTTAGTCGATTTAATTTTAGGTATTTTGTTGACGAGTCTTAAGTTAAATTTTTTTTATATTATTTTTATTTCAGCAGGCGAACCGGCTTCGTTTTTGTGTGCGGTGTGTAAAGAGAAATTTGTTCAGTGTTGGGATCTGGTGTCTCACGTTCAAGGAGTACATCACGTGGCAATTTTCGAAGTACCAACAGATGTGAGACCTTTATTCTCTAGTCTGTTAAATATGATAATCATTGTTTTTATTTTTAGGAGCTTAAGAATTACAGTGAAAAGAAAGATAACGATGAAATGATGAGCGAGACTAATAATTTAGAAGGACATTTAGATGGCAATGGCGATGAAAATGACCAGGATGCGGTAAAATATAATTTTGCAATTAAATTCGTTAGGAAACTAATTTCTTTTTAATTATTTAGGATAATATTGATGAAGAAGCACTCTTGCAAGATGATGAAGCTGTAGGCGAGAACTCTCAAGATAGTTAAAGAAGCTTTCAAAAAAAAAAATCCCCCTCCCAAAAAAAATAAAAAATTAAAAAAATGAAGAAACGTGAGAAGAAAATCTGCGGCTTTTGCACTCACGGCATACACGAGCAGCAGCGGCAGATGGGAAAAATTTTATGCAAAATTTCCTTCATGCACAAGTTGTTTGAGCCATTGTGGGGCATCAGAGATGGATATTAGTTATCAATTAACTTTTGGGAGCCATCGTTAACATTCTTATATTATTGAAGTTATTAATTCCCTTTATTCTGCTGTTTTTCTTTTTTTTTCTGCTTTCTTTAGACACATATTTCAAAAGAATAAGTAATCCTATGAACTCATGCCACTTAATATTTTTTTTAAATCAAAAATTTTAATTTGAATTTTTTTTAGATCTTTTATTTCTCTGACATGCAGTATTAATCTTTAAACTGTTTACATCTGTGATCTAAAAAGAAAAATAAAGACAAAAAAAAATAAAAAAAGTTTAAAGTTAGATTATAATTTTTTTTTTATTCTATTTTATTTTTAAAAAAAAGCCTGCACCTGATCTCCACTTAATCATTTTTATAATAACATGTAATTTGAACATTTATATACTTCACTTTTTGCAAAAGTTGAAGGAAATTAATTACTTAATAACTTCGAAAACTGAAAGCAATTTAATAAATGATTTGTGTCCAATGTGGTCACGGTGGAAGTGTGAAGTTTTAATAGCTTAGAATAAATTAGAAATCGATTAGTAAAAAATTTCGCTCTCTTTGTTCATTGTCACCATTTAAATTGATAAAATTTCTTATTTGAAAAATAAACCAAACTACATAAACAACAAATATTTGTTAATAGATCATATTAAACAAGTATGGAAGGTTATATATATAGTTAGCTGCTTCTGCTCATTCCTTGTATAAATTCCATGCCTATATTCCATTTCCATTTATTTCATATTAGAGTTAATTTTAGATCACTCCACATTTTAGAAATGAAACGGACCGTAAATTATATTTTTTTGTTTTGTTTGTGGACTACAATTTTGCATTGTGCCATTTTCTCTTCATGACCATTTGTGCCACAAATGTTCACAGTTCAATAAACACTGTAAATTGGGATTCACAGCTGACGATAGCGATAAGAGATAGATAGGTTTAGTGTGATTATCGCTACCGCTAGAAATGTGAATCCGATATAAATTAACTGTTGCCTTTACAAGTTATAGTTACGTTTTCAAAGTCATCTTAGTTTTTACGATGACATTATATCTGATAATCTATATATGTACACATAGCTTACTACACAATTTTCATAAATATATGTGATTCTCTTATGTTACTAGGTTAGAAAGGGGAAAATAAAAATGTGAATTTTTCTTTTGTTTTCATCAATTTCACTTACAAAAGCATATCAAATTGTACAGCTGTGCAAACAGTTGCTATAACCGTTTAAAATACGTTCTGTTTTTCTTTCCTTCTTTCAGTTCTCCATCATAATGACTGTCACTAATAATTGTGTCTATTTTTACATATGAAATGTTAATAGTGATGTTTCACGAAATTTCATCGTCGACAAAAAAACAATTCAGGAAAATGAAATGTGCATTGTGTAAATACTTCCCTCTCAAAATTTAACGCATGAATTTGATTTCTTTTCTCGATCACTTCCTCTTATTAAAATCTATATCTATTTTGTGATCATATATATACAGAAAGGAAACATTGGAAAAACTGCTATTCTATGCAAGGTTTGAAAAGCAGAAAGAATTATAATAATCTACCTGATAATAATTAATATTACTCGGTAGAGAGCTTTGAAGTCGATGTATTTTAGAATTGTGTTTGTTAAGTGGACCAGTTTACAATGAGACTAACTTATTCTGAAATTTCATTATTTGTGAATATGCTTGTAGTATGTTGTAAATGCTAGTTCTGGTTTTCCTTCGATTAATGAAGGTATTGTTTGAAAGATTGTTTGCAGGACCTGCGTAACAGCAATCTTCAATTTAAAGCATTCCCATGACAGTAGTTTTATCACCTGTGGATTTTTGGTTTGGAAGGGATTTACAAGGTACATTGTATATTGTACCGATGTAATCGGAAGGGGAAATAATAGGAGTTGTAGTAAAACATCACAAAATGTATATAATTGTACACATGTCTCTTGTAGCCATTTAAAATTTGTTGTAGATATTTGGTGCTGGTTTTGTTTTTTCTCTTCGAAGTGATTGATGTATAAACTTATATTGAGTCATAGTTTCATTTCATTTGCTTAGTTTTTTAATTTTTTGTTTTCTTGTTTGTTTGGTTGCCTTTTGTTGTAACAGTAATTGTTTATTAGGGAAACAACCTGAACACAAGTATACAATAAAAATATTTAAAAAGAAAAATTGTGTGTTGTTTAATTAGGAAAAAAACTCGGTACATGAAACAGCGCAAAAGGGATTAAGAGCGTGTAAAAACCCAAAGGCTATTTAAAAAATGAAAAGAGAAAAAACTTTAGCGCCATCTATTGTTCAAGAAATTTAACAATCAAATTTATATTCCGCAGAAAACGAGAAAATGTTAAAAATGAATTTGCAAATTCCTCACGATCTCACGTGAACTTTTGACCTGGTTACGAATCGCAAGTCAAGACAAAAAGACCCACAATAATTATTGCATAATAAAAATTATAAATATTTTCAACAATTTCAATAAACATTTTGCCATAAATAGCTTTTCTGGAAAAATAATAATTAATTTTATTCCAATTTACATCGTGCTCTCGAATTTCTGCCGATAGTATCATCCATTTACATTTGGAAACGTAGCATAATAGTAGTGTGTGTCTACGTCAACGATCCCGTGATTCCTTGCGAGTGATGCAATCAAATACTACTGCGCAAGTGCGCAGACGTTAACCGTTTTGGCACGAGGCGCCATTATGGCTTGTGACAATAACAACGCCCTCAAGTGTTGAAAATTGTTATATTCTGGTAAGTAAATTTCTCTTATTTTCTTCCTAACATCCGCATTAAGCGACTAAATCTAACTTCTATCGTAATCTCGATGCGAAACTAGATGCAAATTAGACTTAAAACCTTATAAAAACTGGCTCCGTCTTGTTCAAAACTCCCCGTCGATGACCGTTAACACTGCAGCACTACTTCATTCCAAAATGTCCTTCCTAGCGAATGCAGTAGCGCCGCCGTGCCGGTCAGTTGAAATTGTATGAACTAAAAGGTAAAGCCCAACCGTGGCCGAGTTTTCCACGATTAAACATTAGCCACACGAAAATGATTTAAACAGCAAAACGAAAAGGTAGTTGGATGTGCGATTCGGCCTTGGGACGCATTGCGTAGTATCGTTTCCGCCATCATGTCTTTGTATTTGAGCCAAACGGTCGTCCCTGTGTTTCGGCCTTGCCTGATGGCAGTCACCGTCATGGCGTGGCTGTCGCTTGTTCTCGTCTTTTCCAAGCCAGATGGCGCTAATTATTGCTTGCAGGTGGCGCCCAGTCTTTTCATGCCCGTGGCCCCAAGATTTGGGCGACGGAGAGTTTGGGATGGGTACGAAAAATTTGATGAAAATCATCAAGATCGTTTCAAACATGGCGTCGTCGTGTTCGCTGACTGATTTCAACAATGGCAGCCATTTTGGCCATTTTTATCCGCCCTGATACTTTGCTGGCATACGAGCAGGGCAAGTCTTATGTAGGCCTAGTTTTTTTAATGCGGGGGTACCACCACTGTTATTTGTGTTTTTTGTGCTAAATCACTACTGTTTAATAAGCTAATCGCCATTCCAATTGTTTATCTTTGTATATTCAGTTTGTGTCTTATCAAGTTTCCTTCCAAGCTTTGACCTGTGTTCGAAATGTAAACTGAAATTTGAAAATATTTTTTTTTCCATAGTTAGTAAATTTTTTTTTTTTTTAAGATTACAGAAAACTTACTATACGTTTTATTTTTTAAATTTCAGGTGTCTTTTTTTATGCTATATACGTTTGAACTGAACTTTTAATCGCCACACGCACCGGAAATGGAGTCGCAGACAGTCGCAACGGTCAACCAGGATGGCGAAACCATCACCGAAATTCAGAACTTCTTGTCATCTTTCAACAAGGAGATCCAAGGAAATGGAGCCCAAGATACTAGTGCCAGTGCGGCAAGTCCCACAACAACGCAAACAAATTCGAGGGCAGGTGGAGACACAACGGGAACAACGACGTTTTATGTTACTACCGAAGGCAGCCAAATTCAAACTTATCAATCATTTGATCAGACTCAAGCTCAATTTGATGGTAGTACTACCACTTATTTTACACCGCAATACTATTCGAGCCAAAATCAGGAAGATTTTTCTTCGGTATCCGCTTATTCTGGTGGTGATGGCCCACCACCTACCGATACGCAGCTTCAAACTGGCGTCACAATTGTTACTGGTACCGAAAAACGTAAAACTATTTAAAATAATAGTTATCTAATTTTTTTCTTCATACTTATATTTTTTTTTTAATATTTTTTTTGTGTAGCTGAAGAAGGTCAAGAGATAGCGACCCAAGAACAGGATACAACTGTTCAACAAGTCGCAGTGACCATTGCGCCGAGTAAGGCACAAGATGGACTTCAACAGATTGTACTGGCTGCCGCATCAGAAGGCCAGGAAGTGGCAGAAGGCGAGGAAGCGACCGAGATATCCGTTACTATTCCCGCTTCGTTAGCCAGTCAGGCAGCTACTGAAGAGTTATTGCAAGCAGTTGAAGCACACCCATCAGAGTCTGACCAACCAACTTTTGTGGCAATGCAACCTGTAAGTTAATCGAATTAAAATTGTAAAATAACGTAAATATAATTATGGTATTTGAAAATTTAGGATGGTCAGCAGGTGGTTGCAGTATCTACAAGTCAAACACAACCCCAAATAGTGGCTGTGGAAGATGGGTCTCAAGGAAATATCACGTACATTCAAGCTGAAACAGTACAAGGCGATTCTGAGGTACAAAATATAACATATGAGCAGCCTCAATGTTTAGTGAGTTTCTTTAGAAGGTTTAATATTTTAAACTTTTGCACGTTTTAATTTATTTTGATTATAAATTATTTTTTATTTTTTTTTACTTGCGTTTTATTAGACCGGTGAGCAACAAATTCGGATGGTAGTTGCTGATGGCCAAGAAGAAGTTACAACGGGAACACTCGTCACTTCGGATGGACATGAAATTCAAGTCGGAGATGACAACACTTTGCATATGGTTGCCAGCCTCGCTGAACAAACATCCCAAAACACTGACGAGGAGAATCAAGTGATCCTGAACACGGGGAATGCGTACCAAACCGTGACGATCGTCCCTTCCGATACCAATCCGGGAGAAGTGAGCTACGTCCTTATCGTGTCGCAGCCTGAAGATGTTAAAGACAATGGGCAGAAAGCTGGGGTCAGTTTGGACATGTCCGTGTACGACTTCAACGAAGGCGAGCAGCATGTGGCTACGGTGGAAGGAGAAGAGACGGCCCCACCAGCGAAACCTCGAATCATGAAATTTAGCCCCAAAAAATCTCAAGCCGTTTCTCAAGCACACATGTGCAACTACTGTAATTATACAAGTCCTAAAAGATATTTGTTGTCCCGCCATATGAAATCGCATTCTGAAGAAAGACCGCATAAATGCAGTGTATGTGAGAGAGGTTTTAAGACACTTGCATCCCTTCAGAATCACGTAAACACTCATACAGGCACTCGACCTCATCAGTGTAAGGAATGCGACAGCGCTTTCACTACTTCAGGTATGTAACGCGGTATGTAATGTTTTTTATAATACTAATATTTTTTGTTATTTATTTATTTTTTAGGTGAATTAGTTCGACATGTTCGTTATAAGCATACACACGAGAAGCCCCACAAATGCACGGAATGCGATTACGCTAGTGTAGAATTAAGTAAATTGAAGAGGCATATGCGATGCCATACGGGTGAACGGCCTTACCAATGTCCGCATTGCACTTACGCCAGCCCCGACACGTACAAATTAAAACGTCATTTACGTATCCATACTGGTGAAAAACCGTATGAATGTGATGTGTGCCACGCCAGATTCACACAAAGCAATAGTTTGAAAGCCCATAAATTGATTCATTCAGGTAACGTGAATTTGTTTAGTTAATTAGGCAAATTGAGATGACAATATACAATTCAAGTTTCATTTACTGCAGGCAACAAACCGATATTCCAGTGTGAACTCTGCCCGACAACGTGTGGTCGTAAAACCGATTTGAGAATTCATGTGCAGAAATTGCATACGAGTGACAAGCCCTTGAAATGCAAGAGATGTGGAAAGTCTTTCCCGGACCGATACACATACAAAGTGCACGTAAAAACTCACGAAGGTGAAAAATGCTTCAAATGCGATTTGTGTCCGTATGCGAGCATCTCGCAACGCCATCTAGAATCGCACATGCTCATACATACGGATCAGAAACCGTATCAGTGCGAGCAGTGTGACCAGGCATTCCGCCAGAAACAACTGCTCAAAAGACATAAGAATCTTTATCATGATCCGGATTACGTTCCTCCCGTGCCCAAGGAGAAGACACATGAATGTTCCGAATGCGGTCGCGCTTTCCGACATAAAGGAAACCTAATTAGGCATATGGCCATTCACGATCCTGATGCTTCGGCTCAGGAAAAGGCTGCTGCTTTGAGACTTGGGAGACGACGTAAGATAGCCAATGGAGAGGAAGTCACTGATGAAGAAACCGATGATGAGTATGACGAAGAATCCTTAGATGAGCAAGAAGGCATCACACTTGAGGCCAGTCAGATGACCACAGCTGAAGGACAACAGGTTTGTACAAATTTGTTTAAGTTTGTTGACATTATTTATTTAATTTATTTTTGTTTGATTAGGTTGTTGTGTTGGAGGTGATTCAGCTTCAAGGACCCGAGGGCGAACAACAAACTGTAGCTGTGGTTGCTGGAGACGGGATGGACGCAGCTGCAAACCTGCAAGCTGCAATTGATGCCGAAGATGCTAATGCCTGCAAAATTCTTCGAAAGAGCTCACGTACACGCACTATTGACCAACAGAACGACTTACATTCTGGTATTTACTCAAGTATAATTTCACTCGGTTTTTTTTGAACATTTCTGGGATTTTGATATTAATTTTTTTATTTATTTTTTAATAGTGATTAGCGAAGTGATAGGTGAAGACGTCAAATCTGCTCAGACACCCGTGTTAGTAAAACGTGGACGGGGCAGACCTCGACGAAATCCTTTACCGGAACACATGGAAATTGCTGCGGCTACTGACAAAAGTAATATGAAATAAAATCTTTTGTTTATTTTATGAAATTAACATTTTTGTTAGTTATTTTTGCAGTTGAGCTAGGTGCAGATGCACAAGAGAATGCCGATGATTCTCTTGGAGATGATGGAAGGAAAATTCGTAAACGACGATATGATGACGATTCCGATAGCCCAATGTCGCCCAGCAAACGACCAGCACGTGGCCGGCCACCAATGCGAGGTCGTCGAAAAGGTAAAGAAACATACGGTTTATTTATTTTATTATATATTAATAATTCTTTTTGAACTAGAAGATACAAACATGCCTGACGAAGAAGAAATTGCAAGGCGAGAAGCAGAGACAGCAAAGAGACGATTGGAGCAAAAGCAGAAAGATATGGAAGAATGCTTTGGATTTAAAGTAAACTTTTATTGACTGAAATAAAATTTAATATATATTTTTTGAGTAAAATTTCTCTAATAAATATTTTTTTTGTGTAAAGGATGACGATGATGATGATGACGACGAAGAATCTACAGTCATTTCATCTCAAAATGATACAGAAAGAGAAACGGCTATACAACTGCTGGCTGCCATGCAGCAAGTCGAGAGTTCGTTACCACAATAACAATTTCTTTCACGTTGGATTTGATTTGTGCACTGACGAAATTATCGTTTCACCATAAACACCACAGCCACTTCATCATCAGACTATTAAAAGTGTCTTAGGAAAAAAATAAAGGAGAAAATTCTTTTTTTTTAAATTTAATTTACTAACTTTTTTGAAAGTGTTAATTATTAAATTAGACTGTAGACTGCTTTGTTGAAATCGACCATTTTTTTTGTTTCTTTTACTTTTCATTTATTACGAGTTGCATTTCGGTTACATGTTCAGTTTATTTTTAAACATAAAGAATGGTAAGCTGAATTTTGTTGATTATTTTACTCAATTTTCCACATTACTTGAATTTTGTAAATTAAGCACAGTTTTAAATTTAGTCCTTGTATATTTTAAAGACAGTTATCTTTCAATTAAGATGTCGAATAACCAAAAAAGTTTAATTATTCATATTCTTTTATTATTTCAATCATTGTAGCACATGGTTTAAATTTCCTTATCAAACACTAGTCACATCATGTACAAATTTCTGAAATTTGGTTAATTATTCTAATGGGTTTTTGAACAAGAATTTCGTATTGAAAATAATTTGGACATTGGCAATGAAAAATGAAGAAACTTGTTTATATGAGGCAAATTTTAAGTTTAGTTAAGATCTTAAGAAGTTAATTAAACTCTTTAGATTGTTTAAAAAAAATTGGTCATTACTGTTGTAAAGTTTCCAGATGGAAGATAAACTTCTTAGATTTGAATATATTGTGTGTATACTTCCTCTAAAGTAGTTTTTAATTTTGATTTTTTTTCTTTTTTTTTTTTGCACTGAAAGAAGAATTATTTAACGTTTGTTTATAGAAGTTCACTTAAATTTTAACTTCAAAGTTTTCTCTTTTTATTTGATAGAAGTAATTAAGTTAACTTTTATTTGTAATGCAACTCGAGGTTTTTGTTCAGACTGTACATCAGTTTGCAAATAAATGCTTATAAAACTTATTTCAGGGGTTAAAACCGCTAAAATTTTTTCTCACAAATATTTTACAGTTGTCATATTTGAAGCTCTGCTCTTTATCGGCTTGTAAAGGGGCCAGAATGGATTGAAATTTTTCTTCACTAACGGGTTTTAAAGCTGAAGGATTCCAATTAGGTTTGTTATCCTTGTCAATCACGGAAGCTCGGACTCCTTCGAGAAAATCTTTTTCAAAAACTAGTCTGGTCATTACACGAAAATCCATTTTTAAACACTCTTGAAGTGAAAATTTTGTGGCTTGTCTCAACACCGCAATTGTCACTTTCAGAGACGTTGGACTCTTTGAGTAGCAAATATTAATTTATAGAAACAAAAAATAGTTTATTTTGTAAGTTACCATTTTCATTAATGTTTCCAGCTGTTGATTGGACCAGGGAGAGTTTTCATCTTTTAAACTCTGAATAATATGTTCCACAGTAATACCAGAAAAATGTTTTTTGATATTTTTGTCCTGGAGGCTGCTAATTTTTCCTTGCATTCAACAGACTAAAATACATACAATAATTATAAAATATTAATATTTTTCTGAGTAAAAATTATGGCTCACTGCTTGCATATATTTGCTCAAAACTTGAGGAATCTCATTAACGCTAGAAATATTCAGTAAGTCGTGTTCCAAATTTTATATCTAAAATGTGTTTTATCATCATATTATCTTAAAGTAATATCTTAAAAGTAATACGTACTTTATTGAAATCGCAGTAATGTGTTGCTAATCCGTTTTTCAATAGATCTACTCCGATTACTCTATGTCCAGTCAATTCATAATACATTCTCAAATGGTCGGGGAGTCTTGATAAAAAGTGTATAATGCTCCAGAATCAGGAAATAGACTTAACGATAAACCATTTGAACTGAAAAGTTTTTAGCCTTCGTCAATATCATCAAAACATACCTATGGCTGTCTCCGGCATAGCAAATACAGTGTTTTCTGTTGCAACCCTGTACTTCCCAAGAATTGAAAAACCTGCACCCTAATATTTCATTATATTTCAATAGAAAATATTGAATATGAAATTTATTTATGACCTTATTTATACCTAAAGGAATTTCTACTTATTCCTCCCACACTTATGCCATTTATAAAAGAAATGCAAGAAATTTTATTAGTTCCAACCATATATGAAGGTTAGAATATTGAAATCTTAGAAATTCTTTTACATCAAAATCTTGATTTTTCATACCATTAGCTATAGCTGATTTATTTATTTTTCAAAGTTAAAAAAAAATAATCAATTTTTGCTAAAATTTAATTTTGCACCTCTGATGTCTGCACCAGCACAAAATGCTTTTCCACCACTTCCTTTGATAATGACAAATGCTATCTCTGACTGCCACTTCTAAAAATGTATTTTTGTGTATTTTTGTAAATATATTTATTAATTAAACATGTTATGAATTTAGTGTACCTTTAATTGCGAGTTAATTTGAGAAATCATTGATAGATTTAATGAATTTAATGCTTTTGGTCTGTTCAATGTCATTACTCCAATTTTTTGATTATTGCTCATTTGTTGAAATATGATATCATCTGCACCTGTAGATAACTAAAGACAAGCTAAAAGTAAATACTGGGCTGTTTAAATTAATCACACTCACACATACCCATTTTACTGCATTATGTTTATGTTTTAGTCCCTTTTAATTTCCACATGATTGTAATATCAAAAACTTCTGGATCTATTGAAAATTGAAATCTGTATAAAAACCGACTTAGTTAATAACCGCATATAAATAAACTACTTCATCAAATACAAAATCCTTGTCGGTTAGTCTTTTCCTCGCACGATGTGGACTCATTTATGATATACATTTTCATCACCAGATGACGGGCCTAAACCATTTCCGCAAGAATTTTTGTAGGGAAAGGAGCATATTGTATTTTCAACTTAAAACATCACTCTTTGTAGTTAATAAATAACTAAAATGAGTTGCAATATGCTTGGTGAGAACACTGAGAATCAAGGTATGTGACTATGTACGTAATTGAGTACAGAATTTAATAAAAACTGCGAGAACTTGGTATTTGAAATTTAACACTGCTTGATCGGGGCCATGCAATCGTTGTTGCGGCCCCGTAGCTGCATTGAGAGCAGTGAGAATGATAAAAAAAAAGATAGAATCATGAACACTTTTTATGATATAATCAATCTCGATCTGTGAGAAACACGTGTTTTACTTTAAAAATACATAAGTATCAAAGAGGTTTACCATCGAATTTAATTGATAAATCAATCTTTATTTGGAAATATGAATCAATAAATATGATGCACGTTCTGGGAGTTCATATTCTACAGCGGGTAATTCATATACCAGTAGAATTCCATTTATTGACGAGAAAATTGTGAAAAAAGAAAAAGATGATCGATGAAAGCAAACAGTTTAATTTTTTTTTTTTTTTTTTTTTAGTGTCTGGTGATATTCATATTTGCGGCAGATGCAAACTACAATTTAACTCTGTGAAATTATTTGTTATACATAAAAAAGAAGTATGTTTGGAAAATCAGCAAATAGGAAAGAAGAGTCACGGTACAAGTGAAAAAGAAGTCAATGTACAACTTGTTGTAGAAGAAACTCCAAAAAATACTAAGTAAGTTTCATATAACAAATTAGAATTACGTACCGTATTTGTTTGTCCTAAATATATTTTTAATTTTTGTTTTCAGATCTACTCCAACAGATTCTGCGCTTCCAAGTGGCAGCAAGTCCAATAAACGTTTTCAGTGTGAAGTTGCATCGTGCCAGTATAAGACATGTTACTTAAAAGATCTGTTACGTCATACAAGGATTCATACCGGCGAAAAGCCGTTTTCCTGCAACATGTGCGGTAAAACTTTTACTCGAGCTGACAAATTGAAACTGCACGAAAGATGGCATTCAGGCGTTAAACCATACAAATGCAAAGAATGTAAGAAATATATAAAGATACAGATTAAATAGTTGTTGAGATGATTGAGGAACAATTTATTATTTAGGTGATTACGCGACTAATGACAGCGGTAGTTTAAAAAAGCATTTAAGGGTTCATTCGGATGAAAGACCATTCAAGTAATGTTTGACGTTTATTATGCGGCTGCGAGATTAATATGAAATTTTAATTTCAGATGTCAGATTTGTCCATATGCCAGTCGTAATTCTAGTCAACTCGTTGTCCATTTACGAACTCACACAGGCGACTCACCTTTTCATTGTCCTGTATGCGATACAAAATTCAAGATAAATTCCGATCTGAAACGACATTTACGAATGCACACTGGAGAAAAACCATATTCGTGCCAATTATGCGACTACAAATGTGCTGTAAAAGGTATTTTGTGTCTTAATATTTATAGTAGTCATAATAAAATAAATTCAGTTCATATTTCCTTATGTATGGAGATCTCGTTCAAGATATTGCTTTCTTGCTATTAAGATCTTCGTTTACAAGGTGCATTTGTGCACGTTGAAATTGAATTAATGTAACAAGGGTTTGTTATTGGTACTTTGATCTTGATAAAAAGTTCTAGAAGTCAGGTACTAATTGCAGGTCGATTTATAAGAAACTCGCTAATTACGAATTCTGCTATAAAAGTAAGGAACTGTTTAAAATAAGTGGTTGTTTCCTATTATTCATATCCATATTTATATTATTGTATTCGTGAGTTTATTGATCGATTTAGTCAAACTCCTACGAAAACTATTTCATCAGTTACTCTACTTACATGCACACGCTTTTCTGGTAAATGACGTCATTATTTCTCAAGTGGAAAAGTAAAAAATGGAGTATTCACTCTAGTTTCCACTTTTCCACTTGATAAATGATGACGCCATTTTCCAGAAAAGCGTGTTCTTGTGATCCCAGGAACAAATGTCACTTCTTAATTGACTGATACTATTATTTGTCAGAAAAATGTTTAGATTTTAAATAACACGGAGTTTTGATTGCAAAAACACGGAGTTTTTGTAAATAAATGGGTGCTCTGCTGCATGACGAGGTCGCGGTCACATTTGATTTAAACTATTGGACCTTAACGACTTAGTTTTTCGATGCAAAATCAATTTTTCAATTATTGCGCGGGTTCATTGTTTTCGGGCTAATAAGGTACCGTAATCAAATTTACTGTGGTTTTTTAAGTTTTTAACAAATATTTTGATTTGAGGATTTATCGACAGATGGCGATACATGAACCATCCTGACAAAAATCTTAATAAATAATAATAGTTGACACTTAATTAGCATTTTCATTTTATAATTTATTGTTGTTTTCTAAAACAAAGCTAGAATTTTAAAAGATTTTTGACTTACCCTAGAATTTTAGAATTTTTTCTTATTAGTTAGAGCGTGCGAAGATGAGTCTTTTTTAATTTTGTTTAATACTTTTTAAATGAGTTTAATTTGCCCAGTTTTTGAGATAGACGCGGCTGGAATGCTCTTAAAAAATTAACTAAATGAAATTGGAGCTAGGGATGGGTTGCTTCTCGTCCATTTTATAAAATTAAAAGAAGTAAAGGGGAAAAAAGTGGATAATTTTTTATTTTTAATTGAAGTGCTCTGACAGTGTGATGAGTCTGTGAAGGGCTGATTTTGTAGCTTTTCATCATTATGCAATGGCCATGTGTCTCCTATTCAACCCATAAAGGTGGCTTTAATTGGAATATCTAAATAGAATTTTTTTTTTGCTTAAAAAAGGCAATTTGTGAGCGGCAATAGTACTATTTTATCTGAAATTTAAGCATTTCTTTTCCGTTAATTGCGTAAAAATCCTACAATGCAGTTAAGTGCTTTTTGTATATTGTGCCCTGCTTTACCGGAAGTTTTAATGCAAATTTGCTGCTGTTTTAGTGGTCTTTTGTATCCCGAAAGTTTGGTCAAAAAATTACTGCATACAATTTTTCACAGTAAAACTGGCAGCTAAATGACTTTGTTCTCGTCGGTTGTGTGATGCGATGCGTGGTTTAGGTTCTATCATACGAATCCCCTTTTCAGTCTCAAAGCAATTAAAACTGAGGGAAGAGTGAAAGAAAGAAGCATAATAAGAGTTAAAGTGTAACGATGATAATTTTGGAAGGGTAGTTTAGTTTGAAGAGAAAAGCAGTGGCGGGGGGATGTTGACAGTCAGTCAGTTGAAGACAGCGAAGGTAATGAGAAATTGTAACTATCTAATATAAGCTAATAGGAAAGTTGGGGTGAAGAGGTGTAAATCAATTGGGGTATCTTGGAAGGCAATAGGATTTTGCTCTTATCAAGCTCGGAGTGTCGAGGTTTCAATTAAAAGCCACGAATAGAGATGGTGGTTTTGAAAGAACGGAAGAAAAATTGAAGATTGAATTTGGGGTGAGTTTTCTTAACTTATATGAGGACGAGTTTGAAGAGAAGCGGAGCGGCGCAAACACTTGGATTCGAATGAAGTGTTTTTATCGGATATGTTATTTTATTTTATTGCACTGCACTTTTAATTGAAATGTGAGATGGAATTAATTAAATAGTGGTGAAATATATAAAACTAATTAAATTAATAGATTTAATTAAGTTACTCAAAAATAAGCATCGTAGGTTCGTTGTATATAAGTGTTTTGTTTTTTACGCTTTTTTAATTCTTTTAGTTAATGTTTGGGTGTTGTTCTGTTCTAGCTAGCAAATTGTTTTACAGGTTTTTTGCTTAGTTTTAAAGATAAGATAAGTTTATTTTTGTTGGGACTTAGTTTTATCAGTTGAGGTACTGATTATCAATCAGTCTGCCCCACATGTATAGCTCATGTTTAAGTGAAACAAATAACGCGAAGATTGACGCATGCTTCTGTCTTTCATCTCCGATTTTGAAGCGAGTAAAGCAATGGCTAAAACTGATGGTGTAAGCAATTATAATTAAAGCAAATATACTAATATTATATTCCATTTTTAACTTTGCAAGGGTAAAATAATAAAAAAAATTAATTGCTTTATTGTCTTGATTTAACGGCGCTCTTGATTTAAAAAGTTTACAAGAATTATTTTCTCCATACAGAACATGTTGAATTTAAATGTTTTTCCAGGTTTGGTAATTGCTGAGACATGTATGTCAGGTAAACATTTGCTTGATAACGATAAAAAAATTATTTTATATTTTTTATATTTAGTTTGTGTATTAGTTACGCAAATATAACCAATTTACGAAATTGTTTTAATCACAGTTCAGCAAAAATTTAATTTATTGCACATTTTTTCTACTATTTTTAAGTTCAAATTTTGACTAAAAAGAGTAAAAAAATAATATTTTTTTTGGATTTTTTTTCCCTCTTGATTTGTGAACTTATTACATAAGAAAAAAGTAATAAAAATTTTTGTAGAGGAAATTAAATGTCACTTTTTTATGTGGATGAGTTAAGAGTTTTGAATGGCATAGTGACAGCGAGATAGTTGTAAGTCAAAGAAAGGGGAAAAAATAAGTTTTTCAACGAGGTTTTTATACCGAATAAATGAAAAACAAAGATAAGGGTATAAAAATTTATTAGTTTTTTTTTACCACTCCCTTTTCCTTCGTTTGTGATCGGTGGTAGCATTTTAGTGGAATTTGAAACGGTTATTTTAGAGTTCATTTTTGGTTTTACTGAGAATTAATTTTTTTTCCCAGAAAAATAATAAAGTGTCTAAATTGTAGACACTCGATCGAGTATATAAGTTTTTACAAAGCTACCGCTGCAGGAAATGCTGCCACCTGTTGTCGAAAGATTAAACGAGAAAAGCGAGGTTGAAGCTGCCGTATCATTTTATTGACTCGTTTCTGACAGAAAGCTGTTATAACAATGTTTTATTCCTCTATTTATCCATTAGACTTGCAGATTAGTCGCCCGGTTGAATGGCCTCATCAGCCCTTGACATGAGGGCCCAGAAAGATTTACCTTTTCCTTTTGGCTCAGTGTTGAGGTTGCAATGAAAATTTCATCTGACGTTGTTCATGGTCAACTTGGCGAGTTCCCTTTGCGGACCCTGCTGAACACGTGCCAGCTGATGCATGTCGAGGTGGGAGGAGATGTCCTCCAATCCTCCAGCTATATGTGTGTGTATATAGAGAGCTCAGTGAATGTTTTATTCAGCACAATAAAATCCATTTCTTTCTCTTCTCTTTCCTTTTTCTGCCTCCCCAACCCGAGTGATGGTCGCTGGGCAGAGCAATCATCTCTGGGAAAAATCTCTCTCCAATTCAAATGCGCATAGGACGTGTTTCTCTGTCCGCTCATGGTGGAGGGCTTGAAGGTTTCTTGTGCAAGAAAAGGACACCCCTGAGGATATTGTCCTTTTTACCGCGTCTAGTATAAAGTCAATTTTTTTATTCGCTTTTTTTTTCTTCCGTTTTTTGGAGATTGCTTATTCCAGTTCTGATGGATATGGGACGAAGCCAACTGATGATGAGCCGCGGCTCACATCTACTTCTATTTCCTGCTTTTTGCACGAAACCTTCAAAGATGTGTAAGGGGGAAAGTAAGAAAAAATAATGATAGAGTGAAATGTGTAGAAAAATGGCGGCATCGATTAGTTATTTCAAGTAACTGAAGGATGAAATTAAGTAAAATGTTTTAAGTTTGATTGAATTGAGGAAATTGATGGACTTAAAGGGGTTTTTGAGTTAAAGTTGATGTTTGGATACGCACCTGATTACTCACAAGTGCAATAATTTTTATGTAGAGGGCGCATTTTCTTCTTTGTGTGACAGAGGCTGGATGAAGGAAGATGAGAAAAAATTACGGTATTGTCAAAAGGAAAAGTTTTCTTCATATCGATTGAGCGTGGCAAAGCATTGAAGCCGGGGCTTTCTCTTTCTTTCTCTCTCATAAATCACCCTTGCCGTCATCGTAAGAAAGACGCGTATGGCCAATGGAGAGTAACCAACGCCAAGATAGGCAACGCCCAAGTTGAAGAAAGCATAATGTAACTAGATGATACAGATAATGGATACTTTTCTCTTTAAAAATTAATAAATTTTTGATACAGGATTTTTTTTTAAAAAAAAATTGAAAGTTTAATTTCGTGAAATATTTTGCTTTCTTGTTTAAAAAAAGTAATATATATTTTAAGTTATTGTAATTTAATGCTTTTTAGATACTAAAGTTTATTACTGTTGTTGCAATGTAAATGGTGTCTAATTACAAGATCTAAGTTTTCATTGGATTAGCTTGTTATCTAGTTTTATCAAAATAATAATAATCTCTACACTTGTAGAATTGTAATAAAATAAATTTAAAATTTGATCGTATTTGTGGAGTGTAATGGAAGGGTTAACTTGTTATAGTCTGTCAAAAGCGTGGTCACTTTTCCATTAAGATGCATTAGAAGTCGTGTCTTGAGGCTCCGACAAGGACAACGTGGAAAAGGAGGAGGAAGGGCTTTGTGTCTCTTTGCCCTCCTGTGCACCAATTACTGCATTGAAGCAGGAGTTGCAGGGGCGGTGGAAGAGAGACGAACTGGGAGTCCATCTCCTTCCTTTCAGCCGTGTGTGGGGATTTCACGGTAGTGTGAGTTCGCAGGCCTGTTGGAATAGGGCTGCAGGAAATGCGGGCTTCGAGTCCTCGGGGTCACTCAGCTGGAGCCTCTACAAACTGGACTCGTTGTTTTCTACGCAAGTTCTTGCGGTTTGGGTAATTGTTTTGTGCGAATTCGCTCGTTATTATATGGAAATCCGTTAATCAGTGGAAAAGGATGTGGAGGACAAGTCGGTGTTTGTTATTTGTCCAGTCGGAGTTGGAGAAAGGGAGAAAAGTAATATTAGTAGTTGGGTGGATGTGTCAGGTTGACAAGTGTTTGTGAGTAATTAGAAGCCCAGAAGAGAGAAGAAGGGGAAAAAAGGAAAGAAACTAGTCGAGATGTGGACAGTGGTGGACTGGTGGTATATAAAATGCAAGTTGCATTTTTTTCCCTCTTCGTTTGGTTGTTTGTTGTTGTTTCTTTTCTTTGTATTCCATTGTGCCAGCTGTCTGTTATTGAGCAAATTCCCCAGTGAATCTTGTAAAGGTTGTGTTGGTGCCAAGTTTGAAACTTGTGCTGGTGTACGGGGGGATTACGGAGTCTTCTGTCTTGTGTGCAGGCCTGGCTGGCAGTGTTGTGTGGCGTAATGACCATTAATTTCTGTCCAAGTGATAGTGTTCGCGCCGGCATCTGACAGGTTGGCAAGTGACAGAGGACTCAAGCTCCAATGAAGCTCAACGGTTAATTTATCTCTCTTCTTCTCTTTTCTCCCCATAGCCACCAGCGGCTTAGAATAACCCCTCTTTCAGCTGGACTATCTTTTTTTCTCGTGGCCAGTTTGCTACCGTTCACTGTCTTCTCCAACTATTGGATAATAAAAGTGATCAATAAAACAACGGTACATTGCGCATTGGAATTAGTTATCAGGGCTTGGTAGACAAACGCCATATTGGATTTTCAGAATGGGGGTTTGTTTCATCTAGGTGTAAATAGTAGCAGTTATATCGGATCTCTCAGAAGAAATTAATCTGATATATACACAATACAGAGTTTGCGGCAGGTACTTTTCCCTTATAATTATAATTTTTTTACGGTTATAAACAATGTTACACAAAAGAAAAAAATCCAGTTTTTGGTACTCGCTTTTCTAAATTGTTTACTACAAACTACACTTTTTTTCTTTTGTGTAACACTGTGTATAACCGTAAAAAAATTATAGTTATAAGGGAAAAGTACCTGCCGCAAACTCTGTAATATAACTGAAAATTAATAAAAGTTATAGGATAAGTTACTTGATATACATCATTGGACTTTTTATTTTTTAATTTAATAAAACCTTCTTCAGGGCAGGAAGACAAAAATTTTAAAAAGATGATTGATAAAGAAAATGTGACTCAAGAATTTGATGGCATATTCGCTATTTTCAGTTTGAGTGGCGCCGCCCTAGTGAGCAGTTATTAAACTATCGTAAGTAGGATAACATGGGTTGCAAAATTAAGTTAGGCTGAAGGTGAGGAATAAATGTGTTGTTATTATTTTTGTTGATTTTTGTGTTTTTTTCTATTGAAAAAATGGATAATTTGATAATTATTATTTTTTTTTTTTTGTTAGTATTCAGATTTTGGTTTTTTTAATGCGGGAGATGGTTCACTTGATATGGCATGAATTTATTGAATCTCCATCAAAAGCACAAAAATGATAAAAATGCAGTTTTTTCTTCACTAAAAACATTTGTATACTTAAAAATATTAAATTATCAGCAGTTATTTTTTAATTTTTTTTGAAAAAGAATGGAGTTATTCCATTGAATAAGCTTCATAATCCATATGCAAGATGCACAACAATATAAATGTGTGGCTGTTATCCTACTTTGGCAGCCATTTTTTTTTGTAGCGCCTTCTATAATCACTGAAAATAGCGAATATGCTTGTAACAATTTTAATTAACAAGTGCTTGTGTTGATTTTTGAATTTTGATGGGAGCGCATACTTTCGGGGATTTTTTGAACTGACAAAGCTGGCCGCATGGCCGAAACAATACAGACGTGTAATGGAAGAGTAAAATTTGCGTTGTGTTGGGTATAATACAGAATTTGTATACAATTGGGAATTAATGAAATGTTTATTTCTTTCTTGTTTTTATTTTATTATTGATGGCCACTCAATACTCATGTTTTTTGTTCATTTGTTTATCAAGGTTTTCATTGCGGTTTGTAAATAATCCATGATATCGCTGGTGATCAGTAACTTGTTTTTTGTTGCTCAGTTTCGTATAGCGGTGATTATCGTGCCGTTTGATGGATGATACGACGTGATTCAATCTAGTGTGGAGCCTTATAGGGTTGGTTGATGTTTTTTTTCCATTTTTCTTTTTCACCCTCTTCACAAAAATGATATATTTTCCATTTGGTTTCACTAGTGGTTTGCTCTTTTTTTTCTCTTCGTTTTTCTCTTTTCTCTCATCCCATAAGCAAACACATTTGGACTGTCTATTTGTGCGAGTTTATCGGTCATCAGAAAACGCAATAGGGGAATCGTATTGAACGATGGAATGTCATCCCGTTAGATCAACAAACGCTCTTGAGCCATTAAAAAGATCTATATTTTTTTTTAATTTGGAAAGCAACTTGATATTGATTTTAGAATCGGGAATTAGTTTACCTCTGTAACCCACCATTTCAGGAAAAAGGAAAAAAAAATAGATTAATTATTTTTTTTTTTTTAAAATTTAGCTATCAGAATGATGCAAATAGAAAGTGATGAGTAAATTTTTAATGTTACCATGACATCATGTTTACGAAGCCACTTTGATTCATAATGTTGAGGTGAACCGCATATGCTGTCAACAGTGTCAACATTAATTTTCGCCATTTTGGCGAGCATAAAGCCAACAGTCTCTAAACTGGATAACTTATTCATAAACTAGGAGGGACATGGAAAGTTAAGTAAATTATGTCAAGCCAAGTGGAAACAATTTTTTTTCTTTAATTTTTAATGATTTTGAAGAAAAAAAAATTTCAAAAAAAAGGAAAAAGAAAAATTTGTTTTAACATTTAACTCTTTGAATTAAGATTGTCTTGATTAAATGATTCAGTAGATAAACGAATGAGTATGCAAATCTATTGGACCATAAATGTGTAAAAAGAAAAAAATGTTTTTCTGGCGTTCATTTATCAACGCAAATCTAGTGTATTTCTACATCACCACCACTTTTTTTAACTGATATTCTCATGCTGAGTAGATTAAAAAAAATGGGGCCGTCAGTGGCTCGGAGCATTATTACTAGGCATAAATTCGCAGTGAAGTTAAGTCTTTGCAGGGAATAATTACAAGTTTTAAAGATGTACAATGGCTGTGCTTTTAACCGTTAAAAAATAATGGTAGTCTGAGCTGGTAAATCGTGAGCAAGAGAGAAAGCTATCAGTCTTAAGGTAAAGTTATAGGCAAGCTTATTCACTATTGCCATTTGCTGCGGGAAAAATGTAAATATTTTAACAGTTGTTCAGAATGTATCAATTCTCGGAAATTTTTTTTTTTTTATTTGTTTTTCTATAAATTATTTTCACATGTTTTGCTCAGATTTTATTTTAAAAAAATTACCAATTATTGTATGTGGTTTTTGGTTGAAGAGCATTGAAAAATAAAGTTTGGTTATTTAAGGGTTTATGACATCAGATTTTTTATTTTGGATCAAGCATGTTTTAAAACTCTTTAATAATTTTTTTGATATTTTTTTAAAGGGTTTAAAGCTAATGTTGGAAGTTGTAAAATCAAGTAGACGATAATTACTCTAGTTACATGCACATGCTTGCTTTTCTGTAAAATGACGTCATTATTTCTCAAGTGGGAAAAGTAAAAAATGGAGTATTCACTCTAGTTTCCACTTTTTCACTTGATAAATGATCACGTCATTTTCCAGAAAAGCGTGTTCTTGTAAACTTAGTATATATGAAAAAGTGATAGATAGAAGCGACACCAAATCGAGAATGTCCGCGATTGTAACTAATTGTGACGTGGACCCTATATGCTTTTGAATACCAACTGTCAGAAACAGCGGCATGTTAATAGTGGCCAACAATGTCCTTCACCATAAGCTGAAACGGAATACAAAATGTTCTGGGAAGTTTAAAAGATAAATAAAAATGATTTCGGCAATTTTAAGAGATGGCGAAAATTATTCAATCATAAAATTTTTGTTGTCGTAAACTTTTTAAATATGCTTGGATTTGATTTTCTCAATTTTTCGAATTTTATCGAACTAAATATTCATTAAAAATGATATGTAATACTTTAAATTACAAGATTGGATTATGAGTGTTTGGTAAATACGGTCGTGCAGGCATTTGAAAGGATCAAAAGAGATTTAGTGGTTACTAAATGCACTTACTCGCTCTTAATTACTCTTTTTTCCTGTAATTTACTTTTAAATTGAGAGTAAAAAATTGTCAATTTTGATGATACCGGCTTCTTTGTTCTTTGTGCAGTCACAAATGTGCACGGACAGGAATCAACAGTAAAAACCAATTTTTCGAATTGTTTTTGTAAACTGATACACGTGAACGGTTAAGATTTAATCCATTTTTGAGGTATTTTTAGATTAGGATCAATACTTAAACACTTTTCAAAACCAGCTACTCTGTTGAGGAAGAGAAAAATTTTTGCAAGGGAGTTTTAATGATTTTTTTGTTGAAAATAGTTTTTGCTGCTGCTATATTTGTCAAAATGATGCGGTATAATTTTGAACTCATTCCCTTGTGTGTTTAAAAGTGTGAAATTGCTATCTTGTGAGCACAAGCATAGGGTTGATAAATCTTCACTTTGCTCGCTAGGATGTGTGCGTTGCAAAGCATGGAAAAGAAAATTTTTTAGTGTACCTTAGGGATTTATTTTATACACTTTGGGGTGATAATCCCAAACTCTACGAGTGTTAAAAAGCCCAGCTGGAACTGTATGCAAAAGAGAACATACATATATGCATAATAAAATGAAATAATATTTATGCAATGTCATTATAACTTTAATGACCACGGGAGATTTGATGATGCTTTCAACTATATTAAAAAAATAAAAATTCACGTTACAATTTTTTCTTTCCAACCATTGAATGTTTATGAAATTGATTACTAACTTGCTATGACTTAAACAAACTCGTCTCTTGAATGTCTTTTTGACCAATCACATTCTGTCGCCGTTTTAAGATCGATAATGTTTAGTTTAAACCCCCGTCGACTTTTGTTTTCTTTTTCTTTCCTCTCCTCCTCTCTTCTTTTCTCCCCTAACGCTACACACTTGTTTCTTTTTCTTGAAGCGTTCTGGATTTTTTTCTTTCTCCATCCTTTCCTTTTCTTCGTTTCTTAAGTAAACATGGTAATTCAGTGTGCGTGGTGATCATGAACCTTTAGGATCAGCTTTGAACCACGGAGCTGTTTAAAAGACCACATAGTGCCTTTAGTTTGGTTTTAAATGTGTATTTTTCCCTTCTACGTCACCACACGCCTAATTAACCCTTTGCACCCATTTTCTGTGCCACCACATTACCCATTCCCAGAGGAAGCTTGTCTCAATCTGACTATCAAATACCACGAGTTGAGTTAGTGAATGGAAGAAGCTATCAGGGGTTTTCTTTGCACAGTAAGGTGGGAGTGGTGCGGTGTAATTTTGAATGAGGTTTTGGTGTGTGTTGGTAGAACCTTCTTTAAATCCCGGGGCATTAAGTCGTGCCGGCTTCTCAATCTTGAATGCAGTTGATTGCGGGGCCAGCTCTGTGCTCACTCGGAGGTCCCCTCTCTTTTTCTTGTCGTGAGTGTCGCATGCGGGGATGGCTGATGCCGACTCCCTAAGGAAGTAAGCCAAAGAGACTCCTCTTGTTTCACTCCCACACCCTCCATCCCCTTTGGATATAGGGGTCGCTTTCCCTATCAAATGTCGGACGGCGCAGCCCTCTTTCCTATACTTGTAACTTTTCCCTCCTCCTGATCCCTAGGCTTGGATTACTTGTACACAGTGCAGAGGAAAAGTAGAACTGTGCCAGGAGAGAATCAGAGTGGGTGTGTGTAGCGCCGCTGAGCGGTCGCTGAGACTAAGCACGGTCATTGCAGCTGGTGTCACCAAACCCGTGAGTAATACGCAGATAAGTCTTTTGCTTGATTTTTTTTCTTCTTTTTTATGTTTATGTATTTGGCGAATTTTTTTTCTTATTTGTGTGTTTTGTTGCTAGGTTGTTGTTGATTTTGCTCAGTTTGAGTTGTCTGCTGACTCATGAGGATATCGATGATATTTGCACGAGTAGAAGAACAGACTAAATTTGTGAAGAGATGAAACTATGTTTGCCGCACCCTCCACTCATCTCCCATCAGCCACTTTCTTGGCTGTTGCTCCGAGCGATGGATGCCTATTGGTTGGTATGAGTAACCATAGGCCCTTCCCTGCTCTAGAATTTATGTCGTACATTGCAATGGTGACAGCCTGAGTGCAACCAACCTGCAGGCGGCGCTATCTACATCTGACCATTGCGATCTGTTTCTGTTTATGATTTTTTCCCGCTATTTTATTCAGCGCTGCGCTTATTCAGTTTGGGTATTCGTGGAACTTGAAATTGATTGACGGAAAACTTTTATAATTTAAAAGGATTTTTTAAATTTTTTTTGTTTATAAGTTCGAACGTCGAGAATGACAGATTTGCGAGATTTGCAACTAGTAATCTTGAGAGCAATATTTTTTTCTTTTTGGCGTTTTTGATTGATGAAGAAGGATGTTCAGAATTCAGTGGACATACTGAGTCAGCAACAAAATTTTCAGTTTAAACTGAATCTTTTTTTCTTTCGAGTCAGCATTAATGTATCTGGGTTATCGTGATATTAATTCAACTTTTATTTTTGATAATTTGGTCGGCATTACAATGTTTTATTTTTATTGTTTTTAAATGATTTAGTGGTTCTGAAAATTTGATTTTTACCAAAACATTTATTTATCTTGTAAATAATAGAATGTGTACTTGCTTAATTTTGCAGTATTCGATCTAGTAAATGTTTTAACCTACAATTCACATTGTGATTAAGTTTTAAAATGGCAGTGTTTGTTTGTTTAATTTTTTTAAGTGTTTTTCTTTGGAAATTTTATTCTTCATTCGAAGCCGAGCATACTTGTTAATTGGTTGCTTAGATGCAATACACTGACTTGTGCTTGCTTTGCTTAATCAGATGAAGTGCAGTCGAATTGCTCATGAGCCTTCTGGCTGATTGGGTGGTGATGCATTTGCTTTCAATTCGCCAGAATTGCTTTGATAAGTAAAAGTTCACACCAAACTAACGAATGAGCAAATGCAAGCGGATCAAGTTATGTCTATGCCTTTGAGCAGCTCACAAACTTAAGAATTTTTGCGCGTGAAGAAAGAGAGAATAAGAGAATAAGAGGGAGGAACGCAATTTGCGGCAATGTGAGTTGAGGTTTTGGGGAAAAGGGAGCGCTAAAGGGGTGCATTTTTTTGTAAACTCCGTTTTGCTTCGTGTCTTTGAGGCATCCCTACTCCGTATTACATTCTCTTCACATTCATCGCTTGGTTCTCTGAGGGGGATGCATGCATAGAAGGTATTTGGTTGCATTTGCTTGGAAAAGGAAATTTAAATATGGTGTGAAGTTGGGTGCATTTCCTTCTCTTTACATTCAAAGGACTCTGCTTTCACAGCTCCCTAGGGGACAGGATGGTCAATTGTGCATTTTTTTTGCGGGCGATGGATGCAAAATAAGAAATAGATTGCATTTATTAGGGTTAAGCTCTGGTTGGCGATTGAATTTATTTATAGAAGCTCCTCCTGGAAAGTGAAGTGGGCTTGTTTGCATAGCATGCAGGGAATAAGGTTGGACTTGCTTTTAGAGTAACTAGTATAATTGGCGTTGTAGAGTTACCGTTAATTTAATGATCAGATATGGGAGCGATTGGGTTAGAAGCAATGGATTGTTATCCTGGGGTGAGCTCGGTGAGTCAGGGAGCTGACAGAAGCCGACATGTATCCACAGAGGAGACGCGAACAGTGAGTCCCGTGGCGTGTCGAATGGAATTAAGCGAGTTCACCACTCCGCCGTCGACATGGAACAAACTGAGCTGTAATGCACAAATCATGTTGGGATTCCATTTGACACTGCCGTCACTGTGTGGGAGGTCCACGCTGCGTGCGCATTGAATAGAGGGTTTGGGAAAGGAGGGCCCACTGCTCTTTTGCCAAGTGGCGGGTAATTGAGAGTAGATCCGAGGGAACATTGACACTTTTTCTTCAAACAAGCGCTTTGGGTGGGCATTTGGATTTTTTTATTTCGATTTTTCAAACAAACAATCGACTTATGGACAGAAATGAATAAATTAAATGAGCAATAAAAGACCGGCGGCAATTTTTTTAATGCACTTTAAAGGAGAAGTTCCGTGATTTCTCATGGTTGTTGCATTTTAAATTAAGATCTCAACTTTTATTTAATTACTTTTATTAAAGTCACCGTTACTCTGACGATAATTAAAACAAAGTATTATGGGCAAATAATAACTTAGGCGCTAAAGGGAAATTCTTGATCTCAAATCAATTGTTCACAGCAGCAGTAGTTGATCCTAATCAGATGTACTTAATAACGGGTAACTGAAGAAAAGGGTTGGGAAGTTGTTTTTATAAAAGTGACAAAAGATTACAACTTCAATTTAAAGTCATTTAATTAAAGATGAAATTAAACATTCAATTTTCTAATGCAATATTATTCAATTGGTTATCAACTAAAACTGAAATACGGTCGAATAATGGCTATCAATGCGAAGAATGACAAAAATTTTTCAATTTTTGATTAAGCACAAGCAATAAATAAAGTTTCTTTGTTTAATAAACATAAGAAATTTATATGTGAAGTGTTTTTTATTTTGTTTTGTTAATATTTATAGTTGTGTCTGCAACTGACTGCACTGCAATTCAATTTGCTTTCTCATTCTTATGATAAGTTGTGGAAGGTGGCATTTGTAGTTTAGATGTACAGATGCAATGAATTCCGATGAGACAGAACCGCCTTTAACTTTTTTTTTCTTTTTCCTTCTTTCCTTTCCTCAATCGTCGAAACAGATTTTGTCGTAGGCTCGAGGCATGCAACCTGAATCGAACATGTAACACTATGTCTGGGATGCCATTATGGTCGATTGGGAATGTGCATTGCGGATATAGGTAGTTGGCATGCATTCGTCTGCAACAATGTCTCCATGTGTATGTGTATAGGTGCTTTATAGAATGTAATCTGCCATGAATGCAGTTAAGTCTTGCCTTGCTCTATCTCATTCTTATCAGCAACTGGGGGGTGCTTTTGAGTTGGGCTTCCCCACAACAATCTCTACGCTCTTGTTACGTGTATATTATGCTGGCCACTCTTTTCTCTTCTCTTTCCTTGTTTCCTTGTCGTATTTTAAAATTCAAATTCAAAATGCATACTACACCTTTCTGCAACTAATGGCCAACTATTTACATAGATTCTTAGGGATTGCAGCAGGGAGGAAAAAAGGGGGTACTAAATATTAATCAGATTTGTTTTTGAATTGCTAATGGATAGCGTAGAGGGGGTTGTATGCAGGGGTCGGCCAAATTTCTCTTCTCTTCCCCTTCTTCTATCTTGTACCCGCTTGGCGCCGATAGATGGAGGTTGGGGGCCGTGTGTCAAAGTTTTTATTAACCTCTATAGGGCCGTCCATGACGGTGAAGTTTTATAAATACAAACACGATGGGAGGAAAAAAGGAAGGGGGTTTTTTGGGGGGATTTGGTATTTCTGAATTGTGTCTTTGCACGTATTCGGGGGTAAATGAAAAACGTTTCAAGAAAAAGAAAAAGAATAGAGAGCAATGGGTATGGCTTTTCACTTTATTTTCATAATGTCATTGAATGCATTGAGAGGGGAAAAGGGCAATATAGATTGAAAGAGCCGTTCAATGGGTGGTAAGGGAGGCAAGTTGAATTCCGTTATACTGTCCTCCAGGCATCGAATTTGGCATAGCATCGAAATGCACTCAATACAAGGGCGTCATATATATACGGCGCTTTTTTTCTTTTTTCGCTGATAAAATGCGGCAATTGAAGAAGACGTAAAACGGGGTTTATGCGTGCGCCGATGTTGTTAGTCGTTGAAAAATTAAAATAAATAGAAGGGAATAAGTGCGAGTCTGTCTGTGATTAATGTCAGGAAATATGAAGGTGTTGAATTGAGAGGAAAAAAATCCGATTCTAGGTAAATCATAAAATTCTTATTATAGAATTAGAATGGTTAAAAAAGAAGTTGGTAGTTGTGTGATTTACTTTGTATAATGAGATGATGTCGGGTGTTGAATTTATTCATTGCATTACCATATTTTGTTTACTTTCTTCCACTTTGACCTTTGGTTGGTGAATTTGTAAATTGCGTTGCTGCTCTTTCTAATTGGCCAGTGAATCTTCTCTCGGCTAATGAAGGACAAAAAGGAAACTTGTAACCACGGACTTTAGTTTGCCAATGATTCACTCTTTTGTTTTTAGAGTAGGATTAAAACATTCACTAATTAGGCCAAACCAGGCATCGATTTTTTTTAAATAGTTAATTTTAATTCTTTTTTTATTTATTTATTTTGGTTTCACGCATTTCAACAATAAAGGAAAAAATGGATTTATTTTATTTTGTTAGTATTTTGTGAGTTTGGAAAAACAAAAATACTCGTGTCTAAATAGTCTTTGTCAGATTATTGATTGGGAAAGGAGGAGGAGGATGGCGAAGCGGTCGAAATGCGATGGCCCGAGGAATAAGGGGCACGTGCTTACGTTCTCAGCGTCCACCCTCACTTGAGGAAGGAATCAATAATTATTCCCTAGTTCTGGTTTGAGTTGAAACTGCTCATGTTTAACTCAAATAAAATTTGGATTGTTTTGATGATCGAAGCAAGATTTGTTTCTATTTTCAATTCTTTCAATAGGAAATTTTGGCGTTGACAGATAATAGAAGGGAATTATGAGTAGTTTGTTCTCGAAAAGGTCGTTGAGAGATTGTCTACCTTTTTCAAATGATGGTCAGAAAAGATAAAATAGATTTAGAATTGGTCTTGTGTTGAGAGAAGATGTTTCCTGTCTTTTACGAGTTGTGGAACTAAGACATTATTGCTATATTGCACACAGACGCAATGACCAAAAGTTTTGTGTGTGTGATGATGGAAAAAAAGAAGCAAAAGAAGAAGAAAGCAGTTGTAGTATGGTTTCTCTGTGGACAATAAACTTTTATGATAGTGTTTGGTAGGAGGTCAGCAACGAACAATTCACTCTCTCCGCAGGGTGTAGTCTTATATAGAGTAAAAGACAGTAATAACAGGGGGCAATTCAGACTTGTGTGTTTTTGTCATCAGGAATAAAATGTGAAGAGGGAACATGGCGTTATGGGTGAGGTTTGACTGCAACTTGTTTGTTGACAAGGGGTTGGGATAAATAGAACATCTTTAATAGAATTTTGAGGTTTAAAGATTTATCTCTTGTTTGATTGATTTAAAAATATTGATTGTAAATGGTATAAGTATAATGTATTAATGCGTTCGGATTTTTAATTGACGGGATTTTTTCAGAGTTTGAATAATAAATGATGTTTTTAGGTTTTGGGTTTTAGATTTAATAATTTAGGAAATTTCAATTTAAAATTACTTATATTTATACGTTTTCTCTGCTAAAAGGGAGTATGCGAATTTTTTTTTATAAGTTTGATTTATAATATGTACCACCTAGTGGTAAAATATGTAAATATTTACTCACCTCACCACACAAGTCTGAGAAAATGGCGGTGATTGACCACCGACCTTGATGGCTTGATCATAGGGATGGACACACTGCGCATGCGCCAAGCTATAAAGTTTTAGTTATAGCTTGATGTATAGCTTCACTTAAAGAATTGTTTTATAAAATAACATTTTTTACTTATAGACAATTCCATAAGTTATAAGGCATAAGTTATAAGTAAACAAACAAAAACGAAATCTCAAAGTCCCTATAGTTAATGCTCAACTTTAACCAATGGTTCCATTGACAACGCTTCCACTATCAATTGAGTTGTAAAATTAAAATAGAAAATAATTACTTCTATTTATTTTAAAAATTTAAAATAAAATACCATATGTCTTTGTACGAAAGATCCGTTAATTCTTGCAATTTATATTTGAAAAAGCAAATAAAAAAAAATTGTGACTGTTTGATATTCAAAAGATTTGGGAGTCCATTTGTAAACGCAATGGTAAAGTATGGGATTGGATTGCCAAATGCAATCTCTTTATGATTTAAACATTAAATGTACATTGAAGTATGGTGGGCTAAAGCCAAACAGATTTTTTTCAGTCTTTTTTTTCTTTCCATCTCATGTAAATACCTCGTGAATTTGGACAGGGACTGATCCTCTTTACTTGTCTGTCCAGTTCATAGTCCGCTTGCCATGGTACAAATGGGGGGAACGGATGTCCGTCGAATCGAACTGTCCATCCGTTGGTTCAGCAGTCAGACAGCATTTGTTTGTCTTGCCATTTGCTTGGCAGATCAAGTTTTTTTTTTTTTTAAAAAAAGACGTTTCTAGACGATGATTACTTTGAATATGGAACTCTAGATATGTGAATTTTTTTGTCGTTGAGTCAAAAATAAAGCTATAAGCACAAGCAACTTTTTGTTTTAGATTTGGCAAATATCTTATATGTGTGAGTCCAATCCTCTTGAATTGGTCCTGCTCTTATCTTCTTGGGGAAAAGGTCCAAGCAAAAAAAAAAAATAATCTGATACGCAAAGGAAACTAGTTGAAGTCGTAACTTTTTTATAACAAAAAAAACTTAGTTGGTTTTTTAAAATTTATTTATTAAATGTAATGATTTATTATATAAACACTAGAATTTATTTTATTTATTTCAAGGTAATTTGAAAACTCACATGAAGCTCAACCATAGTACTGAAAACAATCAACAGTGCCATCATTGTGATTTTACAACGTCTTCCCGCCGAGTTTTTCGAGAACACGAAAAAACGCACGATGCTAAAGCTGTTAAATGTCAACACTGTCCGTACACATGCACAACAAGAGCGGCATTAAGGAATCATCAAAGAATACATAGCACAGAACGGCCTTTTAAGTGTACTTTTTGTTCATATTCCTCACGACAACCAGGTTTGTATTGAAAATAAAAAGTTTATTTTAAAAAATTACACAATACTTTTTTTAAATTAGGAAATGTGAGAACTCACATTAAGAAACGTCATTTGGATAAACTGAATCGTCAAAAGAAGAGCGTCAAACGATCAGGTACTATTGGCGATGAAGGCGAATCGACGGATATTAAGCGATCAGATCGTAGCCGTCCCCAGTGCGTAAAGTCATTTCACTGTACGATGTGCGAAGCAGCGTTCGTCCGTGAAGATTCTCTTCGAAGTCACCTGCGGCAACATAACCAACGACTTAAGCAATTGGATGGCACGGCTGCAGTGGCCGTGCTGCAGCTGTCAAATCCAGTGGTTAATGAGGAAAATGTTTCTTACAGCGAAAATCAAACGACTGAAGGGTCAAGTGAGATGGTTGATTTAGGGTTGCAGACTGAACCTGTCATTGGCACAAATGCTCAAACTCAGATTATCGAACACATTTACCATAACTCGTCAACTAGTGTTAATAACTCTGTAACAACGACAATGTCAACGTGTCAACAACCGACACAAGTGATAGCCTACATACAAAACAGTAATCAAGATAACGTTCTTCCAAATTCGCCTTCTATTTTGGCCACTTTGCTTAAAAATAGTGAAACAGTGCCTTCGTCTTCGGGTAATCACATGTTGACTGTGGATGTGACTCATCCGATGAGTATTGAAAGCGCTCAGGCGTCTTTGAATACGCTGAACTTAACAAACCAACAGGTTTCGCCTCTTATGTACAGTTTAGGCATTCTGCCCGTATTGTCAGTGAGTGGTCAGAACATTGCTCATCCTGTTACTACAATGTCCAATTCTTTAACGAGCTTAGTTCAAGATCAGGTGTCTGGCGGAATTCAATATATAGTGCAAACAAATACTGACAACTCGGGTTCTTTACTACTGAACCGAATTGGTTCTGTTGACAACAATTCGAATCAACTACCAGACGGATCGGAGTTTCAACTTCTGACTACGCTTCCGCCAACCACATTATCAAGATCCGATGAATCGATTTCAGCAAGTTACTATAATTCAGCTGGACTCGGATCTTTTTTGACTCCCATTTTAGTAACGTCTCAAACTGCAAATCAGGTGCAAATGGCTGAAATAATAGCATGCAATGAACAGAATAACACGGACAAACATTCAATGTGTACTAAAGACTGTGGTTCCATGACCGTGTCATATCAAGGTTCGTCAGACGACACGCAACAAAGCACTGCATAAGATGTCTACTTTTTATTTTTAAATAAAAATATCAAGTAAGTTTTAATTTATTGGTAATATAATTAAAGTGGTCTTCTTTTTCTTCCCCTATTTGATTCTGGTGTTGTTAATTGAATTGTGGGCTTCGGAAGTTTCTCTTTGGTGTTCAATTGAATTAAAATGGCAGATAATTATGTTTTTTATTTTTTATGTTGGGGATTCGATTTCAAAGGGTAAGGCTGGAGACGGTGGTGAGTTGGCTTATGAGTTCGGAAAGTGAAGCCGCCTCTGCGGTTCTGTAATGAGCATGAATATTTGACGCGATTCAATATTATCTCTCTTGTGGTCTCATCTCTGTCTTTCTATGAAATTGAAGCACCGCAAAAGGCTCGGCGAAGGGGAGTCATAATGGCGTGAAACATAGTTTTCTCTGGTGCTCTGATTCTCTTTGCTTGTGACACGAATCTCACCGCTCTTGCACTACTGTCTCATGGGAAGACGGGGTGAAATCAGGAAGAAAAGACAAGATGTTTCGACAGTGAAGTCATCTGACTATTCAAATTTAAATGGTTTTTATTTTCCATAAAAATAAAACTTGCGATTGACAATCTGATTGGTGGAACTCGAGTTTGGAATAAAAGGTTTCTGCAGTACTGCGGCTGATTCATGCGAAATTTAGTTAAATTGTAAATCAAATCATTTCAAGTAAAATACACCGCTCGTTTTTCATTCTGTTCCATTTCTACTTTCTTTTTTTTTTTAGTTTTAGTTGGGAAGCCATTTTGGTTGGAAATTGCAACTGTAGCGGGGGAGGATTTAGGGCGGGTGAAAGAAGGCGAGGGGGAAGTGTTTTGAAATTTACGGGCATTCCAATGTCCCCTCATATTTTTTGTGTATGTGTGTGGGTGTACATGAGCGAGAGGTCAGCCTTTTCTTCTCTTTCCTTGCAGCTTTGGAATTTGTTTAATGCACCCCCATTTTCTCTTTTTACCCTTGCGTTGTGTGAGGGAGGTCAATCCCCTTTTTTCGCCCGATCTGTTAAAGAAGGAGGTTAGCGATGGAGGATGGAGGGGGAGTCGCTTTTTGTCGTAAATAGGCTGGCACGTCAAGCTGGAATGCTGTGCCGGGCAGCAACCCCACGGCTGCCCCTCTATTCACTCTTTTATGCCTTTTGCAGACGCCGAGGGCATTTCTAGTCGATTGGACTGCTGCAAAAGCGAGCCATACAGATGACGAAGAGGCCCCGAGGTGTAAAAAGAGCCCTTTATGGTTATTGCAAAAAAAAGTAAGGGGAAGGAAGCAAAGAAAGCGAAAAGTTGTGTAAAGGTGGCGGTATAACTTAAGATATGGTCCTCGACCCCTATTGGAATTCTTTAGGCCGTGTATATTGATTTGTTATCACGGTATTAAATTTGGGAAGGGAAAAAAACTTAATGATAAATTGAATATTGAATTTATTAATAAACTTTGAACTTATTTAATGCACTCAACATAAAAAGTGGCGCGAAATTTGTAATAAGATAAATGCGCCATTTCTATTTATTTGAAAGTTTTGTTGATTAAAATAGCGATGAAATTAGGGGGAGGGGTGTTTAAGCTTTGAATCGGCCTCGCAACTATCGATTAGTTACCAACTCATTGAATTGAATTAAATTTTTTTATTGTTTCTCTGACAAAGTGGAAATGGAAACAAGATTCCGTAATCTAGGTGTATATTGGGTATGGAAGCATTTTTTCGCTCGTTTTTTTCTTTTTCACTCTCCGTTGCTTTTATCAACAAATGCAGTACGTGTTGAGTGGCAGTGATGGTGAAAAGCTGATAATAAAATACAAGGGGATGTAGTGAGAGGAGGGGAAAAATAATGCTGCTTGCCAATAGTGCTTGAGCATCTGCATCCAATCGAGTGGTTTACAGCCTCTTTTCTCTCTCTCGCGCGCTGTCACGTTATCTTTCACTGCAACCCAATAGAAGGGAGACGAGAGAAGGCGAGTATGTGAAAGTTGTTTTATGAGACTTGGGCGCCCGACGCCTCGGGTGTTTGATTTTAGTTGTCGATTTTTTTTTTCATTCGAGTCTGGAATTTCTGGTGAATTGGAGTATTTGTAAGACTAGGGTGTTAACATTCTTCGTGCGTATCGGAAGCTTAAAGTGTCGTCGTCCATGCTTGAATAGCAGTTTGCGTTTGGTTAGATTGCGTCATCTTTGCAATGAGTATACACATACACTGCGTTCATGGGGTGTATCAGATTATTCGTTCATTAGTCGGAGCTTAATGATTTGACATTAGCTGCTGGGCTTGAGGATGAGGCCGTGTAAGCGAATGGTTTCTATCCCTTGCTGCCAAACCTTTTGTCACTTTGGATTCATTAGCTGGTTGCTCTCTTTGTGGAAATGAGAGAAGTTGCCAAGCTCACTTAATCTCTCTCAACGTGACATCATACACCAAAGCGCCCTCTACCTTTTGTCTACTCTCAAAACCACGAGCGCCCAGTCTTTTGTCGATCTTCCGTATTGGGGAGTGGAGAAGCTCCGCACAAATGGTGGGCTTGTCCGCCCAACAATCATTCAATACACTTTAGTGGTTTGTTTAAACATTGATCAACTATAGAAATGAACTTTAAATTTTGCTTTTTTTAAAAAATTTTTGACATGTAATGAGGGTATGTATGTATGCATAAACAGAGAATGAATGATTTTGAAGTTGCTATGGCAACGTATTATCTTGCGTCACGTGTACACGAGTCCAGCAAAGCATAGAATCAGTAATTGAATTGAAAATGGAGTGAACGAATTACTATTTTAACAACAGAGTTTGATTAATTAGTAAAAGGTAACAGGAAATGGAGTTTTGGTTGGGTATTCGTATCGTTTATATCTACATGTATGATTAAATATAAGTTTGAGCAAGGAAAATGTCTTCATTTCGGTTGAGGGATTTACTATTACGTACATGGTTATGGATTTTTTTTTATATCCGTGTTCTTTTCTGCCATTGGTTAGCAGAGCATGGAGACGGGAGTGTGGGTGGATCTGAGATTGGAATGGACGTCGAGTGGCGTTAGTGCATTTGCTGTCAAAGCGAGAAAACGAGTGGTGGGCGTCCAATCTTATTCTGCCTCTCTTGGGAGAGTTGTCCCACCGCCAAGTCCATGACAGTGTACGATTACAGAGCAAAGCCATTTGCCTTAATTTGATTTTGTGTCAATTACAAGCACCTCGCAAGACCGAGTCGAGATCATTTTAAACGCGACCCCTTCTTAATCAGATTATGCCGTTCTGAAGTCGACTGACAAGGAGTCGATGAGGACATCGTCCGAATTAAGAATTTTTTTGTTAACTTTTTTGAGCAAAGAGATAATAAATTATAAAACAAAAAACATTAAAAAAAAAGCATTTGATATTTGCTTTGATTTAACGGTTTTTTTTGTGGTGAAACTCAAGTTTATTACAAGAATTATGAAATGCTTTTATTTTTGATTGCATGTGATGAAGGAAAGAAATCTTAACATCTGTTGCAGTAAAATATAATCGGCCTGAATCTATTAAAATTTGCATAGAGGGGAGAAAAATCTCTAAAATCGCGACATCTGTCAATTGTCATTGGAAAGTGAGGGGTTTGAAAATTAACGTTGTCGTGGTCATGATGGAAAACACATTTGACAAATAGTGTACTAAGCAGTAGGCCACCCAATTTTCCATGACTGCTCAGATCTGTGATGCATTCCAATAGGTCACCAGTTAGAAATTTCTCATTGCAAAGATGGCTTGTGCCTCTTGCATTCCTTTCACGACGCGCCACTGTCTCTGATTGCCACCCAGAGATAATTGGATGAAGCTCCTAAACGCATGCCTCCCTCCCACCCATCTCTCTCTCACTTGGAGACATCCTTCTCTCTTTTATTGCTCACAAACTTTTGTGTCATGAGCACATTTGATTGATTTTTGTCCACTTATTTAGTTTTAAACCCCCCCCAGATGTCTATTTTCCAATATAGTTCGGGACCAAATTGAAAAAAGGTTATTTTTTTTCAAAGAATGCTAATTGAAGTAATGTTGTCTTTTTTTTCTCTTCTTCTTTATTTTAACCCCCTTGTCTCTATATCTCTGTCGTCCGAGTGAGTTGTAGTCGTGTTGTTGTCTGTCTAATTCCCAATGTGGCGGAGAGAGACCATTCTTCGGCCCGTTGTAGAATGTTAATGAGTCGTGACGGGGGTCCTCAACGAGGGCTTTTTCTCTACTTGTCAAAATGTCGATGGCCCACAGCTGTCTTTTTCTCTGGTGGACCTCCCTGCGAGCATATTGGAAACATTAAGTAAAATTCTTTGCCATTACGATTCTGCAGGGTCAAACGAGGGTGTGTGGTATTTTGGTACTTGACTGCAAATTTTTCTTGCAACTAATCACAATGACTTGTTTTGTTCATCCTGTTTGTCACTTTTCTCCTCATCTGTCTGTCTTAAAGGTGTAATTGCTCTTTTGGAACTCATTTTTTGGGTCAAATCTCTCCCTTTTTCGTCTGTTCACATAAATCTCTTAAAGATTTATTGGATATATTCTAGTGGGTACTTTTCTTTTTAACATATTGTGTAGATGCAAAGCTTATAATCCTGTTGCTTGAGTCCGAAGGGTTGGTGAGGCCATTCGCTACTACTCTTTTCCCCATCGGCTAATATATAAGCTAGATTTGTTTGTGAATGTGTCCCAATTGCCTGTCTAACTAAAAGGGAAAAGAGAAGGGGTGGTATATATATTTGGGGTGGAAGAGGCGGTCCTCTCACCTCTTAATGCGTCCCTTTGGTATTGCAACTGGCCTTCTATTGTCATCTCATTAGCACACAACAGTGTATCCGAGTAACAGTGCTCATTGGAGAGACGTTTGTTCCACAAATTTCTATGCGTGCAATTAAAGATGGTGTTTGTGCGGTTTTCTTGTGCTTGCCCATACACTATACTCTATATAAATAGTCCACAAGAGTGTTTGATGACCCAGCTGGCCCAATGGGATCGTCAAGAGTGAGAGGTGTTTTTCAAAGAGCGTGGGGAGCGGATGGAAGGAGGAAGAAGACACAGGGTGTTAATTTCTCTTACAGATTGCTGCTTTGAAACATGTTGAAGGTCTTTGGACACACTTAACCCAAGAGCAGAGTATCATAGTTAATGGCTCTTGTCAAGCTTGTGCCATAAACAAGTTTTTATCGTGTGTTTTTCAGTTTTATAACACTTTGGCGCTAACTGTGTTTGCAGACAATGCTTTAACGACGTTTAAGCGAATTTAGAATAAGTACCCTGGTGTGTGGTGGTTTTTATAATAATAGTTGGCAAATTTGACAGTTGGAATAAGTTTATGGTAAGTAATTATGGTTTATGTGTTTCGAGTTTTTGACTTTTTTTCTGAATTTTTTGTTGTTGAAAGTGTACGATGGTTATAAAAAGGATGGACGTCTGATCAATCCAATTCGCTACTGGAGGGAAAGGTACGGGTATCTTTTGTTTCCTTGTCGTTGCCCTCTGGGGCCCAAGTGTTAGAGTGAGGGTTCACTTTGATGGATTCGAGTGCCGACACGCTCCAGCCACCAATGGGCAGCTGTGGGTTCAATTCTCGGGTCACCATTATTCTTGGAATTCAATTTTAAAATGACATTTGGGTTTGGAGCGCATTGGTCTCGCCAGTGGACAGCAGTCGATGTCCCCTAACCCTCAACTCGACTTTAATACTTAAAAGAGAGCACTGTGAGTTGATGGAAAGAAAACGGGAAGGGTGTGGGAGGTAGATTCAATTGAAAACTTCTTGTCTCGAGAGACGCAAAGTACACTTGATTTGTCATTTGATGTTGCAGACTTAAAGTACTTATAATTGATGGGAAATAATTTTACCTGAAAAGAAGAAGGAAAAAAAGGCATTGTTCAAGCCTAAACCCTTTTTGGTCTCGTCATTAGTGACGTAATCCGAGCACGGTTTGCATACGTGTTTCCCCGTGAGGGCATCATTAGTGGTCAGGATGCATCGGTGGAGGGAGTAAACAGCTTGTTAAGCTTATTTCAAATGGGCTGAGTATTTTGGTTGGTCAGAAGCTGTGCACCGGCGACTATTGAACAGTATTGATTAGCCAATGATGCGTCATTGTGATGATCATTCTACCGGAAACTTGGGACTGATCCGCCATTAAGGAAACGAGGGTTCCTCTTGGAGTTGGAGGAACCACTCTTCTATCTCTTTTGTTGACCATTCTCGCGGCTCTTTTGTGTGGGTGAAGGCAAAGAATGGATTTTTGTTCTCTTCGTTTTCACTCGCACAGATAAAGAAGTGGAACTTGAAACTTATGAACATTTTTTAGCTTTTTTTCTTCTTTACAAATCAAGTAGAATTTTCCACCAAAGAAATTGTTAACGGAACCGTTAAAAGAAATGCGTATACATTATTTTTTATATAGAAAATTTGGTTAGATTCATAGGCTAGTTCCTCTTGTTATCGTGGTCGCGAGTAGCCATCTTGTGATTGAAATTATTAACAATTATAGGTTTTCTGTGTTCTATTATGTTGAAGAAATATTCACTCTTGCCTCTTAATACTAGGCTTAAGTCTTGTTTGTTTGTTTGTTTAAGTCTTGTTTGTTTGTTTGTTTATTTATTACTTCTTTATTCTATTTTACTTTTGTGATGGACAATGAGAGTCAGGCAGGGGTGTGGATATTGGAAAACGAGGCTTAGTTGGATTAAACATGTGCTAGTGTATTGATTTGTTTTAATATTGGAAGGCAGGGCAGACACGATTAATGATTTTAGTGATAGGGTATTAAAGTGAAAGAAAAGAATGATGAAATTGCAGATAATGACTGTAAAGGCAAGTTGATTAAAATGTAAACGAGAATCCATTAGTCAAATGTCAGCGAATTGACTTGGATGTCAGAATCGAACAAGTTAAGATGAGAGATAGTTTTGAGTTGCTGATGCATTTTTTCTATCCTCCCTAGCAGTTTATGCGTTAAGCAAAAGCTGCTAGGGTTGTCTGTACATTCAGCTTACGTTCCACTTCTTCCCCTAATCGTTTCCTGTGAGTGGGTGGTGTGAGTATGGCCTTTTGTGCGTCCATTTGGACACGGTCAATTGAATTTCATATGCACTTTTTGTCATTCCTCTCCTTTTTTCCCCATCTTCTGAAAGGAACATTAATTTTCAACGGATTTTAGTAACACAATTGATGCGAATTACAGCGCTCTGGACTTGTTCGACCGGGCGATTTATGTATGCATTACATACGCACGGGCTTCAGTCTCCCGGCTCCCCTATGGCCGCACGCTCGGGTTTTCGACTCCCCTTACAACAACGTGGGCTGGCTTCACGGCTCAGCAGCGAAAGACCTGCAATTGGAATGTTTAAAGTACACCTATTGGAAACACGTGTATTTCTGTTGGGACCAGACTTTGTTGACTTAAGTGATGTTACACTGTCACTGCAGGCTCAACTTGTACTCGTCTCCTCACCGTGTCGCTGTAGGCGGGAGACCAGTTGGTTCGATGAATCGGTTTATTCCTTGTCCCCTAGTTGCACTTATGGAGGGATGAGGGGATGCGAAAGTGAGGGTACGATGATGGAAAAAAGAAAAAAGGGGTCCAGACTTCCTCATCCTCACCCATGGGTTGAAGCATTTAATCTGGCTGCCAACTCCCTCTACTGACCTGCTGCCCCTTTGTGCGTCAGGATACTTCTCTTAATATCATCTTTTCATGCCATTTAGAGTTGAGCAAATGATGATTTGTGATGAAGAAGTGTCCTAAAATTTATGGATGTTAAGAGTGAGGCGTTTCTTTGGAATCGAATAAAACTTGACAAAGTGATGAATAGACGGCCATCTGGACAGTTGTTGATCACAATGTGAAGTAAATTGTGACTTTACAACTAAAAAGATATCTATTTAGTTGGAATGAGTTTTGGTAGTTCAAACACGATTAATATTAAGATAAACTTTTGGTTGTTTTGGTTTGTTTATTGGTTTCGTTTTTTTGAATTTATGTTGTGAATTTTTTAATGTACATAAATAACGTTAGAACAGAATTAAAATCTTGGGTTTGTGGGTTTTCGAGTGTTGAGTGTTTGTAAACCAACTTTTCCATTTAATAAAATGCTTAAACCTCAGTTTGCGGCTGCCCAACGAGGTCTCGCCACCACAGCGTGGGCAAAAAGACGGGCTCTTCATGTGGCCTCTTGGCTACACTTGTTGTTGAAAGAGAGAGAGAGCGAGCTAGTATGTACAAGCAGTCGACTGGAAAATTAACTCTGTCTGGTTGGTTTTGGGTGCTTCATACCATCAAGGTGGTGAAATTAATGGCGGAGTACTCTTGTTCTTTTTCTCTCTATTGCGGAGGGGACGCAGATGAAGATGCCGTATAGAGGCTTGCATTCCTATTGGCGAAATCGGGTTAGTCGATTTGTTTTAATTTGACGCCCTAACAAAAAATTGTGAGATTGCATCAATTTGATATATAAATATACTCGAGCGCCGTGTGCAGGCGAGACGAACTACAAGGCGGGGTTTTCATTTTCCAGCTTTGGGTTTGTATTGTAATGAAGGTGAAACGAAAAAGATAATTCATCCTCCTAGCATGGAGGCAAACAAAAGACGACTTACTGCGCATGTGTGACACAACAGGGGAGGTCTTCCCCTCTATTGTGGATGCAAGCAAATGGATTAAATCTGCACGCGCTCATCATCGAGATTCATCCTCCCGCCGGTGTGTGATAAATTGACGGCAAGGAGGGAGGAGTGGGTCCTTTTTATCTCTCTTGTATGTATCCCCTCCCGGCGCATCCCTCTGTCGTCATTCTCACCATGTTTGCTACGGGTTACAGGGTCAACGAGCGACAGACGCTGGCATTGCGTTGCCAATTAACCCCCTATGACGGCAACCTATCTTGAGTAACACCCTCTACTCTATCCTATTCACACCCCTCTATTCCCTTCTTCTGGATTCTACGCCCTTTAATCAAAGAACCCTCTCTACAAATGGGTGTGGTGGAAATTTGCCGCTCTTTTATTTTCATCGCCATTTGTGGCAACGCGTTGAATTTTCAGTTTGGCCAGTCGTTCTTTTTCTCTTCTTATTCTTTTTTTAAATTGAAGGCTTTTAGTGAGATTTACAGCAAATACATCATAGTTATTTTTTTTTTTTTTTTTTTTTTTGGAAATAATTTTTTATATTTTAACGGACTGAAAATGAGTAAGGCAAAGCTGCTTAAATTTTGTCGAATTGATGATTTGATTATGACCGTGTGAAACACATTGAATTTTATTATATTTTGAAAAATTGGAATTTTTGTTTTTAAAAATTTGAAATACACTTTATTATCAAGATTTAAAAAATTAAAAATAAAAAAAATAATAATTTTTTGGTGGATTTTTATGAACTCGTACGTTATTCATATTATTCAAGTATTTGGAGTCTACTTTATTTTTTTTACCTTGTTCGAAGTTGAAGTTGAAATGGAAGTTGAAAAGAAAGAAGAATTTGTTGTTGGTTTGTAATCTTGTTTGTCGTTGGGGCTACACAAGTCCCTGCTCGTTTTCTTGAGATGCACTTGGCATAGTGGACTGGACTCTTTCATCAATATTGTGCTACATTTTGTATCAATTATTCATGGCAAGTCCACTGTGTTGCAGAGCAACTCGTGTACTGACCGCCTACCCTCTTTCCACTTTGTCGGGTGTACATTAAATCGGTTGAGATGAGCTTTACTTAAGAGTTTTCTTGGTGTCTTCTTGTCGGTGCGCATGTCTTAGCAAAGCAAATAATCCACAATTGATGACTAGCTCTTAAGATATTGGATCAATTTTGTTAGGTTCGAGGATTTTCGATTATTCTTATTCTGACCACAAGGATTTAAGCGGCATTAAACATGTCCAATAAGATGAATTTTTCTGCCATTAAAATTTTTTCGAGTGAGGATGTTGATGTCTGAAAATTAGTTTGGACGCTTAGTCCACTTATTTAGGATTAGATTTGCTTGTAAATATAAATGATGGTGTGCAGGGGAGATTGAAATGGAAGCTTTGGAAAACGTGCTTTTGCAATTTTATTATTTCCTCTTTTCTTTATCACCCTATTTTTCATCCACCATACATAAGAGTAATAGTGTTGATTTAAATATTTTGAATTTTTTTTTAAAAGATAGAGCAGTTAACAATAAAAAATAAAAAAATGAATTTTTTTTTCGAAACATGTTTGATGCTTTTTTTGTGATGTTTTTGTTGATAATTTTTCGATTTTATGCATCATTACACTTCTAGGAAGTTTAGTCAAAACAATAAATCGCTTGACCTAGCATGTTCCTGGTGTTGATTTATTGCCCATGAGAATTTTTTTAAATTTATTTGTTTGCTGCTAAATTACAATTGGTATACAGTGTTTGTAATTTTATTTGTGGTTCAACTTTTGGCAAAACCTGTCGAATTGTTGATATTGTCGTTTTCTAAATTTTGATTTGGCCAGTTTTCATTCATCTGCTTGGCTTAAGCGCCTTCTGGGGAGAAAAGTTTGAATTAATTTTATATTATTTAACGAGTTTCTTTTCTTTCACTATAGATACAATTTGTTTATGGTTTTTCTTGTGACAGCTGTTGCATTGCAGAAACATTTGGCAACGGTTGCGAGATTGTGTTTCTATTTTAAAACGACCTTTTGTAAGAAAAATCAGACTGATGGCGCCCATGGAAGAAAACAAAATGACATAATTAATACAAGTGTCTGATGCCAGATTGTAGCTAAAGGAGTTTTATTTTTAACCATATCACAAGAACAATAGCTCGATAAAGAGGAGAGCATAGATGACCTTGTTTGGTGAAAATGTGGTGCCATAATCTCTCGAGTGCTGCGGCCTCTAGAGAGGAAATTTGTAGGGAAAGAATTAAAACCAACGAGTCTAATTAAAAGTAATGTATAAAGTAGGGGGAAATGGGTTAAAGGTTCAAGTTGAAGATTAATTGAGGATGAGGGTGCTATCTAGGTGGGTGGGCAGTGTATGAATATTTGATTTAATTTTGTCGCTTGGGATCGTCGTTAGTAGTTGTCCTCCCTTCGCTAGCAGCCATTGTGGTCGAACATGTCAAAGACAGTTGTGTGTCAAGTGTGAAATGAATGGATTAGAGCATCGCATCAAGGAAACTTTAATCATCGCTTGTCGCCAATTTATTTTCGGTATATATTTTCGGTATGTAGGCTACAATAAAGGCCAATAAAGCGAGTGAGACAGATGTGGTGTGTGGCGTCACAATTTGCAAAGTTACATCACACTTATTCTTCGTATTTTTATTTTTTATGTGATGTGAGGGTGGTCTTTTATTTGGTTTTTTTTATATTATTATTTTTTTTAAAATTTTATGTTGTCAATTCCATACTGAGCATCCATACAAATGAGACTGATTAATCGAAAACCGAGCTTTTCTTCTTTTTTTTTTTTCTTTTGCTTTTGCGTCATCACTGGCACCCGCCGGTTCGTGGATTTAATTAAATTAGCAATATTACCTTCTAGCATACGAAAAGCATTGTGGCGAGGTCGTCAGAAATAATGAAGCGGCTTTACTGCAGGCACACCAAGACGATGGTAAAAAGTCCTCATTTGCCTTTTTTTGTATGCGCAGCCGTTTAGAAATCCTTTCCTTATTTCCCCCCTCGCGTTTAACGTATTCAATTTTTTTTTGAATCAACGAAAGATTATTATCATAAATTAGATAAAGAAAAACATATGGATCGACTAATTCCACTATTCTTCAAAAAACTAAAAAAAAAAATTTAATTTTTTTTACATTTGTTTTTCGGGGAGGAGAATGTAAGTGAAACCTTCTTGAAATATTAAAAGCAGATCCTTAGTTTGTCAGAAATGTGATACTGTTGATTTATTTTGGCATCACTGCAGATGAAATTAAATAGAATTGAATGACAGTCTGAAAAACAAGCAATTTTTCTTGGTTTTTTTAATTCAACCAGACGAAACCTATAAAGAGAGATGATTAATAAATTAAAAATGTGTACTGACGAAATAATTTAATCAATTCACCAGGCGATTTTTGACTTTTGCAAACTTTTTTTTATTAACTGGCGGTTTTCGATCCCTTCTACTTGCTAATTAGAAAGCTTAACAAGCGTCGAACAATTATAAATTGTCTTTACTTAAACCTGCCTCTGTTTTGTTTACTTGCCGTGTCCAAAGAGTTGAGATTAGTGGGCGACTGGGCGTTGTTCTCTGCCAAGAATAATTTGTTTGTTCTCTATCCGGGTTATTGGCCATGTCCACATTGAGCTTCTTTTAATTTCTTTTTGTCTCATCTATCCAGAAAGGTGTTGGTAGGACTCTACTTGTAATTAAAGATGACTCTTGTGCTTTATGTAGTTTTAATTTCGTCTTTCACCCTTAATTTCGTGCTGCATCAAGACTTTCTTACTTCTTTCACGTTTTTTTTTCACTTTGCCAAGTTGGCGTGTGATGACCAGAAAAGATATTAAAAGCCTTGCAATCTGCTTGCGAGCAGCTGCAAGTTCATTACAATTCTGTATGGATTTTGTCATAGAGTTCAAACTCGATTAGATCCTTATTGGGAAGTAGGATGAGTCTATGTGCGTGTGTTAGAGGACGAGAATAGGTAGGGTGGGGGTGGGAGTGAGGGTTGTAATTGAGTTGTTATATCGGGGCATGCACGATGGGAGCTGGTGCATTACAATTAACCCCGACTGTCTCATCAAATAATCATAATTTGCTCAGGGCCTCACGCTGGTGCAGACCTCATGAGGTTCGATGGTAGAGTTAGAGAGGGGGTTAAACAGTGAGGGGTCCGTACACCTCATTACCCCATTAGCAACAGCGCCGCCAGAGGGAGTGCAACAAGGAGAGTTTGTTAGCTTGCTCTGCTTTTCACTCGATAGTTTGTTGAAAGCAATAAAATGAAAGGTGGCTACTTAAGTGCGGAGAGAAATTAACGGGTTGCTCATGTGCCCGTAATTATTCCTTTTTTCAAAAAAAGACATTTTTATTTTTTTTGGAGCAGATAAGCGATGAAACGTTATAAAGAGGACGGAATTGAGTTTCATTATTGGTTGAGGCATTTAATTCACGCTTCACTGCACTCCAATGGAACCTTGGGTAAAGGCTTTGCTGGCAGCCGTAAGCGATGACTGGCTTGGATATGATGGTTATGAATTATGATCTGCTCGCTGATTCGTCCGTTCGTCTCGTATTCGCTGCTTGTCTCGCTATTGGTGCAAATAAGACAGGTGGAGCTGGCGTTATTGAGAGAAAATGGGATTTGCACCGAGGAAAGTAATTAAAAGAGTCGATTGATGATGATATCATGAGATTGGGATTGGTCGAAGGCCGTATTGACATTTTCTTGCCATACGGCAACAGTGGTGTCTGCTCATAATCCTTTGATTACCTAGGTGATTATTGATGGGCAAACAATAGATGAAGAGGGGAGACATTTGCCATCTGCGCTTGGTGGAGGACCAATGGCGGTGCATTATTAACCAAAGAAAGGGGTTCTGACCCCATTAAATTTGATCTCTAATGTCCCTCCAGTTCTCGACTTGATTCAATTTAGTGCGCATGCTCAATCAATGTTCATTTCCGGTCTGCTCGCTTGGCGTGGAGGTGGGAGCAGCTTGACGCCCTCATCTCTTTTCCGCTGCCCCTCCCTTTGGTTGACGGATCGCACTAAATCTTATTTCATGTGTATATACTTATGAGTCCGCTTATTTTATATTTATACACTTTGCAATTCGTGCTAGTCGAATTGCGCAGGCGAAGAATTGGATGTTGGTGTTGTCATGGTAACGGGAGATGATCTTTGGAGCGGAGGTCGTTGGTTTGCGCCTGCGTCAGTTCGTTTTATCGAGCTGTAATCAATTGGAGACCACTCGTTGGAAGAGAGATTAAGGAGAGCCAGAGCTGGCCTCTGCGCCTCTACTATCATACAGTGGCCAGTTGTATTCGTCGAACTACCCTCGAGCCCTCTAGTGGTTTTGTCTGTGGAATTTTAACACACCATGAGCATTGTGTGGGTGTTGATGAGATGAGTTTTTGTAAAATATAATAATAAAAAAAAGTTGCGAACAACTTTATTTAAAATAAAAATGTACGGAAGGTTTCTTTTTTTAATCATTTGACTAATTTATCTCTGTTAATTTTTCTTCCTGTTCATTTTTGTTTCGGGTGGTTTGGCATCAATTATTTGTCAAATTAAATTAGAAACTTTTAATTCCGCTTCAAGTCATTATTGTCGACGGGGCGTTGATGTTTTTGTAAGTCTTCTTTCGGTGGGCAAATGAGAGATAAGTTGCCCCGAACCTTAATTGAAAAACACAGCCCCGGGAATCCAATTTAATGGCTCTGGTTACGTTGTCAGTTAAATTTTTGACAAGAATGTTGTAAAAGGCTTCTCGTGTGCCACCTCTCTAAGTAGGCAAATTATTCTTTGCCAAATTGTGATGACTTCCGTATTCTAGTAAAAAGAGTTTCACACGCATAAAAATTAATTGCAAATGAGTCTCGCGAGATTGTGTAGATTCGGTTAAAATTTAAAAATTTTTTTTTTTTTATTTATTTTTATTTTTTTTAAAAGTTTTTTTTTTGAAAACTTCTATTTTTTTCTTTGTCTGAGGGTCATGTTCTTTATGTGTAACTTGTCCACTGCCAAAGTGGTCTTAGTTTCCTCTGATTTGACCAGAGAAATGTAGCTTGAAGGTTTAAATAATTGATAAGGTGAAACGAGGGTGGCAGGCAAGTCTAACATCACCTCTCACGTTTACTCTATTGTTGGCGGAGGCCAAGCTCATTTGCTGCCCCCATATCAAAGATTCATGGTGAACCCCTTGTGTGATGGCTATACACTGGTCACTAGTTTGATGGAAGGGTCAGGTCTACCCATTTCTTCTACTTTGCACCTGTTTTTCCCATTCCCAGTTGCCCCAAAAAATATATCAAAAGTTTTTATGGTTTTATTTAGGCGCAGTAAATGATGTTTATAAATTTTGAAAATTTAATTTACAGTATCCAATAGGTTTTGTTCTCATTGCTTTTATTTTTGCAGGAGGTGTAACGATGAGAACACCACGATACAGTGAGTATGTTTTTGTTTAAATTCTGTTGCATGTGGAAAAATTATGGGGAGAATAAATTTAGATTTAGGAAGGAAGTGAAGGGTTGTTTTTCGTCAAATGCATTTGCATAGTTTGATAATGTTCCTCTCTTTCTCTTGGTTCACAATGGAAAAGTTGCAGTCATATTTGCAAAGGCCTCATTAGTTTATTTATACCAAAGGATGCTTCTTTCCATTCCCCTTTTCTCATCCTCCTCTCAGGCTGTTCATTTAATGGTGTCTTCACCACCATCCCTTCCCCCTTTTTACATTCATCCATGCATGTGCTTTATAGAAAAGTAGCAAACATGAAAAAAAATGCACTAAAGGTTTTTTTTTTTTAGTTTTTGTTATTTTGTAGTTTGCAAGAAAAATGAGGAATAAATAAAAAATGGAACAATGCAAAATAAAAGCAAAATTAGATGAGTGGTTTTATCACCATGGTGATGTAAGATGAAGGGAAAATCTAAGCAGGAAAGCTTAACTTCTCATCATCAGGCGGTGTTTGTGAGTGTGTATCTCGACTTTCTAGCTATCCATAGGGACTGCATGAGAAATGGGAACGCAAATCGCCGGAAGACGGATGTAATTATCTTGACAGTAGGACGCGCGGATAAAAAAAGGGGGCACGATGTGGGGAAGAAAACATTTTTTTAATTTAAAAAAAATTGTGGCGGGGTTAAAGTGATGGGGGGAGGGCGGAAAAGAGGAATTTATAAATCTTTGATCATTTTTTGTCTCGTCTTCTAAATGAATCGTAGCACTTTGCCAATATTTTTTAATTTTAGCACACGTTTGACGATGGAGGTTGCAGGGGTGGAGGTGGGGGGTTAATCTCTGAATGAAATTGTAGCGAGGTCGAGGGGTGAGGGGGTTTATGGGACCATTGGAGCGGTCTTTGTTTGACGTCGGTCAAAGTGGTTTTGTCAGAAATTGTGACAGAGGTTTGGTGGTGGTAGTGGATGTTGCCAAAGAGAAGTGCTTTACCCTTAAGGGTCTCATCAGCTTTTTCTTGGCCGTTTCTTGATGGAGGTTGGAGTTGCTGGTTTGATCTCATTAGGGGTGGGCCACTCGTCTGCTGTCACTTTACTTGGGTCAGGACGGGGCTCTCGAGGTTATTTGGGTTAATATGGTAGAAGAAAGAGCAATTTGTGGAAAGTTGAGCTTTGAGCTTCTTGAATTATGGTCAGGGTAAGTTTGGTTAGGTTAGAACTTTTTAAAATTTACGACCACTTGTGATATGAATTTTTTTTGTTGAAAATTCAGATAATTAATAGAAACCAAAAACAGAACAGAAATGGTTGTGCTGCAGTGAAGCGATCCTATTCGCCTCATTAAGACAAGGAGGCGTTGCAAGTTTGTTGTCGTTCTCTGCGGCAATGTTATTAGAGATATAGGCGGGTTCTAGGCTCGCCTGATGGTGGGGTGCGGGAGAAGGATCAGATTTGGTCGTGGCATCGAGGGATGAGTGTCTCTATTGATGGTCAGCTTGCACAGCCGCCGCTCTGCCTGATTATGACGCGTGGGCGGAACCATACTAATCAGTTGTTTGGCTGGAATTACTGGCGTGATGTCTCAAATTAATCATTACATACATTTTTGTATAAAAGGATTACTATTCCTATTATTTTTTTATTATTTTTTTTAAAAAATAATAAAAGAAAAAAATTCAGACACGACGAAAAATACTAATGAATGAGTACAAGTTTGAGATTGGTGAAGTAATTCTTTTTCCTTATATCCGTATTTCGAAGTTGGCGTAACAGTCTAAAAGTGCCCGAGGTGGGCTCAAGGGGTTAATGGCCAGCAGAAAGAGAGATGGGCAAGGGCCATCTGGGGTCTGCGGCCCCCGGATGGTGCTAACGAAGTATTGTGCTCGCAGAGGCAACGGGGGCACAATTGGATTGCCCAGGCACCGATTGCAGGAGCAACAGCGACCTCACCCCACACACCACTTCTCACTCTCAACCTTGGTCTCGGTGATGGGCCCTGCAGTGGTAGGTTTCTCATTCAGGCAATCGTGGCCGCTACTAGAGTCACCATTTGGGAGGAGCTTTTCTTTTTTCTTGTCGTTTCTTGCTCTGATTAGATCCAGTGGTGCAACGACCATCTTTATTCTTTTCTTATACCATCTCCTTCCTTAGTTGGCAAATGAAGAAACACAGAGAAAAAAGACGTGTTACGTGTTGGATTATTAGTTTCGTTTGAAGAATCTTTCGTCAATCAACTAGTTAGTTTTTTTATGACTTTTTTATTATTTAGGTGAATGAAAAAGAGGGAGCCTTTAAAATTGTTAACTGGCGTTATCCTTGGTCTCACTTGAAGCGTGTAATTGTTGCAGTCGTGTGCATGACAAGCAGAAACCACCTTCCCCTTTTAACTTTGTCAAAGCCGTCAATCAAAATGGCTCATCAGATGTTGTCATTTCACATGCCAGTCAAAACACAAGTCTTTGTGATTAATATGATTTGATGTCGAATTGAAGGGCGTGAAGGGGTAAAAGCATAATGACATTCTAGGTTGACTGATTTCCGTTTTGCTTGTCAGAGGCCAGGATGTTGGTAGCGAGCGTTTTTGGCGTGTGCATAATCGGCCGAGCAGCGAAATTGACGTTGATATTAAAAGCAAATACAATTGATTTTCATTAGGTTTGTCAAGTGTAAAGGGTTGTTGGTTTTGCATTTCGATGTTATGCTGTTGTGTACGTTGCAGCGTTAATGAACTGACAGTGAAAAGCAGTTTCTGTTTAGAAAGTTGCCTCTCGTTGTCAGCCAAGCGGCGGTTAATAAAAGTTAATCTTATTGGTGGTTGTGAAAAATTTTTGTTTACAAATTAATGATGAGATATAAATTGATAGGTTGCCCGTGTTTTCTTCTTGGAACGCTGAGGTCCGCTCGATGAAGCGTCATCAATTGTGCATGGGGTCGGGGAGGAAGTAGTTTGATTTGTAACATTTTTTAAAAACGTGTGATTTATTTGGTGATTTTTAGTAGTTTGGAGGAATTTGTTTATCTTGACACGCTTTTGCACGTGATCAAATTTTGCAAGCTGTTTTAAATCTGCCCAGATCACATTAGGACAATCACCTTAACCACGCTTTAGCTCGTTAAGCTAATCAAGGTGTGAGTGAGGAAGGAAAGCGACTCGGCTGACAGCGCTGTTGAACTTAACGCGACTTACTGAATGGAAACAAATGGTAAATTGATTTTAACCGAAAATAGACAGTTTAATTTGTTTGAATTAACCGAGCTAAAAAAGGCAAAAATTAAACAGTTTCATTTTAGTATAGAATTGAAAGTAAATAAAAATATTCAAGAATATCAAAAATTACCTAATGCGTTTTTTTTATGATTATAGGATTCATTTGAATTTATGTACAGGTGTGTTGTCTGCGGTATTTAGATTAATTCAGGGTTATGATATATTGATTATTGATTTATTGATTTATTTATTTAAAAGGTTCATGCAAAAACATACTTATTACCGTTAGATGAGGAAGTGAGTATATTTTTACAGAAGATTAATTTTTTAAACAGGAAAAATGGATGGCATATTATATTACTTTTTTGTTTACACTAGAAAAAGGAAGGTTTTTGTAACATTAAATATTAATTATCTGAAAACTAACTTCTGTTGAAATTAAAAATTCATGTCTATGGATTTCATTTTTATCTGTAGATATAAAAGTTATAAATCATATTAACAATTCAGCCAGAGTGTATACTTAGAGTGGGCAAAATGAAAATGGTCAACCATGAGGCGTATGGCCAATTCGTATATTCCGAATGAACACTGGTCATTGAATCCCCTCTCCATTACACGGAAAAGCAATTACAATGGTCTGCCCATCTAAATGAAAGTCATCCTTTATTCGCATTAGTTACTCTCCCTCCACACTCTCATCCCCTTACAATCAAACACATTGAACTTGCATCAGCTCCGTTAAAATTGACTCGCGTGTTTATTTCATTTTGTCCATGTGCAAATGACTAACATATTTGAAAGTGAAATGTACCTCGAATTCTTCTTCGATTGGTTAGCACGGACCACATACACGCGTTAATTTAAGCCTCACCATTTTTATCATTATTTTTGTGTTCTCTTCTTAAATCTACTCAATGCAAGCACGGGTGTGACAGAATATTTTTTTTCTCGTAATCTTTTTTTTCTTTTTTCTTCTTCGTCTTTACTTTTCTTTCTCTCTCTTGGTTTTCATTAAATGACAAAAAGAAGTCTTCTTTGCTTTATGCAAATGTAGAAGCTGCTCCATCTCCTTTTATTCTTTTCGCAGCAGACTTCATTTTGGAAAATTCTCTCGCTTAATAAATGAAAAGGAGAGAGAGAGAGAGCAGTAAGAGTAGAGGGGAAGGAAGGGGAGTGGGGATGACACAGTCATTTCTGCATGAAGCTTGTATGGGAAGCGCCCTCACCTGGGAGCGCACGACATTAGCATCGCAGAGTTGAGTTTCTTGTCTTTGATGATGAGTTAAGCTGCAGCCTCGATATAATAACAGAGCTTCTGCATTATTTTTTAAATGTCTTTTTTTTTTACTTTTGTGTACAAATTTTATAAAATGATATATTGTAGAAAGTAGAGATAGAGTAGAAATTGTTTAGGTTATTTTAGGTTTGATTGAGATGGTGGTGATGTTGATGGTTAGCATAATTAAGAGAGTTTTGTATAGAGAATCTAATTTTTAATGTCTGGTAGTATAAAGTCGGGTATAGGGGGAAGCATTTCGATTATACAGCACGCGCCAGTCGATGATCTACGCCTCTTTATGAAGAAAGAAGGGCACCGTGTGTGGAATTATGTTAAAATTAATGTTTGCTTGACAGCAATGCATCAAGACGATGGTAAATCTACCGTCTCCTCATTCCATCCCCGGTGTGTGTGGTCGCGAAATTGCTTCTCTCTCTCTCTCTCTATGCGTTCCTTATTCGGCCTTTGACATGCAAATGAATTGACAAGGAGGTCGAAGTCTAGAGACCATATCTGACAGGCGCACTGGTGCCACCCCCTAATTTTCTATATATAATCATGCGGCGACGCCGTTTATTGACGGCTCGACAAGAGGAAATTTTGAATAAATTTTCTATTGAAAGGGGTAAGTTTTGTAAATACGCAACAAGTATCAATTTTAAAATGTCTCAAACTTAAAGCTCATTTTTGTATTGCGGTAGAGGAGGGGTTAAGGAAAAAATAGATTAATTTATTATTATTGATTTTTGCATGTTTTTGACTAAACTTTAAATTGATGGTTGATTTTTTTTTGGTTTGTTTATGCACGGATAAAAAATGTAGGATGGTTTATCCTTAGTCATAAAAATGAGGGAGGGGGTAATGGCATTTCATATGGAAATACGATGGTTGGTGCATTTCTTATTTCTTTGAACTTTTTTTTTCAATTTCCCCATCGTTGCAATTGTATGATAGAGCATGAGGATTGGTAGTGTGTGCGCTATGCTGTCATAAAAGCGGGCGCTTCTAGTTATATATGCACGCGATTCTGTTCTCTCCCATTTCCTAATTTTCGGGAAATGTGATTTTCTCGAATTATGCAAATGAATCTTTTCGGCATTCGAAGATGGCATTAAGGACCCCATCTCAACCCCCCCTTTTTATATTTTTTCCCCCTTTTGCATAAGGAGACAAAAATCTTATTTGACTTTTTCTTGTTTAATAGCTTTGAATTTTTCATGCGTTCAAGTAATAAATTTGGGTGACATTTTTTTAAATAAAAGGAAAATAAACTTTTTATTTGTCTACTATGGCGAGGAAATGTTGCAGTTTTCCTACATGAAGAGTGATTGTGTTGTGATGGATGCTGAGGGGAGGGACAAACAGAAGGGGGCAACTGAACTGACCACCCTGGGAATCGGTGTGGACTATCTCTGAACAGCAGAAGGCCGTTGGAGGAAAGGGACAAATGAAGAGACATTTATCTCCGGGATTTGATCAAGAAATTGTCTTAAGTTGGGAAGGAAAGATAAAACGAAGATGGAGTTTTGTCTCGTTCCAATCCAAGTGTGCTGACAGATGAAAATAGCCGACGCTTAATTTTTATGCTTAACTGAAAAAGTTTTTTTTTTCCTCACGCTTTTAAAAAAATAAATAAAAAGGTCCATCTATTTTAATGTGGTTGTACGCCAGGGACATTATGCAAATACAAACCACCTTCTTTGCTTTAAAGAGGGGGAGAAAAGGGAAGAGTTGAGGGAAAAGTGAAGCTGTTGAGCGGCTGTTTTGTAGATGGCAATCGCCCTCCTCTTGCATAGAAAAACGATTGAAAAGCTGAAAAAGAGATGAAATTGACACTTAGCGAGCTTTTTGAGGCAAAACGACAGGAAAATGGTATAATAGTTTTGTCTGACCGCTTTTTCTTTACTTTGTTTTGTAGACTGGAATTAAGTTGGAATAGAATGCTTTTACTCTAAAGTGGTTTTCATGTTTGCTTTTTTTTATACAAGAGGTAACCCCTTGGGGAGTAACGTCTCACCTTAACTTTGGTTTGTATGTGTATTTGCAAGCTAAACGACTATATGTGGTTTTAAAAAAAGACAAGAAAATTGTATCGCAAGTTCTTTTGGAAATGTGTTTGAATGTTGAAAGAAATAAAATGAATATTGTGATTTTGGATTAGGTTAACTTGAAGTTGAAGTCACTCAGCGTGCCATGTGCATTTTTTTAAAGAGTAAGGAAAATGTTCACTTCATTTCCCATCGTGCTTTGCGTATGAATTGTCTGTGTATGGTAAAATGGAGCTAAGGCAAGCACTTTTGTCTGGGATTTTAGCCTGGCTTGGCTAGTTTCATTTCCTTAGAATAAGAAATGGATAACTCTGTTACTGGGCAATGAAGAGCAAGGGGGTTCTTTTTATTTTTTTTACTTCGTTTCTAGTCTTCAATACCTGGCCAACACGTAAGGAGGCGGTTCAATTCAAAATAGACCATTTGCATGGAAATTTGAAAGTGGTCTTGCAGCTGCTACAAATATCTTTTCTATTGGATATTTGGGTTTGGACTAATGGTCACAACTCAATGCAGTGGAGGCGTTTTTTTGCTGATGTCTGTTGCCATAGCAACAAGAGCTGAGTGTAATAAAACGGGTGACAAAATGGGAGTGCATTGTATCGAGGCAAGATTAAGATGTTTTCTACTAATAGCAACCCAAGAAGTTTTGAGGTTGCAGATTGAATCTTCTTTTCCATGACCTGGTGTGCCATGAAATGTTGCGTTGCTGTAATTGGTTGAGGAGGCAAAGCATAAGGTTAATTGTCTTTTCTCTATGTGTGCTGCTCCAAATTAGAAGCAATAACTATGCGAGTCGTTGCAATCAAAGGTTGAATGAAAAGCCTGATAACAAGAAAAACGAAAAAGCTTTTTCTTTTTTTCTTCCTTTCTTTCTTTTCTTCTCTTTCGCCTTTTATTTTGTTGTGCTGCAGTAATCAGTTTTTCTTCTTGAAAGTTTAGATTAGACATAAGAAACGATTGTTTTTGTGCGAGATTAAAAGACAGAAACAACATTGATTAGGAGCCATGTTTGTGTGTATTGTGTAAATTCATTGATTTCATAATGGAAGATGAGCAAAGTTGAATTAAGTCTACGCGGGAGAACTTACGTCAATATCGTTTTGTTATTGTTGTTTCTTTGGCTTTCTCTCTTGTCATGTTTTTTTTATTGGCATGGCTTACTTAATTACCATCGTGAAATAATTTTTTTTCGGGAAAAATTGATTTGAAATATTGTATTTTGATAACATTTGATAACATTTTGATATACATTCTTAATTTAATATTTCGGAGAAATTTTTACTATTTTGGATTTTTATTTAGCTAATTTGCAATCTTTTTTTAAAAACTATGTTTTTCTCTTTTCCTAGTTGAGATTAGACCAATTTTGACTTGTGTCATGTCTTTGGCTCTTTTCCCAAGGATGTCTAAGTGTTTAGCAGACAACCACTGTCAGGGCGGCGCCCTAATGTGCTCTGTCCTTGTCTAGTCGTCCAAAATACTTTCAAGAATGGCATTCGATATAAGTATTTGGCCACAGGTGGCAAGAGATAAAGCACGTCATCAAATATTTAGACTACGTTTTAATTTTTTTGTTTTTATCGTTACTTGGTATTGTTGTTCTAACATGTCTTTACGTTCGGTTGTTTTTCACTTCAACCAAACCCTTTATGGTCAAGAGTAAATTTGGCGTGATATAAAGGAAATAAGGGTGATAATGCAGTGTGTGGTTTTGATAAAAGCGCTCTTGCAAGATAAGGCTGAAGAGGGTGTTAGCAAATGTAGAATATTTAATTCAAGAGATGCAGGTGAATGCAGGCTAAGAGTTTGTGTGGACATTCCTCTGGACTTATAGCTGCAACCTAATTGCCTGTGTAGATAAGCTGCTCATGTGTGCAATCTCCCAACTCTGCACACTGTTCATTCGTTTGAATGCATTTAATTTGAATAAAGTGTGGTGTGTAAGTTAACTACCTACCAAAAGTGTATTCAGAGATAACCCAGCAATGTGAAAGGACAATTTCCGGCCATTTATTAGTTTTATTTTAGTTCCTTGTTTGTTTTTTACTATTTTATTCCATCTTAAAGTTATTCAATTAATTTTTTTCAGTCATTAATTCCGAGACTATTTTAAGAGATGTAAATTTTTATTTTTTTTGGCTGCGTTTAATGCAACTCGTATTTCTTGTATAACTTGGTGTGGCTAATTGCTTCGAAAGTCCAAATCTTCCAGATGTCATCAGTTTTATTGGCTACCATTTTCTTAGAGTAATCTGCTACAGCAACCCATGTGTGCGCTAGTTGCATAGTAGTGTGGTTTGGAAAATTGCCAAGACGAGATTTGGTTTTGCTCTCTTTGTTTCTCTCTTTCTTGTACACATGCACAAAATAAACATGTGTGAGGGCTTCATAAACTAAGATAAATTTTTTTGAGGGGCGGAGGGAGGACTAGTGTTGATAAGGAAGTGTGGGTCTGTATAACATTAGTTGATAAAAATATAAGCGAAAGAAATAAGTTTACAGTAAAACATTAGACTTGCAGAAAGAATTTATTGTTTAAAAGTAATTCACTTGGCTGATTCCAGATGGTAACTATCGTTACACTACTTGATAAAGTCAGTTTAAAAAAAAATTAAAAAAAAAAAAAAAATTATTATAAATATATATATCAGGATTTATTATCGTGCCTATAAAACGGAAGAGTGGGTGCGTTTTAAATTTCTTTTTCCATTTTGTCATTTTTATTATCGTTAAATCAAGAACTATTTTAGGACATCCAAACACCACCTTTAAATTAGAATTTTTTTTTAATTTTCTTTTTTTATATATTAGATACTGTATTTGTAAAAATACAAATCTTGAAATATAATTAAGTTTGGAAAAATTAAATTGCCTCACCTGATTGATTCCATCCGAAGTGACCAAAAGGCGAGAAGACATTTGTTCCCTACTTTTTAATTAAAAATTGGTTTTCTTGTGTTGTCCGTTCTCAGGCCCCGACTTGTGTGGGTGGGGATAATTTTCCATTTGTCTCGAAATATCGATTTAACTTACCTCCAATTGTTGATATATGATTTAAAAAGAAAAAAAATGAAATCCCATTATTTTTTTCTATCTGAGACACTTTCCAATAAAAAACAACGACTACTTATTTTTAACGGTGACAGTTTTGCTTCATAATTCTTTAGTTTAATGAAATCATGCGGTTTTAAAGAGAAGAAAGAACGACGTGTTTTATAAATGAGGGTTTTAAATTAAAACAAGCAAAAGCTTATACAAGAAATGTGTAATTTTTTTGTGCTCATTCCCCACCCTCTTCGCTTCTTTCCTCCTCGTTGATCTCAGTTCTAACGACTAATTTCACGCATTAATTTTGAGCTGCAGTAAACGTATAGAAGAGTTTTTTTACGAGACAGCTGTGAGCTGCTCGGATGTTTTGTAATCAAACCCATAAATTATGTGCCTTAAGTTTTTCTTCTCATTTCCCAAAGGCCAACGTTTTATTAGAACCGTTCTCCTTTTTTTTCATGATCTATATGAATTTGGCAAGAAAACAAGCAAAACTCGGGTGTAAATCAGACTCATTTTTTTATTTATTTTTTTTTCGTGTTAGTTTAGTGGGATTTAAAAGTGGAAATTGAAATCCAAGACATATCAGCCCAAGTCTTTTGTTTTGTGCAAACAAGTCATGTTCAAAGACAATACCACTTGTAATTCATTTATAGCTTGCTTTTCTACGTGGGACTCTTGGAAATAAGAAATTTGTTTTCCTTTTAGGGTCTTCTATCCAGAGGGCGCCAGTGCGTTTACGGTAATGACGCTTTGGTTTCATCGCCCAGCACCACTCGCCTTTGGATTAGAAAGTCCCGTGAATTTCCCCACCCCTCTATTTCATTGCGATTGATCAGATTGTTTTTGTGTCGGGAAGAAGACATTTAAGAGAATGTTGTTTTGGTTTTAGCAACTAGTTCCCCCACTGAGTTAGTGCGCTTCTAGTAGGTCGAAGGTGTGTGTGTCTCACCTTGCGTATTCCCACTACTTGTAATTTCGTTCTTTATTACTCCATCCTTCAACAACATTAGGCTTATTGGAGTGTACGTGGATGATGGTTACACAGACCATGAATGGTTAATGATCTAGCGGAAAGATGGGCCTGAAATAACTGCGCTCCTCCTGTACAGTTTTGATGCATTTATAAATAGTGACGGCAATGGCAGATTTAATTTGTCATCTAATTTCAACACTTGTTTTGATCCGATCGGAATTTTAATATCCACTTTGTAAGTGGGAGTCGCATTAATTCTCGACATACTGGCTGCACATGTGGGCTGTTGTCTCTTTCTGTTTCGCTCTTTCCTCATGTCGTTTTCATTCCCGCCTTTAGTCGGATTATATTTCAGGCTCACGTGCACATGCATTCCACGTGCCAAGATCATCTCCTCTTTGCCTTTCATTTCCGTCATCACTTTGGCGAAGAAATGACGAACTATTTAGCGCAGACTGCGAGCAAATATTTGTACCGTGCTCGTGTTACTTCATCCAATATCTACCATTCCATTTGCTCTTTTTTTAAAAAAAAATACTTTTTCACCAACACTTTGAACATTCAAGTTTAGTCGGTATTATTTCAGTTTTTCCACAATAACTTTTTATTATTTCAAATTATTACAGAAAAATATGTTAGAAATGTGATTATAATTTTTCATTACATTTCTACATTTGTTTTCTAGTACTTTTTGTATTTAGGCTTGACTTTTTTTATTTATTTATTTTATTTGCTATTGAGTACGCAGTTGCTTGACCCCACCATAAAGGTGATAATTGTACTTGTGTGTGTGTACACTCTTGGGTCAATCTTGGCTCGCCATTGGTCAGATGCAGCCGACCAATGAGACGGGGATTGCTCTCTTATTAAAATATTAGGAGTTTCTTCGCCCTCCCTCCGTAATATTCATGCGAGCCGACGCTCGCAGCTGGTCTCTTCCATAATTCAGCAATGGCAAGCGGCCTGTTGTCAATACTGCAATGAAGAGGTAAAGAGGGATACGCATGCGTTTAGTATGGTGTGGTCGATACTGGACATTTCTATTCTAAATAGTAACAATTAAAATAAACAAATTCATTGTTTTCTTTCCTTGTTCAAATGATTTAGCACTTAGACTTTGCAATTTATTTTTGAGTACGTCAGCAATATGCAAATGACAAAGTGTTGCTGACTTGGTATGTGCATGGGAAGCCGCATATTTGCTTCGCTCCCCGTTTGGAAATTTAACGAGCGTGCAAAGCAGGATGATCGGCCATTTAAATTAGCAATGTATCCAGAAATTGTGAGGAATTTTTGAGCAAATCCAGCCGTCTCAGCGGCTGTATCGAGTCGTCTGAGATAACATCAGTGCATGGCTCGCTCTTGCATCTCCCCAGTGTCGCCTTTTTTAGTGTAAAGGGTCGACGTCGAGTTTCCTCATGTGCCTGAGCCGTCTTGTTTCAATATTGATTCTGTTGATCCAGTCGGCGTCGCCACCTGAGCCTCACCTGAGACAGGGCTCACGATGGCACTAATGCCATTGTACACGCGCTCTGCTTCGACAACCCCTTTCCGTATTTTTCGTATTTTTTTAGCCTCAGCTGGACTTACAGCTGTTTACAATTTATCGAAAGGGAAATGAGGAAATTGCTTTGACTTTTTTATTTTTAGATGTTTATGTTGACTTTTTTTGACTTTTTTTTTTTAGTTTAGTGCCCCTGCTGTGAAAATGTGTTGGACAAGAAAAGAAATGTAAGTACAAATTTTATTTTTTATTTTTATTTTTTTTGAGTGATTTTGTAAATTGCATGGTTGGTTGGCTTAGTATTTTTGCTTGTTCCGTATATAGAACAGTTTCTTCTTCTGCGTAGTTGGCTTTATTTTTCTTCTGGTTTGATGTTTAGTTTCGGTGGTAGTGAGTAGAAATCCTTCTTTATTTCTAATTATACGTATGAAAATAAGTTGTAAAATTTTGCTGGTCTCTTGTTTTTCTTTCCGTTCCTCGTCAGTTGCTGCTATCGGAGTTCAACGACACCCACTTTACCAGCTCTGCAGAAAAACAGGAGACACGAACAAGAATTTTATTTATGAGCTTCGGCGTGTGTTGTTTTTGAAAAACAAAGCGTCACATCGGGTCATTGGACTTTGAAAAATAAAAAATAAAAATAAAAAACATTACCGTATTGTTATTACACATGAAATATTTTTTGATAATATTTGTCACAAAATGAAGTTTATGGAAAGAGACAATATAGATCGTCAATAAATAAACACTGTGCCTGATTCTGTTTATTCTAATTTTACACAAAAGAAATAAAAATGAATTAAATGTGACTGTTTTGAAGGGGGAGCTATGTACGAGAGGGTTCACTATTTTCCAGTAATGAATGCCAACCCCTTTGTCACCATATGTCCACGATGCGCATTCATAATGCGTTTGGGGGACCTTAAATCCATTAAGACTATAATTAATTCATTGTACAATGATTGACAGCAAATTCACTTGCACTGCTTCCCATCACCCTCTGCATTATCATACAGACTGTTGTCGCCGCCTAAATGATGGCAGCAGGGGCTTCACCGCAAGGCTGGGTTGTTGCTCCTGCTGCCATTCTAAAGGAGGAGCTTTTTAATTTGCGTAGGAGGTTTCTATTAAGCCTTATCGTAGCAGTAAATAATATAATATAACTGAATAAGTGGCGTTTTGAGAAATCATGTTTAATTTTCGGATTTATATAGAAAAAAAAGTGAGTTTGGAACAAAAGTTGAGTTATGAAGAATTTAGTGCGAGCACGAAAGGAGATTTTAGCTGAAACAGTTGGCCGAATGCCAAGCAAAGAAAAGGGGAGCTCAGTTTTCCTGATGAAACGTCGACAAAACACTGAAATATGGGCACTCGACGCCAAAGCGCACGCGTGCACACGTCCCTTGCACTGTAAAGGACAGTGAGAAACCCATGGCAAGGCTTAATGGACGAGCGAGCGCCGTAATGGAGCCTCTCCACCTTCCCCTTCCCTTCGTTTCTACCCTTGACAGCTGTTAACGTGTGTTGTACATACGTCACGTCACCTCTTTGCATTCGGCGGCTCGAATTATTTTTCTGTACCTAAGAACTATTAAGGTGATAATTTTGAAACCGAGTTTACGGTTATTATCCAACTTTGTTACCTGCTCAGTTGTTTCTAAAAGGATTGAAAGCGAAAGGTACGGATTGGAGCAGATGGGGTGGTTCGGTGCAAGTGGACAATGATAAGAGGGAAGGGCGACTGGTATGGTGCAGCAAAGGCGCATCAAATTCAGGACGAAGGGGAAGATTTCCTTGATCACCAAGCGAGATTAGCCCAGTGGGAGAGATGAATTGCTGGGCTTAACGCACACATATCCAATACACAGAGACGTAGATAACGCGGGTCCACCAAACTGACTCACAACTAATCATGTTCGCAATAGATGCAATATTAAGCCCAGTTGGCATTGCTGATTTTCGGCTTTAGTTTTATGAGTCCTGGTGGAAGGGGTCATCTGGTCAAAACAGTTGTAATGATTCATAGAGAAAATGACCCTTTTTCTCTGACCCCCTCGTTTCTGCTTGTGACGTATAAGTTAACGAACCGCATTTCTCTCGGACTCCACCCCTTGATTAGAACCCTCTTCTCCTCACCCTTAAAGCAAGTACCCATGCGTGGATAGTTAAGTTAGGAGTTGTTTGTTTTCTATTGATTTTTACTGGTTTCGAGCATATACGTCATAAAAGATTAGGTCTTAGATGAGAAGAATTGGTGTAAATGTATCCCACGTCGAAAGTGAATGGGATCGTGACGCGTCAGCGCTCGCTCGTGCCTAGGGAGGTGCCATATATTGCAGTTGAGACCCGCGTTCCTTGTCTATAACTTTTATTCGTCGGCCGCCAGGGCGGCGCCCATTAATTTGCTCTGATTGATGGACCATTGCTGCGTATCATTAAGTAGGGAATGCAGATAAAAGTGGTGGATTTGTCAATGTCTGTCTCTTTCTTTTAGTATTTCTTTTCTTTTTTTCTGTCTTTATATTCACCTATTAAAATTCTTGTCTCGTTCGATAAGATAAAAAATAAATAAATTATTTTTGGAGAAGCTAATCAAGCATGGTGAATTTATTTGTGTCGCTGCTTTTTTTAACTGATGAGGGGAGAAAGATAGTGTTCGCTGAATGGCTGCGTGCTATATCGTTGGGGGAGCAATCATAACGCGGCAAATATGTTTCCATGACGACGAAATATGAAGCTGAGGAACTAGTGGATGATGTTAAGGGTGAGAAAGATGAGGATTGGTGGAGAAGATGACAAGGAAGAGATGGAAGGAGACGAATTATTTCCAACTTTAGATTTAATTTTTTCTGAAATTATTTTTAATAATAGAAATATAGGTGATAAAAAGATTTTAAAAAATTATGCTAATTTTGGATGCCAACGATAGTTGAAGGCTGGTCATTTATTGTGCAGTGACAACTTATTTTGACAAAAGGTTAAGTGATTGATTAAACGAGGAATATTTATACGGGAAATGAATTTGTATGTATTCAATTCAGACATTTTGCTGACCCGACGGCCGCACGTCGTCGATCGATAATTCCATGGGGACGCCAAAAAGGCATGATGGGAAGGATCTGTCAGCGACTCGTTACTCAAAAGGAGAGAATAGCTGGACAAGTAGCAGCAGCCCATAGCAGCAATCAGTTCATGTGCGAAGCACAAATCAAGAGACGTCGTCGAGGGGCCCACTCTTTGGTAGCCAGATGGTCGTTATGTGATGGAGAGTTCCTCTTTTCCCTCTTGCTAGCACATCCCCGAACGGTCGGGTCCTGCAGAAGCTCAAAGTAAAAGAGAGCGAGTGTGGAAGAGTGTGCTCGCGAACAGTGGCACGTCATCCGTCTCTGGGTAGCGAGGCGGGGGCTCGTGCATGTCGTTGTTTTTCCTCTCGGGAGTGGTGTGTTTGAGTTAGAGGGCGCCCATGATGAATCTGGTAGCTCTGTCTCATCAGTCACGGCTCCTCGGGGGACATTTGCAAGCGGAGTGTTGCACGCTGTCCCTCTTCCATCACTACTTAGTTATATTCTCTTTGAGCCCGATGCTGATTGAAGCCACGCCCTTTCCTCCCCGCGTCCGTCGGTCTCTTGATGACGATGCATCTTTGTGTTGAGGGTATTGAGAAGTCTCACTCATTCATCACAACGACACTTCCTTTGTGGATTGCATTCTCTTTTCTTCGGCATGCGTTTTTTTTTTTTTTTTTGCTGGCTTGCTGACCCAGCACAGGTGAAGGGGGCCAAGCGCAACTCGCGGTGGCCCGGGTTGGAGTGTGACAAGATGCGGATTTGCAACACGCGATGCGGTCGTTAAACGCGCGGGTTGCAAGTCGCAAAGTTTATACGACGTTCGTGTAGCCACGGAAACAAATTAGTCGTTTGTGTGCATAAGGCTCGGGCAATTAGATGTGCGCGTAAACATTGGGGAGTTTTCTTAACTTTTGCTTCAATTGATATAAGTCTGTAGTTATTATACTTTCTTGATGGGAGTTTTAAATTCTTTTTATGCGTTTGGGGTAATTTGAAATGTAACGTGTGAGACGAGCGAATGAATCGAGCTTTAGCACGGCTCTTCCAATCTTCCTCTTTCCTGCAGTTTTGTCGGATATGTGCGCGTGTGTATGTGTGTGTGTGCACTTGGCAGTAGTGCTTGGCAGATGAATAATACTTTTATCACTGAGTCTTAAATGATCTCTTTCTCCTTGTGCTGGTAGAGAGAGCTAGAGCAACCCGGGCGTAAATGGGATTGTCAGAATTTCCACAAGACTTAACGCAATCAGCGCCATCTGAAATGAAGTTGGGCGGGATGGGAGGGGAGGGGTGAGGAGGGGGTAGCATACGCTGCATTGGCGAATAAGAAATGTCGGCAAACTTATATTAAGCTTTGAGATTATTAAAATCATCAAAGTTTCAAAGTGATTTTTAAGTTTTCAAATTTTTGATTTGGCGATACAAAAACAATTTCTATGCGGACAGATAGGAAGTCGCGTTGATTGGCTTTTTGCGAGATAAGGGATTAAAGCGTGTTGAAATTGTCATCGTACGTGAGGGGATATAATGTAGAATATGAGGGATTTGCACTTTAATAAGATATTTGCCAATATCTGATTTCCATTTATCAACGGGATATTAGGACACGCGTAAGGGAGAGGCGAGGTAAAGATCCAGGTGATAGTGGTCGCCGAGAGGCGGAGTGCCATCCATCAAAAGCCACTGCCCCACCCTCGAGGAAAAAGCTGATCGTCATTATCATTTTCGTCTCTCTTATCGCCCTTGCGAAAAGTCGCTTTCTCTCCTCCCTCTAGTGTCCGCTCGTATGATTTATGGGATCGAGATGTCGTTGCTGGTGAATCCTTGAATATCAGTTATGTTAGTCTCGTGCTACTTGACCGCTGATTGCGAGTGCAAACATCCATCAAAAGTCGGCGCAACGAGGGCATTAGTTTGTCGTAATTTATGGTCGTCGTTGAATTCGCCATTGATTCGTGTCTGCGAGCTTAATTAATGAAAGAAGTGAAAAGAGGAGGGGTTTTTTGTCTTCTTCCATTATTTATATGCGCAGTTTAAATGGGCTTAATAACTAAATGTCGTCGTCTCCCTATCGCTTATTGAGATCATTGGCCCCGCCCACATCCATTTCTTCCTTTCATGAGATTAGAGAGTTAATCCCAATCACCTAAGACTCGATGCTGGTTGGGATTTATGTTTATAAATATTTTTATAACGCCGTAATAGAAAAAGGATTTTAAAACTGACTTTACTGTTTCTAATATTGTAAAGAAAAGGGGGAAAAAAAGTTGAAATAGAGAATCGAAGGTGACGAGGCCCGGGGGAGTTGGATGGTGACGAATGGACCTAGTGGGATGAGCACTTTAGGGGGAAAGAAGAAGTCGTGATGCACTGTTGTATATATGTGTATATATGGTATAAAAAAAGCATCATTGGTTTGGACCCCCCCTTCCACTGGAACTCCATCTAATGCACTTGCAATCGCAGTATTATCGGACAACTTTGGCCGCTCGCGTCTCCATCGGCGGTTTCTAATCTAGGAGAATTTCGGGATTGGAGTAGGGTGTGGCCGTAATTCAAGGACCAGCAATCGTGTGGTAGTGTGGCAATTTTTTTTTTTGCTTGTCGAAAGAGGTTCTCATTGGTAAACAAGGAGAGAAATGGATTGGATTTTTTTTCTCCTTCTTTCTTGACAATTTTTTTTTTTCAAATGACCTAGGTTTCACGATAGCCTGTTTCTAAATCCATCCCGCGAAGGCGAGTATTGGACTAGAGTTACAAGCTCGATTACGTGCGTGATGGTCTGACATTTCTTTTGTACCTAGTGCTAGTTGAAGTAATTTTTTATGTTTGTGGGAGTTGGTTACTATTAAGTTGTTGGTTGCTTTTTTTTTTTGTTTTTTTTGTTTTTTTTTTTGTAGAAAAAAAATTAAAAGAAATGCGTGGTTGTTGATGTGAGTGCTCTATTTTTTGATTAATTTATCCTTTGCTATTTATTGCGTTTGGACACGGATCTCGTGTTCCGTTCTCTCTTTACTCAGTCTTTGGGCTCGTATCTTGAGTATTGATTCGTGGCTTGCATGTCGAGTAAACTCTGTTTGGAGCTTTAATCCACTTGCTAGATGTTTAAAGGATTTAGTTTGATCCCCTTGCACGCATACAGAAGAATGGATTCTAGACTGTACCACAAAGGATGAGCTAGAAATCTCTAGTTATATGTAAACTTCAACCATTTTATTTTTTTCTTTCAGTACTGGCCTTTGCAGTATTCATACAAGCAATTGTATGAAATTTTTTAAATTTATTTTTATTATGTGAAACTGTCCACGCATTTTTTTTTATAAATTTTTTCTTTTTGTCTAATTCCGTCACTGCTGCAGAAAATTTACCACACTTTTTTTATCCGATTAATTAAATGTAAATGTTTTTGACAGTTTATTACAAATATTTCTTCGAGAAATTTAAACACCCAAACATTTACAATTTTTTTTGTTAAATTGTACCAATATGAAGTTTATTACAACACTTCCGTTTAAAAGGAACCAATTTGTGACTTGGTTAACAAGTTTTTGGTTAAGTTGGATTTTTTTTAAAGGAAGTGTGAGGGGAGAAGTGTTAAAATGTCGCTCACAAGGGGGTGATTCTTCAGGCCACAATCAGCTCTTTTCTACTTCCCGTCCTGCTGGCTATACTTAACATCACCTTACTTTTTTTCTTGTTTTTTTATTTTTTTTTACTTCATCAGTTAATTCTAACTTCAGTTTTTTGGATTTTTTAAAACTTTTTTTTCCGTTTCTTCATCTTGATGCTTCGTTGAAGGGCTAATGAGCATCTTGCCAGAGGAGATTTTCTAGTTTTGTTGCTTCAATTTCTTAATTCCAAGCAACCAAGCAGCTGGCATGCAAAGAGACGGGGAACGAAACGATCTTTTCAGAATTCCATCACATTAATTTGTTTCCTTTCTGGCGGCCACTCTTGCAATTTTAAAGGCTTAAGCATTTGCAAGAATTAACTTCTCTACCTGAGACTGAGGGAACAGCCTTTTTTCCCATTAGCTCGTTACAAACGAGTCAAAAAAGGAGGAAGGAAAGAGCTTGGATTTGTTTACAAATGGAGAAGAGAAAAAATAAATAGTTAACGTGTTTTTAAAACGTTTAAATTTTGCTAGTGTTGAAAAGAGGAATAGAGTTCCTTAAACCGGGGGTTTTCTGTGTTGATGAAAATTAATTGATTAATGGGAAAGAGCATAAAGAAAAGAAAATGTGCTGGGGGCATTCTTGGCAACACTCGCGTGTCTTCGGAAGGGTTGGTGGGGGGTGGGGGTTGAGAGGGCGCGAAAATCAAGGAGGGAGTAGCGGAGAGAAGTTGAGTTTCCGGAGGCATCATTTTTAATTGGCACATTGTGTAATTAATCTGAGTTCCACTGGTGCACACACTTACTAATGGAGGAATGGAAGGGGATAGATGAAAAGGGAGTTTTAAAATGCTTTCACTGTTTTTATTTGGTCGCCACCAGGGGACGTTGTTGGTTACCAAGGAGACACAATGTTCGTCCTCCAATCATATCGGAGGAAACAAACCATGGGTGCGTGCGTTTGGGGGTCCCTGTGCGCCCACCCTCTCCGCTACCACACAATTGAGCTGCACAAATAATTGTATTACTAAGGGCGCCGGAAGTCTATTGGCGCCAAGGCAAAGAAAACACGTCAAGAAGAGACGCTTCGTGTGCGATGGTGGCCATGCATACACTGATAGTGGCTTTTGGTTAGGGGATGAGGGGGAGGATGAGATTTATAAAGAGCGGGCTTCTAATAAATCTTGAGATTATTTCTTTAAGGAAAAGGATCCTGCTCGAAGATACCTCCCAACTCGTCGATTTTCTTCTGCACACAGACGTGACCGGTTGAAAAGAGAAGCAACACAATGATGGTGTGTGTGTGTTGGTTTGAGTTGAAGGACTCTTTTTAGGGAAGAGCTCTGTGTGTGTGTTTGTATCTACTCTCGTGGCTCTCTGTCCACTTGTCACGGACTCTCCTTATTGATGGCCGGCCACCAGGGAGGTGCACAGCCAAGGCGTCGACAACGAGGCACGCTTTCGCCTTCTTTTAGTTTTTCCAGACCCCCTCTCGTCTCTTGTGATCACCTGGTACACCGTAAAAAAGAAGGAAAATTGTCTTTTATGTTACAATGAGAGGTTGAAAAATGGGGAGGGAAATGATTTACTCTTTTATTCCTGCACTTGTATAATTTTTTTTTTTTAAAAAGGTGTCATTTTTTAATCAAATAAAGTATTGTGAAGTCACATTTTAAAATGCGGATGAAAGCGTTTGATTTTTATACCGTGTGTTTGTTGAAGCACGCGTAATGTTGACTCGCGAAATAACACTTTAAGAAAAGCGTGCAGAGAAAAGTGAAAAATTGATGAGGATTTCTTAATTACGTTGCCTGAGACTTTTAAGCATATTAAGCCCCTCCGGGCGAAGCAAAGAGGCAGCAGCAAATTACTGTAAATCAATATAACTACGTCACTCAAAACTCAGTCAAGCACGGGCGAGACTTCTTTTTTTAACTACTGGTATAAAAGGTGAGATGAGATGAGAGACGCAGCGTTTCTTCTTTTTTTTTAAAAAAAAAAAATTATGGACGCAGACACGTCGCGTCGCAAAATGGCCTAATGGCCTTTCTGCGGATAGCATAAAGGGGAAAGAAATATTTAGGAGAAAATTTTAATGAAATGGAAGACGGAGAGAAACTTGATGGTTCGAGTATATGGGGGGAGCTGGTACTCACCGATCTCACGGTTTTTTTTATATTTTTTTATTTTTTTATTTTTTTTATCCCCCCTCTACTCTTTACATTGCTGCTGCCCCCAAAGTAGCTTTCGCTGTAAATGGCCGCCATTGTCATCAATTCATCATCAAGATGCGGTTGCCATGACGACCAAACCGCCCGGGCGAATCGGAGTTGCGAGCTAAAGAAATACATTTTAACACCTGCCTCCATCAATTTCAACCTTCTTGCACCTGGTTGCGTTTGAGCGACTATTTAGTTTGTTTTCAGTCAAGCAAGAATTTTTTGTTATGATGGCATGTTACAGCACTCATAAATTGACTTTTTTATGCACATATACATTTTGATGAATTTGATTAGATAAGGTTTAGAATTGACGCCACAAAATGATATGTTAAAAGATAGAAAATTGGGTAATGGGTCATTAAATTTTTCCATTTTTGTGGCGTTACACCTTGTTGAGGGCGGCGAAACAGCAGACGAGGCATTGTATGGGAAATGCACATAAGCATTGAGGCATTCTTCGACCCCCTTGAAGACGGGGGCTACGAAGCAGCTGTTGAGCTGACAAAGCGTTCGCACAGCATTCGCACGCTCCAAGGGCGTCATAGAGAAATTTGCGTCTCTTCACGTGACTTGATGTGCAACCAAGCGAGGAATCACGGTGCGTATCGCCATTGCAAAACAAGTTGGCAGTTTTTTAAAAACAATAAACATTTGATAACGTTTAATAAGACGGTTGGTGGTCTCGAGTTTTACCAACCAAAACAACTCTTAAATCGATATACATTGCAGGCGTTGTTTGTTTTTTTCTTCCCATTTGTTTGTTTGTTTTAATGAGGTTGTGGTTTAAATAGATAGCAATGTCAATTTTACTTCTTCTCTGTTTGTTCTGCTTTTAATTTTTTTTTTGTGAAGATATTTTTTTCCTATGCTCTGAGAATAAATGAAATAATTTCCGTTTGTGCCAACAACCTTTAAGCGGCTTCGACAGCTGTCCCTATATGACGTCATTAGTAAATGGCGTCATATCGTCGGAGGATATACGCAGGGGTGTAGGAGTGTAATTGCGTTATAAATGCGCTTGTTATGGCTTATGAAAATCTCCATAAATGCATGTAATTACCAATGCAACAAGTAATTGAATGGAAATTAACACCCTCCCCTTTTCGAGGGGAGGGCGAGGTGCCTCCAGGGGACGCAGCACTAGAAAGGAAGAAGGCTGATCGCGTATGGCAGCTGTGAATCATTAAAGCCAAGACCCCATAAATGATTAGATTTTTAAAAATTTGTTGGATGCGTCATCGACAATAACACAAGTTTATAGCTCAGGTGATTTTTATTTACTTCGTCGTAAAACGGGGAAGCAAATGAAAATTTTATGACCGTTTGAAATTTTTATGAGTTGATTATAACTTTTAATTTATAAAATGAAAATAAAATTGAGTCTTCAACCCCACTCCACGCGTCGCAGTCATATTCAGAGTGCTTGGCGGCAAAGCCCATCTCGGGCGGAGCTTTTAACTCTATTGGTGTGAAAAATTTTATGATGATGTAAAAGGAGCGGGGAACGAATATGGATGAATATTTTTATATCGGACGGTAGGGGGTAAAGCAAAATGACGGAGCAGGCAAGAAAGTCGCTGACATCAGCGGGTGTGTGTCCGCCAATCAGGTGCTAACCTAAAGGCTGCCAGGCTCATGTATCATCCAATCAGATGGCGGGTGCTTATTGTCATGCGGGCCAGGCAAGATCGATAAAGCGGAGGTGGAGGATGGAGTGGTCGGTGAAGCAACGGGCAGTCGGCCTAGTCCGAAGCTCCTTAAGCCATACTGGCAGCCAACTGACCCCCTCCCTCAGTTGAGAGATTCTGGCACGTTGAATGCGCCTTGGCCTGATGTGAATTTGAAATGTGATGTGTGGGGTGATGTATTTTTATGACGCGCGCTCAAACGAGCGAAACGGATTTGTATGCTTGAATAATCACAACACGTCGAGCCATAAAATATGAAATAGCATCGTAAAGAGTACAAAAGGAGAAAGTCCAAAGTAAATAAAAATAAATAAAAAGAAAGAAATTAAATTTAAAAATAAAGGAAATGACTCGCATATTTTTTTACGGCGAAAATCTGGGCCAGCGTTCATATAAAATGACGCACTAATAAAATCATCCCCATTCAAACATGGCACTTAACCTTGTCTTTAACCCCCACTGTGTCTAGAGGACAAGGGGCACGGCCTTTGCCACCCTCTCGTGGTACCCCTCGGTGGCGATCCCCTCTGAGTCAGCAAACCAGGAGGGTAGTGCAGAGGGACTGAAACATTGGACCTACGGGCCTAAGCAGATGGAGAGGTCCCTCGGTTTAAAAAGACGCCTATAGACAATCAGGCCAGGCTTTGTGTAGTGTGTAAATAGCCAGTGCGAATCCATATTTAGTTATTTCCATGTCGAATAATATGTAAGTGCAAACAATGTGCGAGTCGAGTGTCGATTTTGTATTGATTAGGTCGCCTCTGGTCTTCAATGGAGGGTGGCTTTAGTATGTTTACTCTTCGCAACTCATATCATTGAAATGACAAGCGTTCCATGTCCCCCGCCCTTGCCCGAGGGGTTTGAATCCATCTTTAATGAACAAACACAAGCGTCATCCTTAGACAGCCAATTAAGTGCAGCTTCGTAATGTATTTTATAAAGAAACAGTCGAAACTGGGGTTGAGAATTTTCGTTTTTTTTTTTTTTTTTTTTTTTTTT